>BSBK01006848.1:390000-865000 GCA_027943335.1 Chamaecyparis obtusa
CTTGAATTATGGTCCAATCACAATTACCAACTTTAGCAGGGAAAATAAATAAATGAATTTCAAATTAAAAACCTTTCGCATTCGGATCCGAAAGCCCGACATTGATTTTGGGGCCCTCCATGACCAAAACTTTGAAAAGGGAAATCAAACCCCAAAGAAGGTAAAAGACAACTTGACCTTTGACCTAGGTCAAAGATGACCTTGAATCTAACATAAAATAGGGTCGACCTCGACTCTAACCTAGGGGTCCAAATCCTGCAAGAAATGAGAAATAGGAGGTCCCAGGGGTGCCTAGAGACTTGGAAATTATTACAAAATAGGGCAGAGTGGCAGGAAAAAGCAAAAAATCCTATGATGAACATGATGAAGGATAGGAGGACCTATTCCTAAGTCCTACTTAGAAAATAGAGCCACAAAGAAGGGAAATTAAGGAGAATCCTTGGGATCCTAACCCTAATTTCACCTAGAATGGAGGAATCAAGTGCAGAATGCATCCTAAATGCAAGTCTATCATGATAAATGCACTAAAAGAGGGTGCTAAACCTATCAAGATGTAAGTGCTTCCATTTTAAGATGATACATTTATCCCCCACTTTAGCTTATATATGACACTACATGAATATGAGAGCTAAAGTAAGAAAACATCATAGTAAATAAAAAGGATATAGCTAGTCCTCAATGTAGAGATCCTGCAGAAAATTGTTAGAACATGCAACACACAAGGTTAATGAAAATCCAAAAATTACCTAGAGCTTACTAAATGACAACTTTAGAAGTGCATAAAGCACCTTATGCCCCCCCTATTTTATCTTTCTACTTCTGAAGGGTGAAACAGGGTGATAAGGATAACTTTATATACTAGATATGCAATTTTTTGAAAGGTCCTTTCCTAAACTAATTATAAGGATTTCTAACCTTCCTAAACTAGTTCAAGGGGTTAGGTATATGAATCATGATTCTAATGCCACTGAGGGCACTAAAAATGGTGTTACCAAACTTAATTTATGATGAAAAGAGTGAATGTCTATCTAAATGCATAAGAAGGGAAATCTGAGTTTAACATGAGTAAACCCTAAAAAAACCCTAATTTGAACTATAAATATGGAAAAGGAACTCATACTTACTCATTCTTACCATTTGTAGATTTTAAGAGAGAGAGATCAAGATGTTGAGGAGAGAAGAACTTTGCACAACGTGCATGGAGCTTCTTAGATAGTACCTGGTTACCCAACAGTCACTTCCTGAGGTGAGTTTGTTGTTGTTTGTTCCTGTAATTTCAAAATTCTTGATTTTTGTAGGCAAGGTTGACCCTGACCCAACTATGTCAACCTTGACCCAAGAAGGTCGACATGGACTCAAAGATCTTCACCTATTCTGGGATGAGGTTGACCTTGACCCAACAAGGTCGACCCTGACCTAGGAAAGTCTACCTTGACCCAAGAAGGTCAACCCTGACCTAACTGAGGTCGAGCTTGACCTAGTCAAGTTGGATCTACAAATTTGATGATGTAGAATGTTGATATGATGTTTGTTTGTGCTTATGGGACAAGGTCCATCTCTGAGAGAATCCTTTTGGAGAGTTTCTAGTGATCATCAGAGAGAGACTATCTGAGCTCAATGAGGATGAGATGCAGCTACTAAGATATGTAGGAATGTACTAGGTCATAGTCCTCCCATAGATCAGGCTACACCAAGTCATGTTTTCAGCTCTAATAGAAAGCTGGGATGAGGATGCATGCTCCTTCCATCTTCCCTCAAGAGAGATTATAGTGACACTAGAGGATGTCTACAGGATCTTGTAGCTTCCAGTCCAAGGTGAGACTGCCAGACCTAGAGCACAGCAAGTTTGTGAGGAGATCCTTGTAGATAAGGAGTATTGCTTGGGATGGGTTCCATAGATGCAAACCTGATCAAATCAGGTCCTTTTTTCACCCATACTATCAGGCCCTACACCTTTGGTACGAAGAGTGATGCTTTGTATAGTATCCTTAGTTGTGTTACCCAACTCAAAGGGTACCCATCTTATATAGAGGATGGAGAGTGATAGGACCGTATTCTCATGGGGTCATTGTTGGAAAAATGGTTAGTGCTCCCCTCAAGATTTGTGACATGGCTTAACCACCTCCTGTGTCTTCTATAAGTATAGTGGTTGTATCGGGCATTAACAGGTCAATCTTTTGGTGCAACTACAACCACTACTTATAACAAGTGGTATCAGAGCTTGGTCACAAGTTTGAATCCCCTTGAGTAACACTGAGGGGGAGATTGTTGGAAAAATGGTTAGTGCTTCCCTCGGGATTTGTGATATGGCTTAACCACCTCCTGTGTCTTCTAAAAGTCTAGTGGTTGTATTAGGCATTAACAGGTCAATCTTTTGGTGCAATGACAACTGGTACTTGTAACAACCGCAACATGTTAGCCTAGCTATACCATGAGCTAGGTCAGCTAGTGAGATATCAGAGAAAGAGTTTGTTAGAAGTTGTAATCTTTCCTTGGTGTATTTATAAACCAAGGTTAGACTATTAATCTTTTCTTATTGTAATATATTAGGATATAAGCCAAGGTATCCTAATATACTTCTTTTTTGTCTTCTTTTCACTACATTCTATTTCATCCTCTAGTGGAATATGTGAGGACAAATATTTATTGTAATTTGTAAATTAGTTTATTCCTCCTTAAGAGGAATCTCACACTTGGCCCACACACACTTATGAATGGTGGCATTCATAGACTTGGGAGTTACATTCTAACTCCTCTCTCTCATCTCTATTTAAGAGATGCTCCTCTCTCTCATTTCTCATGGAAAAGTTATTGTAATGAGCATATTGCTCTTTTTCTCTTTCTCTCATTTTAGGCTATGGCCTCATTCATAATGTCACAAGGGGTTTTCTTTGCTTTCCCCTTTCAAAAATCTTGCCTCATTGTGTTGGATCTTGGAGCACATTCATGTTGTATCTTGAAGCTTTCTCTCTCCTTGTTTATGGTAATATTTTTTCATGCATTCACTCGCTTAGATTCTTTCCTGGTATTGTTTATTTTTCACATATTTCTTTTTCATTTCTAACATGGTATCAGAGCAGTTTAATCTTTGTTTTTGAATGTTTGCATGAAGGTACGATTCGAAGGAGACTCTTAAGAGAGATTTCAGTAATACTTTTTTTTAATCTTCTTAAGTTGAAAAAAAATCAAAAAAAAAATTGAGTTTGGCTGGTTTACCGCCAAACCCGATTAACTCTTGGTTTCAGTTGTGCAGGTTTCGATATATTATTGATAAAGAAAATAAATATATCACAATCCTAATTTAATATTATAATATTAAAAATATTATAATATTAATTCTTTTCAATTTTATCATTTAAAGTTTAAATGCTTTTAATATCAGCTCCTAACTGTTTATATATTCACAAATCTTTTTTTAAGTTGCTGCATTTGTTCCTAGTTAATATTTATATTTCCATTCAAAATGTTAGGAATAAGGTGTCTCAACCTTGGATAATTCCTATTCTTATTATTTGTTTTGTAAATGTATTTTTTGCAAATAATGTAATTAAGTGTGAGTGTACATGTCTAGTTGGCATGTTGATGTGTCACTCCACTTGATGTGTCGACATCTTGTGCGTAAGGAGATCATGACTGAAACGGTCATGATGAATTCCTATGACGCGTAAGAACTATTTAAGGAATGTTCTATGACAGGTGTAAGAGCATCTTATGACTTGGGCCTATTTGGGTGCCCAAGAAGAAGTGGTTGGTGTGTGTAAGAGAATATGCCAAAAATAGGTTGGTATGATAGATTCTCTTACACTTCTCTTGTGACCGTTATTTTTGGTGGATTCTATGACAATCTGTCATAGTCTATTCTAGGGATGGATGCCTATTCTTGGGATTGCATGTAACAACTGTGTACATGTGACTTTGTGCATGGGTCTTGGTGGTTGTGCCTATTTTTGGGTCCAGAGGAGTCTATATATATGATGCTGCTCCTATGGGAGAGATATAACAAAGTTTAAGTCTTGTTGGCTTTGTCTCTCATTTCCTGAATGAGCTTGCATTGCAAGTGTATTGTAATCTTTGTGTTGAAGATAATACATTGTGCAGGTTTTAGAGTGCTGGGGTTTTTTACCGAAAGGTTTTCCCCAGGGTATATCATTGTGTCATTCTCTATTTTTCTGTATGCATTGTATGTGGTTGCAATATCTTTGTTAAAGTAGTTAATGAATCTAAAATTGTAAGGATTTATAAGAATTTGCACAATACTCTCCTATAGAGATTAGCGTAGGAAGCTATTTTCGCACCTGAGTTTCCTCACAAGTGGTATTAGAGCTTGATCAACTTTTGATCCTAGTTGTTGGGTAGGATTTTTTGAGCTAATCTCAAGTTTGAGTGGGAGTTTTTTGCAGAGCATTCTTAATCTTATTTGCAGATTGAGATGGAAAGTTCATCATATGGAAGAATGGAGGTGGAGAAATTTAATGGCACTAATTTTGAGTTGTGGAAACTCAAGATGGAAGACATGTTGGAAGATCGTGACCTATGGGAAGTGACTTCAAGTGCTACAAGACCAACAACTATAGCTCAAGTAGATTGGGATATCAAAGACCGTAAAGCTAAGGGTCTCATAAGACTCTGTTTAACCGATGCAGTCCTTATGAATGTTCTAGATGAGAAAACCACAAATAGTTTGTGGGAAAGACTTGCGGCCATGTATCAGGCCAAATCTCTGGTGAACAAGTTGTTCCTGAGGAAGAAGTTGTACTCTTTGTGAATGGAGGAAGGTGGATCCTTAACCGATCATTTAAATGCATTTAATCTAGTGGCTGCACAATTAACATCAGCTGGTGTCAAGTTAGAGGAGGAGGATCATTGCTACACACTTTTGTGTTCTTTACTGGATTCATGGGGCCATCTTGTGATGGCTCTCAGAAGCACTTTAGTCACCTTCAAAATGGATGATGTGGTGTCTTCGCTGCTATCAGAGGAGATGCAGAGAAAGGCTTCCATTTCAGAAAAAGAAGCCCTTACTGTTCATGGGAGATCCACTGAAAGAGGGAAGAAAAATGACAATAAGTCTGACAATAAGGGTAGATCCAAATCCCATGGGAAGTCAAAGACTTCCAATAAGTCCAAGGCAAAATGTTGGAACTGTGATAAATCTGGACACTTCCGTAAAGACTGCAAAGAGCCGAAGAAGAAGAAGAAAGGTTCAGATTCAACTTTAGAAAGATCTCAAGAAGATGGCGATGCATTCATCACAACTTTGGCAGCCCATGCATCTGATGATGTGTGGTTGGTTGACTCGGGTGCATCTTTTCACATGACCTCTAATCGAAACTAGTTCTCAAAATATGAAGAGTTCGATGGTGGAAAGGTGTACTTGGGTGATGATTCTCACCTAAAGATAGTTGGATGTGGAAGGGTCACTATCAAATTTCCTGATGGATGAGTAAAGAGAATCAATGAAGTTATGCACATTTCAGGTTTGGCACGAAACCTATTATCTGTAAGTATGCTGAATGATGTAGGTGTGCAAGTTGTTTTTTCGAAAGAAGGATGCAAGATGATAAGAGGATTGATAGTGCTTGCAAGGGGTACTAGGAGAGGTACCTTATTTCAGCTAGATGCATGTATTCCTCTGTGTAATAGTTCTTCATCCTCACCATCTAAACAAGCAGTGAAGAAGTCTGTGGCTATTGGTTTTGATGGTAGTGCAAATACTTTGGAAGGTAAGCTTCCTGTAGAAAAGAAAATGTTGTGGCATATGAGATTTGGCCACATTGGTGAAAAGGGTCTCAGAACCCTAAAAAATAAAAATCTCGTTGAGGGGTTAAATGATTGCAATCTCGAGTTTGACTTCTACGAACACTGTGTCTATGGTAAACAAAATCATGTTCATTTTTACTCTAGTTCTCACAAATCTTCTGATGTTTTGGATCTTATTCATTCTGATGTATTTGGTCTTGTAAAAGTTCCTTCAATCTCCAAGTCTGTATTTTTTGTATCTTTCATAGATGATTATAGTAGAAGGACGTGGATTTATTTCCTTAAAAGTAAGACACAAGTCTTTAGTCAGTTCAAAGAATTTAAAGCTCTTGTAGAGAATCAGACTAGTAAGAAGATTAAGTGTGTGAGAACTGACAATGGTGGTGAGTTTTGCTCAGTAGAGTTTGAACAGTTCTATAAAGAACAAGGTATCGAGAGGCATAAGACAACTCTTTATACCCCACAACAAAATGGATTTGTAGAGAGAATGAACATGACACTGATGGAGAAGGCTAGGAGTATGCTTAGTGGAGCTAGTTTAGAACAAAGTTTTTGGGCCGAAGCTATGGCCACTGCTTGCTATCTAGTTAATAGATCTTCTACATCAGCCCTTGTTGGTAAGACACCCATGGAGGTGTGGTCTGGTAAGAAGACTTCAATTAGACATCTTCATATTTTTGGTTGTGAAGCTTATGCACATGTTCCAAAGGAGAAAAGATCTAAGTTGGAAAACAAAGCTGTTAAATGTATTTTCATCAGATACAGTGCTAGTGTGAAAGGATACAAGCTTTGGGATCATGTGACTAGTAAGGTGTTGTATAGTAGAAATGTTATTTTCAGAGAGCTAACATCTTCTCCTATTGTGCTACAACCAGATGAAAAAGAAAAGAAAAAAGATATTGTTTAGTTTCCTCCTACCCCTGAGAAGACTGAACAAAGAGACCATGTTGGGCCTAATGATGAGGAGAGCTCTAGCAGCTCTGATAGTTCAAAAGAAGAGGAAGAACAACCTCAACCACAGCCCTTGAGGAGATCCATGAGAGAAAGAAAGCAACTAGAAAGGTTTGGTTATTCTATGTTAGATTCCAGTTGTGCCTTTGCTTTGATTACTAACACTGATGAGCCTAGATCTGTGAAAGAGGCTTTGGGCATGGAAGATGCAGGTTCCTGGATTGAGGCTATGGATGATGAGATGGCTTCATTGGAGAAAAACAAAACTTGGGACCTTGTACCTTTGCCTAAAGGGAGAAAATCTATTGGCTATAAATGGGTGTTCAAGAAGAAATTCTGTGCAGATGGTAGTGTTGAAAGGTATAAAGCTAGATTGGTTGCAAAGGGGTATTCACAGGTAGAGGGAATAGATTATGGTGAAATATTCTCTCCTATTGCAAAGTTGACATCCATTAGATTTCTGTTATCTCTTGCTGCATCATATGATTTAGAGATAGAACAGATGGATGTGAAGATAGCTTTCCTTCATGGTGATTTGGAGGAAGAGATTTATATGTCACAGCCTGAGCACTACATTGTTAAAGGTAAAGAATCCTTAATTTGCAGATTAAAGAAATCTCTATATGGTTTGAAGCAATCTCCTAGGATGTGGTACCTTAAGTTTGATGCCTTTGTGTTGTCAATTGGATTTGTAAGATCAAAATCAGATCATTGTGTTTATTTCAGAGTTGAAAATGATCGCCTTCTTATTGTTGCATTATATGTTGATGATATGTTGTTGTTTGGGAAGGGTAAGGGTATGATTTCTGATTTTAAATCTCAGTTGTCAGCACAGTTTGAGATGAAAGATCTTGGGGCAGCTAGGTACATCTTGGGTATGAAAATTAGTAGAGACAGGTCTAAGAGAAAACTTTGGTTGAGTCAGAGTAAGTATGTGAAGTCTGTGTTGGACAGGTTCAACATGGCAGATTATAGACCACTATGTGTTCCTATTTCTGTGGGAACAAAGTTATCTATAGATGATTGTCCAAAATCTCCTAGTGAGGTGGAGGACATGAGTAGAGTACCTTATCCTAGTGCAGTTGGCAGTCTTATGTATGCTATGGTCTGTACTAGACCAAACATTACCCAAGCAGTGGGAGTCCTGAGTTGATTTATGGCTAACCCTGGACGGTTACATTGGGATGCAGTTAAGCAAGTATTCAGATATTTGAGGGGTACATCAGATTACTCCATATGTTATCATGGTAACTCTTCTGGATCTCCGCATTTAGTTTGTATTCATGGGTTTGTGGATTCAGATTGGGTAGGTGATATTAACAGCAGGAGATCCACCAGTGCTTATGTGTTCACTATGTTTGGTGGTGCCATTAGTTGGATGAGTAAGCGACAACCTGTGGTTGCTTTGTCCACTATAGAAGCTTATTACATGGCTGCTACTCATGCTTATAAAGAAGCCATTTGGCTTAGAAGATTGTGTTCTGATGTTGGTGTTGATGCAGAATAGATTACTATTTGGTGTGACAGTCAGAGTGCTATTTTCCTTGCAAAGAATCCAACTTTCCATGCCAGAACGAAGCACATTGATGTGCAGTTTCACTTTGTGAGAGATATGGTGGAAGATGGAAAGGTAAATTTGGAGAAGGTAGATACTGTGAAGAATGTTGCAGATGCATTAACGAAACCAGTGGGCACTGAGAAGTTCAGATGGTGTTCAGAGTCTATGGGCCTTTTGGCCTATAGCGGTTAAAGTTCATATTATGTTCCTGTTGCTCTTACAAGGTGTTTGACAAGTGGGAGAATGTTAGGAATAAGGTGTCTCAACCTTGGATAATTCCTATTCTTATTATTTGTTTTGTAAATGTATTTTTTGCAAATAATGTAATTAAGTGTGAGTACATGTCTAGTTGGCATGTTGATGTGTCACTCCACTTGATTTGTCGACATCTTGTGCGTAAGGAGATCATGACTGAAATGGTCATGATGGATTCCTATGACGCGTAAGAACTATTTAAGGAATGTGCTATGACAGGTGTAAGAGCATCTTATGACTTGGGCCTGTTTGGGTGCCCAAGAAGAAGTGGTTGGTGTGTGTAAGAGAATATGCCAAAAATAGGTTGGTATGACAGATTCTCTTACACTTCTCTTGTGACCATTATTTTTGGGGGATTCTATGACAAGCTGTCATAGTCTATTCTAGGGATGGACGCCTATTCTTGGGATTGCATGTAACAATTGTGTACATGTGGCTTTGTGCATGGGTCTTGGTGGTTGTGCCTATTTTTGGGTCCAGAGGAGTCTATATATATGATGCTACTCCTATGGGAGAGATATAACAAAGTTTAAGTCTTGTTGGCTTTGTCTCTCATTTCCTGAAAGAACTTGCATTGCAAGTGTATTGTAATCTTTGTGTTGAAGATAATACATTGTGCAGGTTTTGGAGTGCTGGGGTTTTTTACCGAAAGGTTTTCCCCAGGGTATATCGTTGTGTCATTCTCTATTTTTTTGTATGCATTGTATGTGGTTGCAATATCTTTTTTAAAGTAGTTAACGAATCTGAAATTGTAAGGATTTATAAGAATTTGCACAATACTCTCCTATAGAGATTAGCGTAGGAAGCTATTTCCACACCTAAGTTTCATCACACAAATTAGAATATTCTCTCTGCTTTGTTAGAACCTTTTTTTTTATTATTGGATTCCTACTTTTAGGTTCTAATCTTAGCTCTTTCCCTTTTGCATGTGCTTTGAAAAAAAGTGAATTATAGGAATTTCGCATTGTATTATGGCAAGTTAATCATTGCTCTCGCAGGTCGCTCCTTAATTAGTTTTTTTTCCTCTAGCAATGATTATAGTTTTAGTTTCTTTTCTCTGCATGTGAGGTCTTGTTACAGATACTAACCATTTCAATCAAAGCTTTGTGCTATCTTTTGCTTTCATTCAGTGCATCCAATTCTCTGTTTCATAGTATTGCATTGTTGATTTCAGTTAATATTTCAAATTTCATACCTTTGTTTTGTGTTTCTTTGCTTGCTCTGGATTATTTTTTATGTCTATTCATACTCTTTCATTTTGTAAATTCAGAGCTCTTCATATTCTGAGTTTTTTTATATTTAATATTAAAAGTCGATTCTTCGAACTCAAACCGCTCTTTGTATGACATTTCAAATGAGTAGCTGGAGTAACATGGGCATATATAGTTCTTAGATTCCTCATTTTTGCTTGCATTTGAATTGGGCAAGCCTTGGTCAGTAATCTCCTTGTAGTATTCTCTTACATCAAGCCAAAATTGTGCCCAAAGTAGGCTCGGGGACTGCATTTACAAGGGTAGGGTTTGTCCTCTTGTCAAGAACATGTTGAGCTTGAGCGGCAGGGCCATTGGGTGTTAGCCCAAGATTGAAAATATCTGAAAGATTGGGAAACTAGAAAAGTATATTAGAATTTATTATTCTCATGCATCCCTGCATCAAATGTAATAAGGTAAATATAAAGAAGTGACAACAATAGTTATAAACTGTTACGCAAAACTGCCGCAATAGAAATAGGTAAAAAACTAAAAATAAACCTAATCTAAGAAAACATAAACCTGAGGATAATATGTTAACATCCTCCCCTTAATCTGAAGGGGTTATGCCAAGTATTGCTCAAAACTTCTCAAAAATTAGAGAAGTAAATTCCCCACCATTGTCTGTTCGAAGTGTAGTAATATGAGATTGAGCTTGTTTTTCAATCATAACATGAAACTTTTTAAAAATTTTAAAAACTTCTAATTTTTGTTGCAAGAAATAAATCCAAGTCATGCGGCTGTAATCATCAATGAACAAAATGAAATACTTAGATCCTCCAGCAAAAGTTACCGGTAAAGGTCCACATAAATCTGAATGAATTAGCTACAATTTTCTATGTGCTCTCCAAGTGGAGTGCGGAAAAGGATTTCTATGTTGTTTGGCAAGAATACATGCTTCACATTTTTCAATTGTTTTAGGTAAAACAGGCAAGCCATCAACACCATTCTTTTACATGAGATGAATTCTATCATAACTAATATGCCCAAATCTTGCATGCCATAATAGACTAGGAGATAGACTACCTTCTTCAGTAAGATATGCAAAATTTTTAGAAAGAGCTGAAGTGCCATTTAGTTTTAGTAATCTTCCATCCTCACAACTAGTGAATACAACTTCATTATTAGATATCTTTCAGACAACAACTTGTCCATTTTGTAACAAAATAGAGTAGCCTTGTTGTTGAATCAATACCAGTGATAACAAATTACATTGTAATTGAGGAATATACAATACATCATGAAGCACAAAATCTGGAAGATTAGGCAATTTAAATTGAATAGTTCCTTTTCCAATAGGCTTGAGACTTGACTTATCTGCTAAATAAATTGGACCACATGCACTTTCATGAAATTATTCAAAGTAATCACGTCGAAATGTCATATGTTGTGTGGCTCCTGTATCTAAGATCCAAGAATCATACCATGAGGAATTAGAAGCAAAGTCTGAAACAGAAAGTACATATTGATCACTATCACTGTCACAAGCAAATTGGGCTGCTCCTGAAATTTTATCATCTGAATATTTATCATCACTGTGAATTTTCATTTTATCTTTTTGTTTAAAAGAATTTTCTTTAAAACTTTCAATCTTATCCCATGAGAGCTTGCATTCATGTTCTTCATGACTTCCTTTTCTACCACATCTTTTACAATGCAAAAATTGTCTATCATTTTGATTATCATTTTTCCTCCATTGACCTCTACCTTTTCCTCTATCACTAAAAGCACCTTTTGAAGAGATATTATTTACAGGTTTCTCTTGATGAGCAAAACAAACATTTTCACTGATATTTTCTATTTTTCTTCCAAATGCTTTCTCACGTTTAGCTAACTTTTCAACCAATAAATCAAAAATGATGGTTTTCAATTGGTTGCTTTCTTGAAGAGACTCTAGATAAGTGGAATGCGTGGGAAGAAGTGCTTTAATAAAACTTGTGAGATATATATCAACTTTCCCACCAGCAGCATCAACATCTTGTTTTATAGCTCTAATTTCAGAAGCTAGACTCATAACATCACCATTTTTCAACTCAAGATTAAATAGTTTTAACTGTAATTGAATAAACTCTAATTCTGAATGAAAATCAAATAAATTTTTTAACTTGTCAAGGGCATCCCAAGCAAATGTGCATCCTTGTATATGTCGATACACATCTCCATTAACAGAAGCTCTGATTAAAGCCAAAGCTTTTGAATTTTTAAATTGCCAAATCTTTTTTTCCTTAGTATCAGTTGGTTCTGCAGGCTGAGTTTTCCCATTACATATATTATTCCATAAATCATTAAAAATAAGTGTATTTTCTACTTTTCTATGCCATTATGTCCAATTATCTTTTTCAGATAATGTTTCCCCAATCAATGAAACAATAGATTGCATTGTATAAAGAAAAATAAAAATATAATTTGCACAGTATGCAAATTTAAATGACTGCCCAAATTTTCTTGCTGTAATTTAGCAAAGAAAACAAGTTGTAAAAATTTTGAAAAACTAAATAAATTGATTTCACCTGAATCAATTTTCTCTTTCTGGAAAATGGCTCCAATCTTCAATATTAAAAAAAAATCACATATGAATGTATTCCAAAGCTCTGATACCACTGTTAGCCCAAGATTGAAAATATCTGAAAGATTGGGAAACTAGAAAAGTATATTAGAATTTATTATTCTCATGCATCCCTGCATCAAATGTAACAAGGTAAATATAAAGAAGTGACAACAATAGTTATAAACTGTTATGCAAAACTGCCGCAACAGAAACAGGTAAAAAACTAAAATAAACCTAATCTAAGAAAACATAAACTCGAGGATAATATGTTAACAATTGGGAAGGCCATCCCTGACTTCTGTAGCTCTCCCCTCTGCACTCTGTATTGCACTCACAATTGCTATGTCGATTTGCTTCTCCAGATTGCGGATTCCTACTATTTTTTTTTTCTTCTGTTTGTGCAGAGTTGCAGTTTATTACGCATCTTATTCTTTATTTGCAATACAATCATTATTCTTCTGGTTATTGCAAACTTTCAATCATTTTATTGCAGCACCAAATAACTTTAACATTCTCTTGATATATTCATTTATATATTTGAATTATGCGCCATATTCTTTGTTGTAAATCTCCTTGAATGCTTGAATGTTTTTCCATTCTCATATTTTTCTGCAATCGTTTCTTTTTTAAATTGCTATGCTTAGGCCTCTATGTGAAGGGACACATCCTTTGGCTTTAGAAGACTGATGTCCGTTCAAAACAATCATAACTTATTTCTGATGATTAACTGATGTCTCTGTAACTAATCACAGCTTTTGTGATATTTGATAATATCAATCTCTGCATATTATCTTCAATTTACTTGATTATTCCATAAATAGGGTCGCTCCTTTAATGAAGTCACTGCTGATATAAAATCGCAGCCCTTTTAATAAGTCAGAGCTGCCTTAGAGATTACTTAATTGCTGAATTTAAACCTGAGTTATCTCCGCTCCTTAAACCGTTTATCACTGTCTTAACCTTTTTTCTTATCCTTTTTTTCTTGTTCACTTCATTTGAAACATGTTAATCATTGCATTCCTTTTAACGTTTTTTTGGTTTGTTTAAATTAAAACATTTTTCAAAGTAGAAATCATTTTACTTAATAACATTTTTGTATCAAAATCAATTTATATCAAATTCGTCCAATCCTTTTCATCGACAGGTATACTAGAGAATTTTGGTAACGGCATAAGTTTTTCGTAACCGTTTAACCCCTTGCAGCAGAACAAAACGTTATTATAAATTTATTTTTAGTACTAACGTTAATATTTATACTAACATTTTTTATCATTGCATATATTATTCTTTTTTATCATTGCGGACCTTTTTTTGATCATTGCATATTCCATTTTTTTTATCATTGCAAACATTTTTTTTTTATCATTGCATATACTTTTTTTTTAATCATTACAGACGTTTATTTATACTAACTTCTTTTTTAATCATTGCATATACTATTTTTTGTTGAGCATTCAGTTTTATTTACAATCTGGTGTATTCTATTTGGTGTCGTCATATAAAGTTCAGATTTCATGTTCTGAGAATTCCATTCCGCACCTATTTTATTACTTTGTTTATTTGAATGCATTGCATTTAATTATCAGAATACACTTGTAAACATCAATCAAAAATATAAAGTTATCCTCAAATCTTTTCCAACGTTAAAGCTTTAATAAGAGCAAAACAACATTATTTTTTTATAAAAAAATTTTGAAAAAAAAAAATGTTTATTGCAATTTTCTAACGTCTATTTTGAAATCAACTTTGTTTCAGCTCCTCTTATATTTGTTTTCTCCTTCAAATCAATCATTTCACTTCAGCAAAGGAAAATTTCAAAATACATATTTGATACGTAATGTTTTATATATAAATTTTAGTTTCATGTTAGCACTATTTCAAAATAAAGAATGCACATTATATTTAAAAGTTTAAGGAAAAGCTTTAATTTGTAAAATTTTCTCAAATGTTTTGTTTTACATTAATAACTTAAGTTCCATTTTCAAATTTTTAAATATCAATTATAATTCTCTAGTTTTAATTTATAGTTTTTTAAAGGAGGTTTTTGATATTAGGTAAAAAATTATTAATTAAGTTTTAGATATGTTCCTATCTTTACCTTTTTATTTAAGTTTTTTTAAATTCTAAAATTTTATTTTTTTTAATAAGTTTTTTTTTAAATAATTTTCTAATTTCTAATGACTATTTAAGTGGCTAAAATTAAAGTGTGTTTTATTTCAAGCTTTTCATAGATGCTTATTGTTTAAACAAAGGAGATTATTTTTCACTATATACAAAGGCGTTATTTTTCTTTTTTCCTAGCCAGTCTATTATTCAAGATTTTTGTAATAATATCAATTTTCTTCATTAAAAGTGATGGACCATTTGATCTAACTCTTTATTTATGGAGAGAAAAGAGGTGTGTATTTTAATTGCTAAATTTTATGATTTATCCAAAGCAAATAATGTCATTGCATTGCTAAATTTTAATTTTCTCTAGTATTATGAGTTATCTATAATTATTGTCTTCCAGTGGACTATTATTGAGCATTAATTGCTATCAAATTTTATATGGCCTATTTTTTAACATTATAAGATTTTATATGAGCATTAATTGCTATCAAAATAGTTATAAGCTTCTCGCTTACTCCTTGTTTAACATTCTGTTAAACTGACTTGCTCGTAGAATTGATTTTGAACTTTCAACTATCATGCACTCTAAACTGATTTTCACTTTAAACTAACTATTGCTAATTGATTGCTCGATCCTTGCTTTGATCATATCTCTCTAACCTCTTTCTTCATTTATTCATTTTTTTCTAGAAACATGTTTTTGTTCTTTCATATATTTCCTTGGTGGGCCCATCCTTTCAATATCCACACTTATGTTCACCTTGCATGGAGACTTTAACTAATATCTAATAATTTATACTTATTGCTCTTCCAAAAATTTCATCTTATCTCAAATTATTCAAGTTTATGAGTTATCTTGCACTATTGCCTTCTAATGATCTATCTATGCACATAGTTGTAGTTTTATGCTTTTATAGCATCTCTTTTTGCTCATAGTAGCATCTCATGGTTTGATACCATTCTTTTATATATTTATTTTTTTGTAAGTTGCATCGGGAGCCAATTTTTCAAGGTTAACTATGGTGGACCCGACAGTTTTAAACTGACTCATAGTTGCCTTATCTAGCCCGTGGAGTATCCCTCCATCCTATATTTGGTATGCACTTACTCAATGGAGTTTCCCTCCATTTGTTCCACTTTGTTCCTCAGTGTGAGGCTGATATTTTATGGGGATTTCCCCATTCAAAAACTTCTTGTCTCCTTGTTATTCTTTTTTGGTGTATGCTTTAAGGATTAGATTGAGTCATGATAATCTTCCTTTTGCCTACTCAATTGGTTTAAGTGGTTATCATATCTCGGGGCACTCCAATTCAGAGACTCTCTTTTTGTTTTGTCCTCATGGCATTGATGTTGCTTGTCCATGATGGCTCTCTTTTTGAAGGCAATATGTTGTTTCTCCTCATAAACCATTCATTGATCTGCATTAATATTTATTTTTGGAATTCTGAATCTTGAATTGATCTATTACTTAAGGCTCATGTGCTATCATTGTCTCTCTTATATTTCTTTGATAATTGTACCAATGTGATAATGATCTGTATACTTCATTGCTTAGATCGTGAGTCATGTAGGTTGTGGATTAGCTACCCATTCACTTGCAGTGGGATGATTCATTAGTGGACTGTCTATATCCATGTGATTGACGCAATGTTGATGCAGGTTTCATTAGTTGGCCTTGTCTGTGGTCATTTGTGCATTAGTATATATATCTTTTATGAGAGCATTATTGTTCCTATCTTTTGAGCTTATGATATCATGTTAACTCCATTGCATGTTGGTGAACAAGTATGAGAATTTATTATTAGCACTCAACTTGAAAGATTTTCTAATTTGTATATAAGATGAAATTCTACTTGTGGATAGTTGTCTTGTTCTTGTTTCCTTGTTTCCTTTTCAGGTGATTAATCCAGGCACATCCAAAGGACCCCTATACTCCTATCAAAGACTAATGTACCATATGACTTCTTCCACACTTGAAGACAATCACATTATTTCATCTTGAAGATCAAGTTGCAGATTGTTGTCAATTATGGGTTTAATACCCCTTGTTGTAATTACTCCAAGTAAAGATTAAAGGGGGGTGTTAGAAGTTGTAATCTTTCCTTGGTGTATTTATAAACCAAGGTTAGACTATTAATCTTTTCTTATTGTAATATATTAGGATATAAGCCAAGGTATCCTAATATACTTCTTTTTTGTCTTCTTTCCACTACATTCTATTTCGTCCTCTAGTGGAATATGTAAGGACAAATATTTATTGTAATTTGTAAATTAGTTTATTCCTCCTTAAGAGGAATCTCACACTTGGCCCACACACACTTATGAATGGTGGCATTCATAGACTTGGGAGTTACATTCTAACTCCTCTCTCTCATCTCTATTTAAGAGATGCTCCTCTCTCTCACTTCTCATGGAAAATTTATTGTAATGAGCATATTGCTCTTTTTCTCTTTCACTCATTTTAGGCTATGGCCTCATTCATAATGTCACAAGGGGTTTTCTTTGCTTTCCCCTTTCAAAAATCTTGCCTCATTGTTTGGATCTTGGAGCACATTCATGTTGTATCTTGAAGCTTTCTCTCTCCTTGTTTATGGTAATATTTTTTCATGCATTCACTCGCTTAGATTCTTTCCTAGTATTGTTTATTTTTCACATATTTCTTTTTCATTTCTAACAGAGTCTTTCGATATGCATACACTTGCAGATTTGGTTGTTTGATAATTTTGCAGGTACATGTCCATAGGGTGTTCTAGTGATGGTAGATGCGAGTACACTAAGAGTCTTTTCCTATCCTTTGAGAGATGACTAGTAGTTCAGAGATATCTTCTATTGGAGGGTACATCTAGACTACATTTTGGGCACTGATGTGATATAGAGACCCTACTATCAGATGACAGAGTGGTTGGATACATAATTCGAGATGAGATATTCACAATGGCAAAAGCTGCTAGAGGGTTATCAGAATCATATAGTAATGCCATACTATTATGACCAGGTCATGAGACAGTTCAGCTTGTTACAAGGAGTCCCCAGAGCAGTACCTCATTATGTACATCCGATGAGGTACTATAAGAGACCCATTTCCATACATCGACCATCGATAGCAGACATAGAGGAAAATGATGCAGATGAGATAGAGGATATAGAGGTACCATCAGATGTGACCTATTCAGGCATGGGCCGAGATTACATCAAGTACTAGAGTCTATAGGGGACCCACCTCATCTTCCCTAAGGATTATCCTACATGTGATCTAGGTCTTTCAAAGAGGACACACTGGGATAGTGGTACAAAAGAGGAGGATGAGGATCTTAGAGATGAGGATGAGCACATCCCTGAGGGAGATCCCATGGAGGAGGAGAGAGAAGAGGAGATTCCCCAGATGGTGATACTAGTGTGGATGTACACATTTTTCATGCATCACCACTGAGATCATGATGGCCTCCATGTGCCCACACAGAGACACCACCGGCAGGGTCTAGACATAGAGAATATGGAGAGATTAGTCACTCCATGCTCCCACCATCTAGACCCTTCAGTGACATCTAGGAGGGAGACCCAGGTATGAAATATAAGATTTAATTAAATATATAACTTGATTTGAGATGAAAAAAAGTACTAAATTGATAAATGTAATTTCATTCTCCAGCTAGTGTAGCGGAGTAAAGGATATTTGTATCTGAGATTCTAAAGGATACATGTATATCCTACTGACTACCAATGAGCGAGCGAGATTCCTCTCTTGGCTATAGAGATCCTAGCAAGCATGTCGATATCTTTGCATGTATCCAACGAGAGCTAAGGTTGTGCAGAGAAAGGGAGGAGAAGTTGATAGTTGAGTTACAAAGTTCCCAATGGTGCTCACATGATATGAGCATATCAAGGAGCCACACATAGACACACAGATCTACATCTTCCTATCATAGGCCAAAGAGATTTGGGATCCATCGGCCATCAGAGTGCACTAATAGATGTAGTGATAAATAGGGCCATGGGCCACATATGTATAAAAATTTGAAAAACTTTTGATGAATGAAAAATTTTCTCTACTAATTAGTTCTATGTTTGATTACTATGGTTTCATCAATATAAAACATAATATAAAGAAAGAAGGTGCATAAATAAACTCAATAATGTAATTTTTTTAAAACTACATAACCTATAAAACAAAGTTTATAAGGAATACATAAATGCAAAAGGAAAGAATGAATGAAATTAGGGATAATAACTTTTGAGATGCATAATATTAATAGGTTCCTTAAAAGAAACACCATCCATATCAGCAAGTTTATAACCACATGAACCAAAGTCTTCAATAACAACAAAAGGTCCAAGCCAATTAGGGCTAAACTTTCCTTTTTTGCCCGGTAAAGCATTCACATTTCATTGATTCTCATATAAAACTAAATCACCAAGTGAAAATTGTTCGTTCAATTACCCTATGATTATATTGCTTCTAAAGAGATTTATGATAAGCTTTTATATGTTCCAACGCATGTATTCCTTGTTCATCCAACATTTCTAGCTCTTGTAAGCATTGTTCATGAAAAGTATCTTTGTTGATTATCCCATGAAATGAAACACGTAAAGAAGGCATTTCTAATTCCAAAGGCATAATAACATAAGTACCATAAACAAGATTGTAAGGGGAAGTACCCATGGCAGTTCAAACACTATTCCTATAAGCCCATAAAGCATAGCTCAATTGAGTATGCCAATCTTTCACATGTTTATTAACTATTTTTCTTAGAATTTTTTCAATGATTTTATTCGATGCTTCAGCTTGTCCATTAGATTGAGGATAATAAGGAGTTGAAAATCTATGTTGAATTTGATATTTCTCCAAGAATTTTGTGACTTCTTTATTTTCAAAAGAGGTACCATTGTCTGAACTATTGTTGAAGGGATACCAAATCATGTTATGATATTGTTAAGGATGAAATCACAAATAACATCCATAGTTGTTGAACAAAGAGGGACAGCTACAACCCACTTTGTGAAGTAATTTGTAGCGGTCAAGATGTAAGTATGTCCTTGAGAAGAAGCTGGTGAGATTTTTCCAATAAGGTCAAAACCCCAAATACTAAAAGGCCATGGAGAAACTTGATTACAAAGCTCATGAGCAAGAGCATGAATCAAATTACTATGTTGTTGACATTGAGGACATTTCTTAAAAAACATGAAATAATCTTATTCCATTATTTTCCAATAATATCCCATTCTAAGAAATTTATTAACCAAAGATTTACCACCAAAATGCCCACCACAAGAACCAGAATGAGCTTCTACCAAAGCGACAGGGATTTTGGTTCTATTGAGACATCTTAATAGTAATCCTTCATAAGAGCGTTTGTAAAGCATATCTCCTAAAATGATGTAATGTGCTGCAAGCTTCCTAATATGATTATGCATGTTTCTTGTTGCTGATTCGGAAAAAGTACCATCTTTCAAAAAATGAAAAATATGAGAATACCATTCATCCAAATGTAAATTAAAACAATCAGAGGTAATCTTTTTAGAAATTGTAGGGTTTTTAAGAGTTTGTATAGTAAATTGAAAGTTTTCAGCATTATTTTCAAGACAAACCAAAGAAGTTGTGTTTGCCATGGTGTCCGCGTGTCTATTATCTTTCCTCAGTAAGGTTTGAATCGTATAAGAGGAAAATTATGAAATCACATCAAGAGCTAAATATCTATATTGTGTCATTTTATCATTCTTATTCTGATGGCCTCCTTTAATTTGTTCAACAATTAATTGTGAGTCTCCATATATTTGCAAGTGTTTGATGTTAAGGGATGAAGTTGCTCGTAGTCCTTCTATAAGAACTTCATACTCTGCAATGTTATTAGTACAAGGAAAGGTTAATTTGTATGATAAAGGGATGGGTTTTTTCGTAGGAGGAATCAAAATAATACCAACACCAGAACCAATCTTACATTTCGACCCATCAAAATATAATTCCCAAATATCATCTTGTTGAATAGCTAGAATATTTTCATCAGGAAATTCTATTAATGAAGTAGAACATGTATCAGAATGAGGACAAGGAGCTTTATCTCAATAATCTATTAAAGCCTGTCCCTTAATAGACTTTTGAGAAATGAAATTAAGATCAAATTCTATAAGTAACATCACCCATTTTTTCAAACGGCCAGAGAGATCAGTTTGTGAGAAAAGATGTTTCAAAGGATCAAACTTAACAATCACATTGACTTCAACATTTATAAGATAATGTCTTAGTTTCTGGTATGCATAAAATACAGCTAAACATTGTCTTTCCAAATCTGTATATCTTGCTTCATAATCAAGTAAAGTGTAACTAATGTAATACACATGTCTTTCCTTACCATTGTTATCATTTTGAGCTAACAACAAACTCACAGCCTTCAGAGTCGCTAAAGTATACAAATGGAATGGTTTATCAAATCTAGTCAGTTGCAAGATAGGAGGATTTGCAAGATACTCCTTAAATTTCTCAAAATTTTGTTTACATTCATCATTCCAAGAGAAAGTGGTATCCTTTCTAAGCAAAAAAGTAAAAGGAATAGTTCGATCAGCTAAATTAGAAATAAAGCAATGAATAGCTTGTATTTTTCCTTGTAAACTCCCTAACTAAAATATTATTAGGAGGCATATTAACAATAGCTTCAATATTTTCAGTATCTACTTCTATGCCTTGCTTAGAGATTATAAATCCTAATAATTTACAAGAATCCACTCCAAACACACATTTCTTAGGATTCAATCTCATGTTGTAACTTCTAATCCTTTCAAATATTTGTCGTAAAATAGTAACATGATCTTCTCTTTGTATAGATTTTGCTAATATATCATCCACATAATCTTCAAGGATCTTATGAATGTAATCATTAAAAATCAAAGTCATAGCTCATTGATAAGTTGCTCCTGCATTTTTTAATCCAAAAGGCATCATGACCCAGCAAAATGTTCCCCAAGGTGTTGTAAATGCAGTCTTAAATTGATCTTTAGGAGGGATAAAGATTTGATTATATCCAAAAAAACATCCATAAAAGATAACAAGGCATGACCCACTATTGAATCCATAATCATATCAATGTTAGGTACTAGGAAATCATCTTTTAAGGATGCCTTGTTGAAATCTTTAAAATCAGTACACATCCTTATCTTATTTTCTCCTTTTGAAATAGGCACAATGTTTGAAATCCAATCTGACTAATCAATAGAACAAAAAAATCTAGAATCCAATAACTATTCAATTTCTATTTTAACCAATAAAGAAAATTGTGGATTCATCTTTTGAATTTTATGTTTCATAGGCGTCATATTTGGTTTTAAAATACTGTTATGAGTAACAATATTAGAATCTATACCCAACATATCTAAATATGTCCAAGAAAATATGTCATTAAATTCAAGTAAAAGGGAAACCAATTGATCACGTTCATCCCAATTCAAACATTTCCTAATATTTATCATCTTTTTAGTGTCATTCTTATCCATTTGAATATCAATAGTCTCATTTATTAACAAAGCACTTTGTATTGGAGGATCCATCGATAATGGGATAATATCATGTTCATCATTATCCCCAAAGTAAGCATCGGTATTTAAACAATAAGGCTTTCATCGTTTGTGATGGAACTTAGGTAAATCTTCACAAACCCCTAAAAATTCCATTAAAGTTTCATCTTCAGGAAAAATAGCCAAAGTAGATGCTTGATTAATGTCAATAAGGAGTTGGTTAACCAATTTCAATTGTCCACCACATATATGATTAACATTAAGAGGAAAAGTTGATGGTTGTCTATAAGGATTGAATCCTAATCCATATGTATGATCATAAATTTCATTATCCAAAGGTACTTGTATACCTTGTTCATATTTACCTCATCCTTTCCTATTAAATCCTGATTTCTTAAGAAAATGATAACCAGAACCATATCTATCAGCCATATCAGATGGAGTCCAAGGAGCAGCATATGTCACAATATCATAACAATCAGGTTTTATTATTTCAATCATTTATTTAATCGAGGTAGAAAAAAATTAATTTTTAGTTCCTCAGAAAGTGGGGAAGGAGTAAAAAATTGTTTCTCAAATTCACTTTGTTGCTTCATGAATTCCAAATCAGAGACCTTATATTCTTCAATGAAAGTAGGATTAAAATCTAATGTCCCCAAATCATCCTCGATCAAAGAAGAGGATGGAGTTTTTGATTGTTGTATCTTGGGCTATTTTTCAATCTCTCTACTTGGTTGAAGAGGCTTAGAGATTTTAGCATATTCTGCATTTAAGAAAGGATTTGGTGCATCGTCTGCATGTAATGTATACATTAAGTTTTTATAAATGAACCTAACCTTGCTATGAAGAGTAGAAGGAACTGCATACATAGTATGTAACCAAGGTCTTCCTAAAAGAAGGTTATAATTGAGAGGTCCAGGCATAACATGAATAGGTTTATTTGGAATAACTAGACCAGCTTTAACAAGTAAGGTAATAAATTGTTGGAGATTTGTCAGCAAACCGGTGCTGACTATATGTTTGTCATTGATGACAACATATGGTAAGTAGCATGCATGGAGGACTCATGCAATAAGCCTTGAGTATGTGAAGCATGGACATGTTATCAGCATGATATCATGGACACAGAGGTTAACTATTAGTACAGATAGTTGTATAGCAGCTTGTGTCAGCAGTGTTCCTGATAGAGGTACAAGCAGTGTTTTGTAAATGATTGTTCATATATTTATCATGAAGCCTTGCATGCTTACATATGTGATAAAGACATGTTAGTGATGTTTCAATCATGGATGTAGAGTCTGATGATTAGTAGAAGAGAAGTTATGAAGTCGCTATTGAGCAGTTGCAGTTTCCTGTGTTTATCCAGAAGAGCCGACAGAGATTTTATTAGTACAGGAATTGTGCCTATCATTTCAGTATGCACCCTTGGATTAGTGATCAGTGAAGAGTTATTAATGTTTGGTTAAGAGTGCATAATGTAATTCATCTTGAGGAGAAAGTATCGGTTAAATTGGTAGATCTGACAATGTGTAGCATGTGTCTACATTTATTGATTTAGATAGGTCCCAGTTCTTGATGCGTGCTTAGTAGAGCTGACTGAGATGTTGTAGAAGATTTCTATTAATTCTCTAATATGATTTCAAGGTGGTTCTAATAGACCGACTTGATTATTTCATTTAGAGGAAAGATATTTATAGTCAGTCATATGTGATTTTTAAATCATGGTTCATGGTTGATTGTGAAGAGCAGAGCAGAGTGTGCAAAGTGTTGAGTCATCGGAAGAAGGTCTATGTGACCAAGTAAAGAGTTTTTGCTATACATTGGAATTGATCCAGAAAGCAGGTCAAAGCGCAGTTCACCAAGATCCAGATATAGTGTGTATTTGTTAATTAGAAGGTTGTAGCCTTCACCTATTTGAGCAGTGAGCTCTAGGATAGTGCATCCACACCCCTAACAGGGTTAATTGTAAAAGACTCCTAACAGGGTCTGACCCTTGACCAGGTCACTGTACTAAATGTATTGTAAAGAAAACTCCTAACAGGGTTAAGGATCTTCTAACAAGGATCATAAAACACAAGTGTAGATTATTAGTGGGTGTCAATTCCCATCGGGGTTTTTACTATTTGGGTTTCCTCATAACCAAAATATGTGTGTTGTGTTCAAGTGTTCTTTCATTGTGTTTATGCTTTATGTTTAAGTATACTTAACTGGATAAAGAATTTAAACTTATAGATAACTGATTCACCCCCCCCCTCCCCCTCTTAGTTATCTCTTGGGACTATTCCTAACAATTGGTATCAGAGCCAACTACCTCGGAGAGAAATTTTAACAGCTTGAGGTTGATCAGATGGCATTCTTTAGAAAAGATATTCCTAAGTTTGATGGAGAGAATTATCTTGATTGGAAGAACAACATGATGACACATTTTCAGTGCATTGCTTTTGGAGTTTTTGAAGTGGCTATCAAAGATATTCAGATCCCTTCTCTAGCAGATCTTGCAAAGGAAGATGCTACTAGCAAATAGAAGGATTTATTCCATTAGAATGAAATTTCCAAAGAAGCCCTTATCAGTGCCATATCTGATAGTGAGTTCTCAGAGATAAAGAAAGTAGACTCAATGTACAAGATATGGAAGCACCTAGAAGACATGTTTGAAGGAGACAAACAAGAAAAGGATGCGCGTAGAAAAACATGGAAGAAAAAATATGATACATTAGAAATTCTACCTAAAGAAAACATCAGAGCTTACAATCAAAGGATCAATGAAGCAGTTATTGGAATCAGAAACAATGGTGGATAGATCTTAGAGGAAGACATTATGGATAAATTAATGACTACTCTCATTACAGAGTATGAAAACAAGATTAACATCCTTGATGTGACTATGCAGCTTACATCAAATTTCAAAAGAGAAAGCTTGATCAACAAAATGTCATTTTTTGAGATATCAAGATTGAAGACAGAACCTAAGAGTGAGACAGCCTTCAAAGCAATAGTCCATGGTAAGAAATCTACAAACACTTCTAGTAATTTTAATGTTGATGATGAAGAGAAAACATTGGATTATTTCATTGCTATGATTGCTAAAAGAGAAAAGAAAGGAAAAGGGAAATATAAAGGTCAATTGCCATTTAAATGCTTTTCATGTAATAAGATTGGTCACTTTGCATCCAAGTGTCCTACAAGAGCTAGAAAATTCAAAAATGACTATAAGACTAAATACTCAAAAGAATGTTACTATGCTAGAGATGGAGTATCAGATGATGATTCAGCTAAAGAAGAAATTGGATTTATTGCCATTATAGAGAAAATGAATAATAAGATAGATCATGAAGATGAGAAAAAGGAACAAGAGCTAGCATTGATATCACAAGTTGATATAAGGACATACTAGATTATAGATAGTGATTGTTCACATCACATGATAGGTGATAAAGATAGATGTGTCCATCTAGACAAATACAATGGTGGCATGGTTAGATTTGGAGATAACACTCCTAAACCTATCATTGGTAGAGGAGTCATCACATTGGACAAAAATAACAATATTGATGATGTTCTCTATGTAGATGGTTTGAAACATAACCTTCTTAGTGTTGGGTAGCTACTTAAAAAGGTTATCAGTTGGAGTTTAAAGAAAATAAGTGCATCATTAACAACAAGGATGGTGTTATGGTTGCATCAGGTTCAAAGACTAAAGGTAATGTTTTTCAACTTAATTCAAAAGCAAGTTGTTTTGTGGCTAAAGTTGATGATAGTTGGCTATGGCATAAAATACTATGTCATATCATTTTTGATAAGATAGTAAAGGTAAGCAATGTAAAGGCAATAAGAGATCTACCTAGCATAGCAAAGCCAATTTATACTATATGTAGGGAATGTGTGATGGGAAAGCATGTAAGAAACTCATTCAGGAGAAAGCACAATTCAACAGAGAACAAGTTGGATATGGTCTATACAAACCCATGTGGTCCAACTCAAACAAGGTCATACTATGGTGAAAGGTATTTCATTTTTTTTTATGACTACACTAGAATGATGTGGGTTGCATTCTTGAAAGATAACTTAGAAGCATTTGAGAAGTTTAAAATATTCAAAGCCAAGGTTGAGAATGAATCTGGACTAAAGATAAAATGTCTAAGATTGGATAGAGGAGGAGAATTCACCTCTGACAGATTCTATGAGTACTACGAAGAACATGGCATAAAGAGATAGTTAAGTCCACCTATAACCCCTTAGTAGAATGGAATTGTTGAGAGAAGGAATAGGATCATCCTTGATATAGCGTGCACTATCATGATTGAAGGAAAAGTTGCACATACCTATTGGCGAGATGCAGTTAATATAGTAGTCTATACCATCAATAGAATACAATTAAGACCTGGCACTGACAAGACACCTTATGAGCTATGGTTTGGTAGTGTTCCCATAGTAAAATACTTTAGAATCTTTGGAAGCAAGTGCTACATCAAGAGAGATGAAGCAGTAGGCAAGTTTGGTGCAAGAAGCGATGAAGGTATTTTCCTTGGTTACTCTACTAAAAGCAAAGGTTATAAATGTTTCAACTTAAGATTGACAAAGATCATTGAAAGTGATCATGTTAAGATTGATGAAAAGTTTACGGTTTAAGAAAGATATCATGATTACTCACCTATGATTGAAGAAGAAGCTAGACCTTCCACTAGTAAGATAGTAGTTGATGAGATGTTTGACAATATTGATCTATTATTCAATGACCCTAAGACAAGTGAAGAAGAAATTCCAAAGGTAGATGAGACAACATCACCTAAGGTTCCTAAGTTTACTTCTAGATATCATTCTGAGGATGACATCATTGGAGATCAGAGCAGCAAAGTCACAACAAGATCAAAACAAAAGAATTCAGCAAGCAATGAGGTGGTATGTTTACTATCTTAGATTGAACCCTTAAGTGTTGAAGATGCTTGTAATGATTCTGATTGGCATGATTCTATGAAAGAAGAACTTGATCATATTATTAAGAATGATACTTGGGAAGTGGTCCTGAGACCTAGTGATAAGAATGTGATTGGAATAAAATGGATATTTAGAAATAAGATGAATGAGGATGGCACAGTAGTAAGGAACAAAGAAAGGTTAGTATGTAAGGGATATGCACAAAGAGAAGGCATTGATTATTCTGACACATTTGCACCTGTGAGTAGATTAGAAGCTATTAAGTTGTTCTTAGCTTATGCAACAGTCAAAAACTTCAAAGTTTATCAGATGGATGTTAAGTCAGCATTCTTGAATGGAGAACTAAAAGAAGAAGTTTACATTGAACAACCAGAAGGATTCACCTTATCAGATAGACTTGATATGGTATGAAGACTAAAGAAGGCCCTCTATGGACTTAAGCAAGCTCCTACAGCATGGTATGAGAGACGTGATGGATACTTGACAAAGATTGGATTCAAGAAAGGAGTAGTAGATTGTAATCTATTCATAAGAGAGACATCTGAAGGTTTGTTACTGGTAGCTATATTTGTTGATGACATTATCTTTGGAGGTAATGACAAGCTTAGTGAAGAATTTGCTAAGGAAATGCAGAGAAAGTTTGAGATGAGCATGATTGGTCCTATCAAATACTTTTTGGGATTAAATGTGTAGCAGACAAAGAAAGGCATATTCATTAATCAGTCCAAATATGTGAAAGAGATATTGAATAAATTCAAGATGGCTGATTGTAAACAAGTAGGTACACCTATGATAACTGTATGCAAGCTCACAAAAGAAGATGATTCACCAGCAGTAGATATAACATTGTACAATTCTATGATTAGCAAACTCATTTATCTTACTCAAACTAGACCTGATATTTCCAATGTAGTTGGCATAGTTGGAAGATTTGCAGCAGAGCCTAAACAAAGTCACCTCATGGTAGTCAAAAGAATATCCAAATACTTTCAAGGCACTATAGATTATGATCTATGGTATCCTAATTTAGAAAATGTTGAGCTTCATGTATATACTGATGCAGATTGGGCATGATGTGTTGATGATAGAAAGAGTACATCAGGTGGAGTAGTGTTTCTTGGTGACAGACTTGTCACTTGGACAAGCAAGAAGCAAAATTGTATCTCTCAATCAACAGCAAAAGCAGAGTATGTTGCAACAGCCCTAAATTGTTCCACAATTGTTTGGATCAAACAAATGATAAAGGATTTTGGTATTCAGATTGATTATCCTATTTTTATTCATTGTGATAACACTAGCACCATCAATATGTCAAAGAACCCTATGATGCATGCAAAGACAAAACACATTGATATCAAGTATCACTTCCTAAGAGAGAAAGTGGAAGAGAAAGAAGTTAACTTGGATGATGTGAGCACTAAAGATCAATTAGAAAATATATTCACAAAGCCCTTGCCAAAGGATACCTTTGAGTATCTCAGGGAGAAGTTGGGAGTCATTCCCTTCCCTAATTCTTCTTAGAAGAAAGAAGAAAAGGCATAAATCCTAAGGGACTGATGGAAGGTTGACTACTCTACTTTAGGAATAGTACTAGTACTTAAAATGAATGGCACCCTTTGCCATTGATGTCAAAGGGGGAGTAATATATAGAGTCATTAAAAATAGAAGAAAAGGAGTAATATACTAAGGGGGAGTAGTATTCAGTCATGGAAGTAGTTCAGTTAAGGAAATGGAGAATATTGAAAAATATTGTAGCAGATGGAGGATTCATCCTTGGGGGAGTTTTTGATGAGGAAATGGAGAATATTATAAAAGAATTGTTCATTTGGATTGGTGGTGTTTTTCATTCCATATATTGTCATCAATGACAAAGGGGGAGATTGTTGGAGATTTTCCAGCAAGCCGGTGTTGACTGTATGTTTTTCATTGATGAAAACATATGGTAAGTAGCATGTGTAGAGGATTTATGTAGTAAGCCTTGAGTATGTGAAGCATGGACATGTTATCAGCATGATATCATGGATGCAGAGATTAACTATTAGTACAGATAGTTGTATAACAGCTTGTGTCAGCAGTGTTCCTGACAGAGTTACAGGAAGTGTTCTATGAATGATTGTCCATTCAGTTATCATGAAGCCTTACATGCTTAGATATGTGATGAAAACATGTTAGTGATGTTTTATTCATGGATGCAGAGTCTGATGATTAGCAGAAGTGAAGTTATGAAGTCGCTATTGAGAAGTTGTAGTTTCCTATGTTTATCTAGAAGAGCTGACAGAGATTTTATTAGTACATGAGTTGCGCCTATCATTTTGGTATGTGCCCTTGGATTAGTGATCAGTGAAGAGTTAGTAATGTTTGGTTAAGAGTGCATAACATAATTCATCTTGAGGAGAAACTATTAGTTAAATTGGTAGAGACAACGGTGTGTAGCGTGCGTCTACATTTATTGATTTAGACAGGTCTCAGTTCTTGATGCGTGCTTAGTAGAGCTAACTGAGATGTTGAAGAAGATTGTTATTGATTATCTAATATGATTTCAAGGTGGTTCTAATAGGCCAACTTGATTATTTAATTTAGAGGAAATATATTTATAGGTAGTCATTTGTAATTTCTAAGTCATGGTTCATGGAAGATTGTGAAGAGTAGAGCAGAGTGTGTGAATTATTGAGCCATCAGAAGAAGGTCTATGTGACCAAGTAAAGATTTTGTGCTATACATTGGAACTGATCTAGATAGCAGGTCAAAGCACAGTTCACCAAGATCTAGATATAGTGTGTATCTATTAATCAGAAGGTTGTAGCCTTCACCCATTTGAGCAGTGAGCTCTAGGATAGTGCATCCACACCCCTAATAGGGTTAATTGTAAAAGACTCCTAACAGGGTCTGACCCTTAACCAGGTCACTGTACTAAATGTATTATAAAGAAAACTCCTAATAGGGTTAAGGATCTTCTAACAAGGATCATAAAACACTAGTGTAGATTATTAGTGGGTGTCAATTCCCACCAGGGTTTTTACCTATTTGGGTTTCCCCGTAACCAAAATATTTGTGTTGTGTTAAAGTGTTCTTTCATTGTGTTTATGCTTTATGTTTAAGTATACTAAATTGGATAAAGAATTGAAACCCTTAGATAATTGATTCACCCCCCCCCCCCTCTCAGTTATCTCTTGGGACAATTCCTAACAACAATGCCCAAATTTCTATTCGCAATATTGTCAAACCCACGTATAGGTACATTATCAGGTTGAATAGTGGTGAGATCAGCCTTAATTGCCTTAAGCATATCCATACTACAAACATTAAGGCCAGATCCATTATCAATTAATGTTCTTCGAATGATGCTCTGGTTAATAGAGATAGCAACCATAAGAGCTTCATATTGAGTCTGTACCTTAGGAGAAGGTAAATCATTATCGAAAAACACAATAGGAGGTACATAAGGCATAGTATGCATGCAATCTAAAATAGAATGAATGTTCTCTTGATTAGGAGGAAAAGTTGAAAGAGTGGATAAAGCTTTTTGTAATGCCTCATAATATGTAGGGGAAGTTTGAAGTGATTACCATAAAGATATCTTACCAAGAGTAGCATGTAATTGGTCAACTAAGTTATACTCCTTAAAGGTAGAAGGAAACCTAGGAGCTTGAGGAAGCATAGGTTGAGAAGGCAGTAAAGAAAATAGAATAGTAGGCTGAGGGTTGTTCCATGTGTGATAAGCATGTGAAATGAAATTAGTGTTATCCAAGAAATCCAAAGGATTTCTAGGTTTACCCTTAATCATTATGCAAGGACATCCTTTTACCATCATCAAAGGTGTAGGATATATCATTTTAGGTTTATCAATGTTGCAAACAGTGGGACATGAAGGTAACATGAAGGTAACCATGAAATAGGAATAGGATCAATGAAGATCATATCCAGACCATTTTCATCCTCACTACCTTGTACCTCATTAGGGAATCTATCCTCTTGTACAATAAAAGCCATATCAAAGTATTCAAAATAAGAATCATACATGTTGAATACAAAGAAAGTCTAAAAGCATAAAAATGTAAATGTTTTTGTATTTTTAAAGTATTTTTGCAATTTTTTTATATTTTTGAAATATAAATGCAAGAAAGGTATAAATGTAAGAAATCTAATCTTATAAGCATGGAAAATCTAAATCTAACACCAAAAAGAAAGATTTGTCGTAGTCGGGTTCACCAAAATGAATAGGTGAAAAATGGAGTTTTAATAATGCATCTAACATTCCCCACTATTCATTTGAATTTTGAGTTGGAATTGAATAAGTAATGTGAATCTAGAAATGCTTGAAATTAGATAAGATAAGATATATACTTCATGATCGAATTAATTCTGGAAATACCTATTTTTTGATGCATGTGTATAGTCTCAGGAAATTTTGCAACTAGATCTGGGACCAAAAAACTGCAATAGAGAAAACCTAGAAAACTTTTGTCTCTCTGGAAGCAGGTCAACTTTGACCCAGATAGCGGGGCACAATCTTACCCTAGGGCACAATTGTTCCCATCATTGAAGGTCATCCTTGACCCAAAATAGATTCGATAGAAGTTTTGTTCGCAGATCCTGAAAGTTTGACGAAAAAGGTACTCAAATCTTTACTTCAATTCTCGGAACATCAACTGTAGATATCTGAAAATGGTGTTTTGGGGTGGCTATATAGGGTTTTTCCTTATTCAAACCCCTGTTTTGGTGATCTCCACCTCCATGAATAGCCAAATGTAATAGAATATGTGTTTATTGAGTGTGTAATGCCAAGATCTAATCCTCTAGATTGAAATCCTAGCATGAATATGTATGTAATGATCCCTTTCCATCTAATATGAGACACTATGAAATTCTTGATTGAAGTCTTCTCATACACTTGTCTACTAACTTTAATGCCTTATTTCATAAACATCTGCAGGCTTCTTGTGCATATATTTCTTTCATATGGAATATGTTTCTTATTTGTTTGGAAAGATCTTGTTATATTCATTGGAAATGAAGGCAATGAATATGTTTGCTGCTTATGATCTTGATCAATGGATTTTCTTATTGTTCCATTGATGATCGTTGTTCTTCTCCTGAAGATGATAGTTTGAAAGTCTTGATGTATCTTGCAATTGAAATGATTGGTTGTGTTCTAAAAACATGTCTAATGCCTATTTATCATTGCCACCTCTTAATACTAATCATGTCCTTTCAAGACTATTGTTTATTATCGATTAGGCTTCACAATTACTTTTATTTTAATCGCACCATTCCATATATAATCTTTATGACTATTGATTAGTCTTTAGCTTATAATAATGGATTGCTGCTTTTGTGCCTCTTGGATACCAATTTCTTAATTGCCATTAACTAATCTCAATGACCCGGGTGATGTTATCTCTTATATACAATGGATCGTATGAAAATATTTAGGTTGTCTAGCATCGACTATATCAGGTATGTCGATATCAACTGCTTTGAACACTGAAAATGTCTCCAATATGACTTTATATAAGTATGTCCCAATTATGATGTCGTCTCTGTTATGGTCGATAGGCACTTGCACCGATGGTTGCTAGAGACAACACAATGATCTAAACAGGAAGACCCACGACTGCATATATCAGTCAATATAATAGCAATGATATCTCGAAGTGTAGAGATATTGAGTGCAACAGTAAATGGATATCGTATACGTTCTGTAGGACCAGTCTTCTCCCTATATGTTGTATTTCAATCCATCTCTTATATCCCCTGTACGTGGAAGGAAAGACAACGTTTCATATAGGGATGCGACTTTTGGTGTTGGCGAGAGGAAAGTCTGGATAGTTCCATTGATCAGGCCTGCCATCGACTATTATTCATTATTTGATTAATATGAAGTATTAATAGTAATATCAAATAGTATTGATTGATCTATATACATTGATTAATAATTAATTAATTACATTAATTAACTATTAGTCTATTAACTAATTGATTGTATATTAATCAATTATAGATTTGATTAATTATTATCATTATATTGATTTGATTACTATTATAAATTGATTAAAGAATATTGTTGATTGTTGTAATGTCCTTATACATTTTCAAATGTATGATTATATTAAATATAGATATTATTAAAATTTATTTTTTTATTACTAATATTCATAATTATTTCAATAATATATGATTATATATTAATATTTAATAATATATTATTTTATGGAGTGATATTAATATTATTATTGAGTAATATTATTTAAGGTTAATATTCTATTAATGTTATTATTAATATTAATAATTAATAATTATTAATATTATATATAACAATTATTCATAAGGACTCATATATTTATTATTATTCGAATAATGTTCAAATCAAGTTTACTCATTTGTATCGTCAATTACGGCTCATGACAATGTATGAGAAAGCAATGCATAGATTTGAATGAGATAAGAAAGCATACCAAGCCCCCAAGGCTAAAGTACTCCTAATAAACTCATAATCCATAATTTCTACCCCATTATTGTATCTTTGAATGCTTTAATATTGATAATGGTGGATCAAGGAAGAATGACTCTCTCTTGCTCCTAATAGATGTACACAATGGTATGCTCACAAAAATGCTTGATAATGGCTTGATCTTCTATATCATCCTCTTGAAATCTTGCATCTTCACTTCACCATCACTTGCTTACATGAATCAATTATGTCTCCACTTGATGTCTTCATCATGAAATTGCTTGGTGAAAATGAAGGTAAATGAGAGTCTTTATATAGAGGTTTCAAGGTGAGGCTCCTAGAGTAATGTGAGGACCCATAATTCAAATTTCACCTTGAATTATGGTCCAATCATAATAACCAACTTAAGGAGGGAAAATAAATCAATGAATTTCAAATTAAATCCCTTCCTCATTCGGATCCAAAAGCCCGACATTGATTTTGGAGCCCTTCGAGACCAAAACTTTAAAATGGGAAATCAAACCCCAAAGAAGGTCAAAGATGACCTCACCTCTGACCTAGGTCAAAGATGACCTCAACTCTGACCTAGGTCAAAGATGACCTCAACTCTGACCTAGGTCAGAGTCAACCTCGACTCTGACCTAGGGGTCCAGATCTTGCTAGAAATGAGAAATAGGTCTCGGGGATGCCCGGAGACCTGGAAACGATTACAGAACAAGGCAGAGTGTCAAGAAAAAGCACAAAATCCTATGATGAACATGATGAAGGCTAGGAGGACCTATTCCTAAGTTCTACCTAGAAAATAGAGCCATAGAGAAGGGAAATTAAGGAGAATCCTTGGGATCCTAACCCTAATTTCACCTAGAATGGAGGAATCAAGTGCAGAATGCATCCTAAATGCAAGTCTATCATGATAAATGCACTAAAAGAGGGTGCTAAACCTATCAAGTTGGAAGCACTTCCATTTTAAAATGATACAACTATCTAACCATATTTAATTTATTTTGAATTCTGATTATGTTAAGCCTTGCATTTCTAATTTCTTTTGTATGTATGTTTGATTTTAGTCAAAAACCAACATGTAGTATTTTGGGCATAGATTTTGGCTCGTTCGTCAAATTTTGCAACAAGTTACTTTTTTAGAAACTAGACTCCATTATACACACTTTACAAAAAACATATATGATTTTCGATTTGTTTTCAATGATTTCTAGGGGGAGCACACAGAAATTTCATGTTTTCAAGATGTGTGCACTTTGGGAATTCATAAAAAATAATACATTCATCAAAAAATTAGCAAAAAAATCTGGGATAAACTACGTGGTGTTAGCTAACTTCTCACTATAGCAATTTAAAAATTTCAAAAAAAAAGTTAACATTTTAGGGGGAGCACACCAGATGTTATGTTATGTTTTTTCACAAAAAATAAGACCACTTTTTATGCTCCCCCTTTTTGAAGGCCTCAATCTGCACCATTTTCAAAATAAATTAGTAGTTTAGAAACTAGATTCAAAGTATTACAACTCTTGTTCTTGTCACATCTTAAAATTTTGAGTCTAACTATCTTCAATTTCTCATTGAAGTTCAGAATTTGTTGATTTCAGAAAAAAGTGGCATCTTATACCCCCTTTTTGGTCCCCCATCTTTGTGCACTTACCCTTAATGTCTTTGAATGATCTAAATTTGTTACTTCAATTAGATGAATAAATGTCCTCTAGTGACCCACAATGTTGGATCATAAGTCTTGGAATATTTAATGATTATTTACATTGCATGTTACTACTTGATAGTTTGGATATCTATTATTGTCATATTCTATAATGTTAGAAGTGAATTAAGTAAGTGACTTAGTACACTTAACTTTTGTAAGATTTTCATCTAAGAGACTAATGTTCAAGTGTCATCATAACTTCTTATATTAAGAATGGATAGTTGTGCAATAAGATGTTGGTCCTAAGAATTGTTAAAAGGGTTTGTTTTCATGATTTTGAAGGGATGTGATTGGTCCTAGATTCGTTCTTAGAGAAATATTCAAAAGTTGTTATTTCACTCTTTCTCGATGATATTCATCTAGATTATATATTGATGAAGATTATATTTATAATCATGTATCTAACTTTGAATCTTATGTCATGCATCTAGTTGTGTAGTGCAGTTACTTGAGCATTGGGACATCGTAAAGAAACAAGAAAGTGAAACCCAAATATGCAGTAATAATTTTTTAATTAATTAATCATTGAAATAAGTATAATCCTTATCCTCTAATTTTCCATTTAAATGATATAACAAGTAGGATTATATTGTGTTGTTTAAATTAATGTAGTACATTATTGTAAAAAAAATTCCCATGTGTTTTAATGAGTTTTTAATGCTCATGCCAATGGTTTCTCAGTGAGGTGTTATAGTTCTCATGGTTAGGGATAGATCATATACTCAATCGTTGGATTATGAGGGTCTCCCTTTCGATGTTTGAGGTGATTCTCTACTAGTCATCTGGAAATATATTTTTCTTTCTCACATCGTAAAGGTGTTGCCACTTGGTGGAAGGAGGCTAATGATGATCATTTGACTGTCCTATATTTTGATCACTTTGATGACTCTACACAGGCTGATAATGACTCCTCTTAGGATGTTACTCCTACTAATGATTTAGCCTCCTCATACCCTATAGTCCCAACTCCACCTCTTATTGTTTGTGCAACCCCCTCTAGCCACATGCTTTTTTGAATGTTTTGATTAAGCAAAAATAGGTTTTGAAAGGACCCAAAACCTTGTACAATAACTCAAAGGATATATCAATAAAAGGCTCAGATACAATAGTGGAGACCACCAACACAACAAAGGGATCAACCAACAAAAAACCCCACGAACAGACAACAGTTCGCAACAAGGGACCTTACAATTTAAATTTAGAGCCACCCTTGAAGGATCGAAGATGCATATCCAAAGGAGGAACGGATGGCTTTGGTTTATTTCCTTTCATAGTTGTCCAAGCATCCTCCAACTTAGAAGCATCATTCAACCAAACCCCTGAGGAAATAGAAGAATGGCCAACCAGAGAAGAATCAGCCCCAAACAACACATTCTCCCTAGAAGTAACCAGTTTGGGTGAGAGCACAGCAAAAATAGGCTAGACAGCAAGGTCAGCAGTCTGGAAATCAACAGCGGCTAGAGCATCATCAGTCTAGACAATAGTAGCAGGCTAGATAGTAAATTCCGTAGTTTAGACAATAGCAACAGTCAAAGCATCATCAAAATCTACAGGAGCAGCCAGATCAGGTGGAGCCAAAACCTCACCTGACTTAGCACCACATTCCTCATAAGCAAGAACCTCTTGAGAAGAATCCACAACCTACTCACTAACCGCAGCAGAAGATTTATTCACAGTATAATGCTCAGCAGAGACAGTCGACCACCAAGAAGGCGGTCGTTTTGATTTTACCTTCTCAAAAACACATCGAGCAGTCATATGACCAGTCAAATGATATTTCCTGCAGCGGAAAGGAATGCCTTTGTATTCTAGAGTCCAAATCCACGAGCCCCGAGGAAAGGCCAAGCAAATTTTCTCAGGGAGACCCTTGGAAACATCCATTTCAACAAGGATGTGAGCAAAAGTCGAATGAAGAACATCAAAGGTTGCCAAATCCACAATCTAGAAATCACTAAGAGCATTCCCCACAATTTCCAAAACAAAATCTAACCAAAGATGCATGGGAAGATTCAAAATCCTAACCCAAATAGGAATCTTGTTAAAGGATTCAGAAAGCGGGTTGAAATCCTTATGCCAAGATTTGGCCATCAGGGGGTATCAGTTATCCCAGGAGAAGCTATAATCACATAAGATAGATTTCCTATCTTCAGCATTACCAAATTTTACAATAAAAAAACCCCTAGAAGCCAAGTAAATCTAAATATCTTCGGATAAGATCAGCTCCCAATGATTGGAAATCCAAGCATGGAGAGCAGAATGAGAAGGCCAAAAGCCCCTAAATCAGAAAATAACAGCATGTGAAGAGAAACCTCAGCAGTTTCAAAAATTCTATCTACTATATCAGATTCTAACTGCACACAAATGGGTTTACTCACAGTCACAAGGGAAGCCACTCGGGTCCTCTTAATCCCTGAAGAGCGAGAAGGAGCAGTCTTATAGAGACCAGCCTCAAAAGCGGTTACATTAGCGTAAGAACCAGAGGCACCAACAACAGAACTAGCCTCAAGAGAAGCCACATCAGCATAAGTCGATGGACTTCCCTTGGCCATTTGAGATCCAGTGAGGGTCGACAGGGAAAACCTTGGCAATGTCTGAGACGGCCCATGAGTAGCAACCCAAGCCGCATCAAATAACTGCCCAGAAGAAGCACCCATAGGTAGAACATACGCAATAGGGGAAGCCCTAGCAGCACACATAGAAACCCCTACAGAAATATTAGCATTGAGATGGCCAGGGACCCCTACACACACATGGGTGGGAACACCCGTAGTTTGAATGGGAGAAGATCGCATTTTTTTTTGGAGCAACTGTTATCCTTCTTTGAATGTTTCTCCTACTCTTCTCCAACCTTTGGTTGATCATGTGTAGCCTTGTCATCACTTTACCACTTGTGTTGATAGTCTCACAAAGAGGGTCCCACTACTTTCTACCTGTTATGGTGAGAACCCTCATGATAGTATCACCTGGACAGTTATCTATTAGTGCAAAGAAAAGTGTTCTTCGATCTCGCATTCTCCTCCCCATAATGTAGGTGAGTTGTCCACCCCCACTCTTGACGTGTCTTACTAGTTATTCCATTGGTGTGGTGTTAATGGTTTATTTTTTACCTTGTTGTAAATGGCTTTTTTACTTTGTCTTTGTAAGGGCCAATACCCTTGTTTTATTTCTTTATGATTGTTTGTTTGAGCTTTTTGGGTTGTGGTTTTGTAAGGGACAATACCATTGTTATTTAATACAAAAAAATATTTTTATTTCATTAGGTTATATCTCTTAGTGACATTCTATTAAATAGTTTTTATGCCTTATCTTTTCATCAATAGAATTTGTATGCATGTTTATCAAGATAATGCAATTACAACACATGATAAAAGTTAATTTTTCTAATCATTGTTTCAAATCTTCCCATCATAGTTGATATAGAAGAACATGTTGTCATTGGATCTTACATTTGGCTCTACAATAGATACTTACATTCACTTGAAAGTTTCTAATGCTATTTCAATAATTATGCCAAAGGCATATTATACTCACATATGAATGTAAAAACAATCATGATAAAAACTAAAAGCATTTATTTTTATGTTTTGTGATATTTAAATGCATAAGAAAAAAAATTATTATTATTATTTTAATTTATATTAGTTTATTACAATATTAATATAGTTAAATTTTTTTTAACAAGGATAACTTTAGTGGAAAATATTTTGTATTTGCAATTTCAAAATTGGCAAATAAGTGGGACCAAATGGGGAGGCCGGATCACGATGACTTTATAAATTTTTGGTCAAATACAATTCAATTCTCCATCATTTTTATTAATTAATTTCATCTATTTTAAGGATTTTGTCAATAGATTCTATATTTTCCAAATGATTTATTTAATATTTTCGCCTGCAATTTTGGGAGTGTTTCTTAAGTGATGGTCATATTCACCAAGATATGGTCAAAATTTTAAGGTTAGGGAACGGGTTAAGTATATAGAGTTGACATGTGTCTCTATTCTAGAGACTTTATATGGAACTTTTTGTCTTTTAAAACTTTGGCTCGAAATAGATTTGACAATGGACATGGGTCTCTATTCTAGAAACTTTATGTGGAACTTTGTGTCCTCTAAAAATTTGGCCCGAAATAGAATTTATGCAATTGTTCTCGGATCATCCAAAAGTTACAAAAATAGGGTTAGTATATGTTAGATGATAGAAAATTAACCCTAGACCCCACAAGGGCCACTGCCCCTTGACCCCATCTTGGGGGAACTGCCCCCAAACTCGCGTTGAATAATTTGGAAATTGTGTCGATAAAAGTGGGGAAAATTTAACCTCTAAGTTTGATAATTTATTAGGCTCCATATAACAATAATGGTGAAATTATGGTTGCTAGGTATGTGTGCTTGTGGCCATGATTTTCTTCAATAATGAAAGATTCGCTAGGATTTTATAGAATTTCATACGATTGAAAAAAAATCGTTATTAAAAATTAATATTTTTCCCTTTCAAATTAAAAAATTTCAGCAACAATATAATTTTTTTCCCCCCAAAATAATGTAAGATTCGCCAAAATTTTACATCTTTTCTTAAAAATGTGTTTCTTAAAATTATCCGTGATTCTTAATAAATAAATATGTATGTGTATGTGTGTGTATCTCTATACACACACACACATATATATATATATATATATATATATAGTTTTGAATATATAATATATAAATAGACTATTAGCAAACTATTTTCGTCTTCTTGGATTCACAGTCATGTTGGCTACATGAGTAACCACATGCAATCTCTCAATCACAACTATATTAAAGAAAAACCAAACATATATTATGTATGCAACAAAAATTTGTAGATGAGAACATTGTTCTTTAAGATTTTCTTTGATTCCATAGCTTAAATGAGGTATCAATCAAATTAGAATAGAATTTGAATAGCATTGTTTAAACCTTTTCTTTATGTTATCTTGATTTCGCATAGTACTCTTACATTTTCTCTCATCTACATGTACACACGTTTCACGAGTACTACAATCACGACAATGAGAAAAATTAAGTTTTTATTATGGTTTAATTGGTGTTTAAAATCTTCTTGAGCTGCCCAATAATGATGGCGTGAGCATATGAGGAAATAGATAGCAAAAAACTGTTCGTCAAAGCATTGAGATGGAGTTTGTAGACAAAAATATATGTGCTTGAAAGTTTTTGAAGAATTTTCAAACTCCATTTTTGTGTGCTTCGTACTATCATTACATTCCATGTTTGCATGGGTTTAGGAGGGTGTAATAAAGAGGATTCTATGAGAAGAAAAGCCTCACATGAAAAGTTCTTTGCAAATGTGTGTCATGGCAATTTGAAACCCTTAGCTTTAAAAGGACATTTTGACTTTTTTCTTTTAAACTTATATAGGCAAGATTTTATTGCAAAAAAGAATGTTTGCACATATATGATTTCCACTCTCATTCAAATATATCAAAGCTCCACAACTTCACACCTTTATAAAATGAACCCACAAGTTGTATCATAGTGTGCAAGATTGTAGGAACCAAAAGTAGGATTGCAATTCACAATATTTTTTCTTCTTGACTTGCAAGCTAGCCCAATCCTTTCATCTTTTGCCTTTTGTTTACATGCCTTTGAGGCATGATTACAAGTAAGCAATTTGAAACTTTTGTTTTGAATATGTACTTCCATTTTTTTGCATTGCATTAGTGTCATTTTTTTAAAAATATATTTTAAAAAATATATGCTTGAAACTATGAGTTGATAATAGGGGTATAACTCAAGGAGAACAATTCCAATGTACCAAAACTACTAATTGATATTTTATTGGCACCATCTCCTTTTAGATACAATTTGAAGACATGCAAGTGGATAAGTTCTAGGCATTAATTTATATAAAGAACATGTTATCTCTGTAAGATTATAAATGTAAGGGCTTAGATCAACACATTTGAAAGCAAAGCATAATAATAAATATAAAAAAATACCTATATATTTAGACAAAAAGTAGGCATCACCCAAGATTAAAAAAATAGTATGTTAATTGAAAACATCTAAGACAACACTAAACTTAAGACAAACTATCATTTTATTTATTATTTTCTATAATTATTTCAATAACATTATCAACGTCAACTACTTAAATGTTAAAGAATATTTCATTTTAAAAAAATAAAATAAAATATAGAACAAAGATACTGTCAATTTTTTTAAAAAATGTTTAATATCAATTTTTTACACTCTAATTGATTTGAAAAGGAGATCCTATTTTCAATTTTATAAACCTTTTTCATGAATGAAAAAAAATACCATTTTTATTTTCCTTATTAATTAAGATATGTTTCCTTTATTTTTCTCCTAAAATTAAATTTTAATTTTAAATTTATTTTTAAGATATGTAATTATCTTAAATATTAATTGCACAAAATTGCCTCAAGCTATTATAAAAAAATGAATTCATGTCAATGTTGAAATACATAAGACAACACATTTTGAGCATATTTTGTTCCTTTTCATAAATGGGGCTTATCAAAACTTTATGCCATAATGTGAAATGTCTTCTTTAAGCCTGCATAAAAAAAAACATATAGTTAATCTACTTGTATAATTTTGTGCTATGAAATAATTTTAAACAAAAGCTAAAATTACAAAAACATTACCTTATCATTTCTCGTATTCTCCTGATTCATATCTTGAGGTTTAGCGTCCCAAGCAGACAAGCGCTGAGAAGCTTTTTCCACCTACAATTAGTCCAAGTCCAAAAGCACTTTAAAAACTTAGAAAATATAATAAATAATTTGTTTGTAAATTATTAATGCATAGGCAAGATAAAATAAAAATGTATAATGCAAAAATATATAAATATTATAAAATGAAAAAAATATTTTATCCTATTGTGTGTGTACGCACGCGTGTGCGTGTGTGAGTGTACATACCTACACCCATGCTTACATACATAAATATTTGAATGAATTTTTTGAAAGTTTAATGTCTTTTACAGAGAACTATCTATATAAATATAGTATCAAGGCCTAATAGCTATAGTACATAAATAATTATATAGACTTATAATATTAGAGTTATAAATTATAACAACAAACTCAAAACAATAATGAAGAGTCTCTTTATAATAAAGTTTATAAACAATGAGCTAGTCAAAAGGTATGAATCATAAAAAATTAGAGAATTCTAAAATCAAGAAATTTAGTTTTGTGTTAAACCGTTGAAGTGGGATTTTTGACCATTCTTCCTTTATTGAGAACCATACTAGATTAGAAGATATCTTGGAGCTTCTTGCCACTTTCGTTCCAAAGTAAAATCTAAGGCTTGAATCCTTCATTTTTCTTGATCCCTTGTTTGGTGATGACAAGGTAAGGTAGAACCATTTCAGTAGATTAAATATCATTAACAACTTCCATCCTTTGAGACACATCCTTCTTACCAATAGATTCATCCTCGTCTCATATCATATGATTCAGATGTATCCTAGGCTTCCAAAGACCTCGTCTTCAAGATATTCAAGACTAAAAATCGTGTCACCTTCTCATTCAAACTCTTCTCTTCCAACAGATCAACTTCATTCTCTCCTAGATAATTGACCTACAACCTTTTTCCAATAATGTTCTAAAATTCAATTGGTCAATGCTAGTTACCAAACATAGAAGGAAGAATAAAACTTTGGCCCAAAATAGAATTTATGCCATCAATCTAGGATCATCCAAAGGTTACAAAAATAGGGTTAGTATATGTCATTAATGGAAAATCATGCATATATGAATGTGTTAGAAAATAATATATTGATATTGAGGATGACACCTTCAATGATGTGTTGTGTATACCTCACTTGATAGACATTCTCCTTTCAATATATCAAATCACTCATGGTGTGGTGAGTAAAACTATGGAGTTCACTCTTGATTTAGTTATCATTAGAGACTTTGTGAGTAGAGCTATCATTTGTACAAGGGTGGTGGATAGTGCATCTCAATTGTACTCCTCTTTAGACTTTTTTGTTCCTATTGATGAATTCGATTCTTCATATTATGATCACACTTCTAGTGTGGATATTTATCTTGATAACTTTGGTTACTTGAACTTAGGTATTATCATATGTGATTTAGTTATTGAGCCTTGCATTTCATCTCCTCTTATCAAGATCGCATTTATTAGTTTCTCCTAGTGATACTTATTTTCCTAAAGTTTTGGCTTCTTGTGATTCAACACAACAAGATATTCATTATCTTCTACTTGACTTCTAGAAGATATTCATTATCTTCTAGATACGTAGGTACCCCACCTATGATAAGGAGTTGTATGCCATTGTTCAGGCCTGCAAACAATGGAAACACTATATACTGGGAAAGGAAACTGTTATACATACAGACCATAAACCACTTCAATTCTTGAAAACACAAGGGAAGCTGCAGAATGATAGACAGCAACAGTGGTCAACCTATCTACAACAATTTCACGTCAACATTCGTCATAAAAAAGGAAGCAGCAACAAGGTGGCAGATTGTTTGAGTAGGCCTCTAGTTGCAGGTTTGACAATAGTGTTGGATTCATGTGGTCATCAATCATCAACTTGGGAACAACTATATGGTACTGACCCTGATTTTGTTAGCATATATGGTAATTTGGTAGAAGGAAAGTCTGTCCCTAATCTTCACTTGCAGGATGGGTTGCTTTGCCATAATGGTCATATATGTGTACCCACTGAGGAACGAAAGAAAATGATATGGGAAGCTCACTACTGTCATGTTGCAGGACATTTTGGTATTGGTAAGACTATTGCTATCCTTCAAAAGTATTTCTATTGGCCAAAAATGAAGCAGGATATCATTTCACATATACAAGCTTGTGCAGCCTATGCAATTGCAAAGCCAAAAAACCATAAGTTGGGTCTATACTTACCATTACCTATTCCTGATAAGCCATGGCAATCTGTTTCAATGGATTTTATGTCTGGACTTCCAACTACCAGGCGAGGGCATGACTGTGTATATGTTGTGGTAGATAGGTTTTCTAAAATGGCTATCATGGTGTCATGTAAAAAGATGATTTCTGCAGAAGATACTGCCAAGCTATTTTTTGAACATGTTTGGGTTCATTTTGGTTTGCCAAAAATCATTATTTCTGATAGGGATAGCAAGTTCATCAGCAAATTTTGGTCTGCACTATGGGCTAAAATGGACACCATGTTGACAAAGTCCACAGCATTCCATCCCCAAATAGATGGGCAGACAGAAGTGGTGAATCAAATGATTATTCATATTTTACAAATGTATCATTCCAAACATCCTCGCACATGGGATGAAAGCTTACCCTATGTGCAACACAGCTACAACCGTGCACTCCATAGTACTACAAGGCACAGTCCATTTGAGGTTTCTCTTGGGTACCAAGCATTGGCACCTATGGATTTAGCAATACCATCTCTACAATCTAATAGTCCATTGAATGGTGATAAGGAGGTAGATAAAGCAGAAAAAATCATTGATAACATTAGACACCTTCAATAGCAAGTTCATGAGATCTTGGAGGAAAGTAATCAAAAGTATAAGGAAAGGCATGATAAACATAGAACTCCTCATAAGTTTCAGAATGGTGACAAGGTATGGTTACATCTTCAGAAAGAGCACCTGCACGGACCAAATAGGAAGCTTCGTCCTCATCGTTATAGTCCATATACTATTGTGAAACAAGTTGGTGAGAATGCTTTTGAACTTAATTTGCCATCATTTTTGGGACTACATCCAGTTTTCAATGTAGAATTGTTGAGACCCTATTTTCCTCCTTTGTTGGATATTTTCCAAGCTACTGAACACATTCAAGCTGTAGAGTTAAATCCATCTACTACTGTTCCAGTCCAATGTGACCATGTTACTGAAGTCATTTTAAAGACTTTGAGAAATTGGAACATTCATTTGTATCAGGTGGTTCGAGTTGGCCAACATTCTCATCAAGGCAAGTGGTTTACTAAGGAATAAATTGAAGAACAATTTCCTCATCTGTTGCAGCAGATTAGTGCAATGGGGCCCATTGCCTCTCAAGGGGGGAGGAATGCTTAGGATTAAATTGGGAAAAAACTAAAATCTAATTTTTTCAAATTTTACTATGTTTTAGTAAACTGCATTTTTTAGGGTCTTCGGTGCATTTCTAGGATTGGATGATGCGCGGAAGTAGAAACGTTCTGGAAGTAGTAACGAAACGTTTCTACTTCCAAAATTTGGATCTAGATAATTTGAATACCTTTCCAACGCATCAAACGGTTCGCAATTCGGAGCTAGGACTAGAAAGTTATGCCTTCTCCAAGTGGGCCTAATTTTTATATATAGTTTTTTGATAATTTTTGATAGTTTGAATAGTTTATTTGTAATAAATATTATGATGGCTCTTCATTTCATTTCCAAGGGATTTTAACGACCCTTGGGATCCATCAGACTTTATAAACTCAAATATTTGAATAGAATGTATCAATTATTGGTTTGCAATCTTATTGTTCTCAATTTTCGTGTTGAATTCTACAATACTGCAGGTATCACACCAAGTATTGTAATCTGGTTTTCATAAATCAAATCACTTTTACTTTTTCAATGGTTTTGCCAACTATATTATCTTTGATATCTCACAATCAAAGCCATTGTTTTATTTATTTTTATCAATAAAATCATTATTTTTTAGTTCTTAGTTGTAATTTTATAGTTTACTTGTGTTCACTTACCTTTGCTACTTATTTTTGTAATTTTATAGTTATATCTCATAATGATTTTTTTTAGGAAGCTCATTGTTTATAAGGTTTAGATTTGTAAGCTAATTGCAAATAATTTTCATATAAATGAACATTAAATAATTAATTATGTATATACATCTTAGTGTTGGTACTTTTGATTTCTAATTTTATTATGCATAATTTATCTAAGTTTGTAAATGATAATATAAATCAATTATCTTTTAAATTAAGCATGTACTATACTAAATAAGTTTCACCAATACTTTACTAAAATTTATTTCATAAATATTTTACTAACTAAATTGAATCAAATCTAGATTAATTTTGTGATCACTAATTACATCATTTTAACCAACTTTGATAAAGAAATTTAATTATATGTATCATTTAAAACAATGAAACCTACAATAATCACTTCATTTTAAAATTTATAACTTACCTCTTTCGTCCAATTTGTTCTAAAAGTGATCACCAATAAAATTAAAGTTTGTAAGGCCGTTCCACCTAACATTCCTGACCAAATTCCCTGTCATTTAAAGAAAAATAACATATCACATAAAATATCATAATTTACTTCCTCGCTTTCTCAATCAACCTACTATCCAATCAATTTGAAAATTTGAAACTAAACATACATGCTTAAGAATCAAGCCAAATCAATTTAACAAATTTATAACTGTATTAGATTAATATGTAATTTCAACTCTATTAGATTACTATGCAATTTCTTACCTTCACTCCAAGATCGAATTTGAAACCTAGCACACATCCCACAGGTACCCCAATGACATAGTAGCAACCCACATTTATATAAGCCACAAGAGCTTGCCATCCACAACCAACAGCCACACCTAAAATCATATTTTAAATAGCTTGTAAATCATCCAAATATATAAAATTAAGGCATGCAACTTGATGAACCAACCCTTCAAAAATAAAAAATAAACATTATTAAATGAGAACCTGAAAGTACTGGCTGTACACCATTGAGAACAATAGATACAGCAAGAAATGGAGCAAGTTCTGATACAGCATCTGCTACTTCCTTCCCTTCTGTGAAGGCATAACTCATGACATTTCTTAGAATAATAACAGCAATGGCAAACATCAACGATATTAAGAAGGAGACCATGTTCACCATTATCACTGAAAATGCTGCTGCTCTCGGGTTCCCAGCACCAAGCTCATTACCTACTCTAACACTACATACAATCCAACAAAAATGGTATTAAATTAAAACGTTATAATGTTTTTTGTATGGTTATAAATCATCCCTTTGAAAAATAAATTTAGAATTAAATCTAACTCACCTAGCAGCAGCATTAAACCCAACAGAAACCATGTATACCCAACCCAAAATCGACATACTGCACCAAAAAGAAAATTGTACAAGTGAATTAAATAAACATTTCCAAATGTGGGATTAACAAATCTAACCCTGGAAATTTGATTTATAAGAAGCTTGTGAACTACAGTTTTGCATTACTTTAAGACCAAAGTTTGAACATTTTTCACCAGGAAATAAAGTGAAAGGTAAAAGAAAAATACCATATAGCCAATGAGTCTAATGCAATTTCTGCATCTTTCAAGAGGCCGGCTATGAGCACAAGTATCTGGAAGTACCATGTTTCCAAACTGATATAAACAAAATAAAAAAATAACATGTTTTAGAAAGTCTAATAAAATAATATGATTTAGAAGATTTAATATTTTTTCTATTATTTATGCATATCTGAAATCTTTTCTAAATTTGATTATAGTTGTTATCTTAATCTATAGCCAAATCCTGTCAAACATTGTTGTTTGACCTATCTCATTATAGCCTTGCAAGGTTGTTCTTACAACTACAATATTGAACTATCTAAATGTAAAACCAAAATGAAAGACATCAATTTGTATTTACTTTAAGACACATAAGATACATCTACAAGGTAGAATTTAAAGAGATCCTTAAAGACCAAATTTGTGTTGGCAAAATGGTGAATGCTTCTCTTGAATTAGTGATTGTATCGGACAAGTAGAACTTTCCTACAACGGCAACCACTACTTGTAATAAATTATTCTGAAAAGAAAGAAAAAAATGAATTCAACTTACCATAACATGACGGCAGAAGCAACTGATAGCTTTAAGAAAGACGACAATCCAGTGAATGCCTGAAGAGAAAAGCCAGTCCATGTTTTCTTACACCTCGCACTTTTCATGATATAAGCGTACTGCGCTAAAACTACAATCCACCACGATACACTCAACATAAACGCTGCCCCAAATAGTCCCCACCCTAGCTTGTAAATCACCAGCCAGCTCAAAAGCAGGTGGATAAATATTGTGCCTAAGGAAATATAAGCGCTGGGCGCCACAATGCTCTGTGCCTGCATAAACTTCTGAATTGGAAAATTAGCAGCATACGCGTAGATTTGAGGGATGAGACCATATACAAATATCGCGGCTGCAGATGATATTTTCTCAGATTCGCCCAAAAGTAGCAGAATTGGCTTAGAAAATATGTAGATTACTGTGAGAGGAATAGCTGTGACCATAAGGAGGACTGTGGATCTTTGTAAGTATATTCCCAACATGTCATATTTTTTCGCTCCGTAAGCTTGCCCACAGAGAGTTTCCACTGCGCTGCCCATGCCCAACTGCATTTCAAATTTGACATGTTTATACATTAATGTCTATATTTTTTATGGAAATATCAGGAAAACAGTAGCAAAATGATCACCATTGTAAAAATGAATAATTGGACTATACAGATTTTTGTTTATTTTCATATTGTAGGATATATATTTATATAGTTTCTATAGTCTATAATGATCAGTATGCTTTCTCCTGAATTAGTTAATTAGATCATGCACGTTTTTTACATTAAATTGTCCAAACAAACACTATGATCTTTAGTCAGAATAAATAATGATCAGTATCGTTTTATTTGAATTAGATCATGCAGATTTTTTTTCATTAATGTGTGGATCAAACACTGTGATCCCTCCTCAGAACAAATAGAAAGAGAATAGAATTGAAAAAATTGTAGAACATATTATCATATTATGTTAATATATTTTATGTTTTGTAATATTTTATCGTATTAGAGAAAAAATCTCAAGAGTGATGGTTATCACATTTCAACCATCATATCCAAAATCTTAATAATATCAGATATAATAGATTTTGTAATATATAAGTCAGAAGATATTACAATATTTATAATATATAAGTATAAAGATTTTAATATTTTTAATTATTATTAAGTTTGTGTTACACTTTTTCAGAATATATTTTAAATTATTTGGATGGAAGAGTCTATACATTTATAAATAGTATTATATTTATTTAGTTAGAATTTTGAGATAAAATATTTAGTAGATTTTAAAGGTCAAATATATTTTATATTAGTACAATTATATAAAAATAAAAAATTAATTCATTTAATAGTGACTTTTTGTAAAATATAAATACATTTAATTCAATTGATGAAGGTCTCTGTTAAAATATAAATACGCTCAATTTGATTGATTGATGGAGGTCGTTTTAAAAAATATAAAAATTTCCACTTCATTTAAGGAGACAATATAACTACTTTCAATTATTTATAATAAAAAGGAAACACATGATATATGATGACAACCTATTTCACATTATTATAATATTTCCACTTCATTGAGGGGGACAATCTAACTACTTTCAATTATTTATAATAAAAAAGATTCACAAATATATAATGACAACCTACTTCACATTATTATAATAAAATATATGTAATTGCAATCCATTCACATTAAACTTTAAACTAAAAAATCAATAAGAAATATAATTGCAATCAATTTTATATTACTATAATAATAAAAGACCCACAAAATACTCACCTAATAAAAAATATATATATATTCATTCAATACAAACCTCTTATAAAATATACACTTTCATCAATCAAAATTCCTTAAAAAATCAACAAAATATATAATTTTTTCTACACATTCAAAACAATTATACAACAAACTTATATTTTCAATTGTATAACTGCTCTAAACTTTGATTTGCTACTTCCAGTGTGTTCTGATTTAAAATATTTTAGATATAATATTTTTCTTTTCTAAGAAATTGTGGTTCAAATCTTTTAGTAGAGTGATCAACTCTGAACAATCATAAAATTTCACGAACTTTCAGTTCTACTCTATTCTAAATAAGCTTACAGATCAATGTTCTTTTATAAATGAACTGAACTTTGTAACCTTCAAAACCTTCAACTACTTGTCCCGATTTATATCATCTTACAAATTTTCTTAAAAGACTACAATAAATTAGAAGCTGTGACTACCTACTGCTACACGATTTACTAATCTGATTTGGATTTACATTTAGAATTGATCAAGTTACATGCAGAATTAATATTTTGATCTAAAATTTTAGATTTATTAGTTAACCGGTAGGTATTCTACAACTAAATCAATAAGAATTATTTCAGATGTGTTTTGTTGTATAAATTAATATATTTATAAAAATTCTTATAAAATAAATCAAATCTTATTTTTCTTTTTTAAAACAAGTTTATATTGTTGTATAAATCAGTATATTTATATTTAGAAATCTAATTTTTTTTGGTTCTTCTCTAATTTCTATTGTTTACAACAAACTATTTTTGTTCTTCTCTAATTTCTATTGTTTACAACAAACTAATGTACTAAAATTATGTAAAAACAAATCAGAACTTTATTTCTACTTTTTAAAAACAAATCAAATCTAATATTTGTTTTATTCTTAAATCAGATTCTGCTGACCTTTTATGGACTCTGCTGTCATTGTAGAATGGCTATAAACATAATAAGTAATAGCAAATGAAAATAGAAAACATACCATAATACCATAAGCAAAAACTGAGATCCCTGTATTTCCAAGAGAAGATGCAGCAAGTTGCATATTTCCCATACGTCCACAATAAATCCTTGTGACCATGCTAAATGTATACGTTATCATATAAACTATTACAGTTGGTGCAGCAAGACGCACTAGCTTCTTAGATTCCAATAACACTGCATCTCTCATCTTTTTTGCCCATGACTGATTGGAATCAGATAAAATCAATTCCAATCTGTTATCCACAATATGAGGAGCTACAGCTAACAAAGGCTGCTCAATTTCAGGTTCCATTTTATTTGCTTCTTAGAGAAGGAGGGAGAAAAGCCTTGACTTAAAGAGATCTATGTAAGGAAAAAGGACTTGAAAGTTTATTAATGCTGCAACCATTCAAATGGTGTGAGTGAGAGTATTGATATATTATTAATAGGATTGCTTATAAATCAGAATATAGCTCTATTTTACCAGACAAGTGTGGGGCATACTCAGTTAATTTTCCACGCTATGGGGCCTTGCATTACTAAGCTATTGGTTGTACTGGAAGTAGCAGGATTGCTGTCATTTTATCTTCCACCCTTGTTTGATTTATGACAGCAATAATTGAAGTGTTTTTAAGATTATTTTTATAAAGACATTTATTAAAGAACCTTATTATGGAGTTTTTAAATGTTCAGGGGCTCTGATTGAAGAATTGTGAAAAAGTTTGTGGAATTTTTAAAATTCTATATTTTTCTTTTTAGTTTAAAATCTGAATTGGAGAGGAGCGCCAGCACTTTATGTTTTGGAATGATTTTGGGGACATTTTTGAGGTGGTTGTAGTGTACAGTTAAGATATCAGATTACACTTTGAAATTACCATTTTTTACCTTTGTGCACATAACAGATCCTCGAACATGTGTCTTAAAATCTGTAAAATACACCAAATTAACTATAATCACTATTTTATAAACTTTCCTTATTTCAATTATCTGATTTTAAATATTTTTAAAAATTGAAAAATATAATTAAAAATGTTTATTAAATATTCAATTAAAAATATTAAAATTGATTGATATATATGAGTTTTGTTTCTAATTTAGTGTCACTTGTTGAATTAGAAAACTCGGTATTGAAACTTATAAAAAATTTCCAAAGTGTAATACTTTGGGTTAGGTAAAATGAACGTTGATTTGTCCATTAATAAATTATTCCCAATGTCATGTCAAAAAGATAAAGGACAATGGCACTAAACACACTTAGCATAACCCTACTACCAATGGGAGGATTCGAGATTACAATACTTGAAGAGGTGAAAGCTCCTTCACGCAATGAGAATCCAAACTAGTTTGAACACCATAAATCTTTTTCGCAATACCAAGAACTTTTGTAAACCCAATTTATTAACAACTAAGAGCTTGTAGCATTGCATTAGGTTGAAGCCTACAGAGTGAGGAGCACGAGATCATGTGTAGACAAAGACGTATCATTTACTAGAAAGGGAGCCAAAGGGAGCATTTCAAAACAAATTTGTAAGTACAAATTATTTGAATACATTTATATTTTATAAAGAAAACATTAAGTCACAATCAAATCATCAAATATTGCTTATACTTTTAAAATAAATTAAAACAAAAGATTTATGAGAATATAGAATAATAAAAATAGAAAGTAAAAAATATATTTAAAAATAATTTTATTTAAATATAGAAAAAAAACTTAAAATTTTAATAATTTATTTTTGTTTATTTTATTAAAACTTTATTTTTTTGTTATTTATTGTGTTGCTATTAAAAGATAAAATGGTCATTTTTAGATAGAAATTTTTTTTCAAGTCACAAGAAAATGTGTAAGTTTGATATTCATAAAAAGATTAAAACATGAGATGTAGGTTTCCACTGTGAGATGTGAGATTAGATCAGTACTTGAAATGAGGGTGGAAATTTAACTCTCTATTAGAACTTTGCATATAGTTGAAGTGAGCAAAGGAAGCAGAATGATGATTGAGACCCTCCACCTCCTTGTATTGGTGTTGTTTTTACCACTAAGCATTTGTTTATGTTGTTTCTAAAGGTGGTTTAGTTTCCATCTTTTTAGTTTCTTTCATACTGTTGTTTGTCAAAACCTCTCAAAGCTTGTCTTTGCCTAGTTGGCTATTGGTTTGCATAAATTGGCTTTCTACCGTATGTCTAATGGTTGTTGTTTGGCATAGCTTATCTTGTACATCATCTGTTTTTTTTTGTAAAGGGTTTCTCCTTTGATAAAAAATAATACAACCATATTAAATGTACCTCATACATCTATAAAGAAATGCACCAAAGGATGTACTTAGATGCATGAAGTACATTTTATATGACTCATTGCCAGTTCATAGTCTTTCCATTGTGCCCAAAACAAAAGATTTCACCTCACATATTGTGACTATACACAACAGATAATATTGTGTATTTCATGGTGATGATTCAAAGCTAAAATTACTATGGTGCCACTACAATGCATCTGCACATAACGTATACTATAAATTAAAATTATAATATACACTATGAACAAGTGCATTGTAGGGGAAGAGCAGCATGAGTAACTGAAGTGTTCCAATAACTACATACTCATGCACACTTGACCCCTCAATAACCGCATACTCCATGATATGATAAAACATGTACTACTAGCCGATCATTTTTTAGCTTTTTTAAGGTGTCAACTCCATACAAAGTAGACTTTAAGAAGATCGAAATCAGATATATAGTTTAAACTCTACATATAGGCAAATTTAAGATGTGAGGATAATGGTGCTCTTCCCCAGGTGGCCCAATAAACACCGACGAAGAAAGCTGTGCGATAAAGTAAACGCGCGCCCACTGGGCGTGTTTGTGCCTCTGAATGTTTGTCTTTACACACATTTATTAAGTAATGTGTGAATGTGATAGGAATTAAGTTAGCAGTAGTCAAACAAATCTTTCAACCTATTTCACGGGTTCTGATCAGCGGCAGTCCGTCTAAATGCAATACAAAAAACGAGGACTGATACGTCCTGCAATAATTAAGGTTCGCTGCAAACATTCTACAACTTACTCAGTCCATGTTATCAGTAATAACCTTAAGACCATCTTAATGAATAGTGAACAATTTAATGGCTACATCAAAACTCTGTTATTGAATACAGAACCATTAATTTTGAATCCATTAAAACTGTTGTTCTGAATTTCAACAAAAATGATGTTCTGTTTTATTATAATTAAAAAACTCACCTCAATTAAAAAAAAATCATTAAATAGAAATTTTGTTAAAATATAAATAGTTTCATACTTATATTATCATAATTTAGAATATATAAGATTTACAAATATATATAACTATTTAAAAATAAAATGTTCTAAATAAAATAACACTAAATACAATTATTGACCTAAATATTGTCATTTGTATGACTGTTCTTAACTTTAATTCTCTATTTTCTCTGTATTTTGCTCATTTTAACACACACCATTAAACATGGTTTAGTGTGAATCTATTGGTCGTATTACTTTTTGGGACCATTTTGGACACCTTCACAAAAAGTATGTTGATGTGGCATCATATTTGACCATGTGGATTTGAAATTTTGTTTTTAAGTAGGGAACTTGAGAAATAAACCACTGAAAAAAAAATGAGTGTAATTTGAAATTCCCACATAAGATTTTAAGAAGGTTGAAATTAGAGTGAGTATTGGCTCCTCTCCCCTAGAGTGGTCAATTTTCAGGGTAGGTCTCCATGCAACTACTTAGCTTATAAATATCTTTAATTATACTTTTGAATAATATTAATAATAGCAGTTGGAAAAGATTCAAATTTATCTTTTTTCCATGATTGAAAATTTGACTGAGAACACTCCAAGATTCTAACTGTTTTTAAGCACAAAATGCACTTAAGAAGTATAAAGACTTAGAAATTAATGATGTAAACTTAGAGATTAATGTTCTTTTATAAATGAACTTAACTTGTGTCCTAATCTAAACAGGCTTTAAACTACTTGTTCAGCTTTATACCCACTTGAAACTTTTCTTAGGAAAACTGCAGTAAATTAGAAACATCTACTAGTGCATACTGTCACACAATTTACTTGTTGATTGTGAAGTACAATGGTCTTCTTCTTCTTCTTTTCAGATTAAACATGAAAAACAGTTCTGGTGCTTCACTTCTGTGAGCATCACCTAGATCCAATAAGTGCTAAATGTTCCATTCATTCTCATGAGAGATGAGTTCGTGTGAACCACTATTCATGAAATATAGGTTAATGAGTTTGACTCAAAAAACTACACAGTTGAATCCTAATAACAATATCATAATGAAAAACAGTATTAAAAACAATGATTATTTTCAGATAGATTTAATAATTAATGGTGAACGGTGTGTTTTGTATACATTTATTTGTTTGTTTAAAATTTGAATTTCTACCCTTGATTTTTAAGATTACTAGTTTGATTTAGATTTACAGTCAGAATTGAATCGTGTTGCACAGAGAATAGTATTTTAGTCTAAAATTTTAGATTTACAAGTTAATTGATGGGTGTTCTACAACTAAATCCATAGAAATCCTCCTCTAGTTTGTATGCTTACAAAAATAAGCAATAATAATGTAAATAAAAAACATACCATGAGACCATAAGCAAAAACTTGGATTCCTTGATTTCCAAGAGAGCATCCAGCAAGTTGCAGGTTGCCCAAATGTCCACAAAATATCCGTGTATTCATGCTCATTGTATAGTTTATCATGTAAACTATGACTGTGGGTGCAGCAAGGGGCCATAACTTCTTACATTCAAATAACACTGCATCTCCCATCTTCTTTACCCATGACTGGTTGGGATTAGATAAAATCAATTCCAATTCCTTAGTATCATCTACCTGATGAGCATTCTTAGCACTAGTAATAGGAGTCACAGCTAACAAAGGCTTCTGCACTTCAGGCTCCATCTTATCTTCTTCTCAGGGGACAAAAGAGAAGAAGCCTGACTTGAGATCTAAGTAAGGAAAAACGACTTGAAAGTATATTTATGGTACCACCATCCAGATGATGTGAGTGAGATGGGAAATCGTTACTGTACACAGATTATTTCAAGTGAGGGTTATGATTATAAATTATGTTATATTATAAATTGAAAGGTGTGAAAGAATGGAGTATTGATATCTGCTTAATGGGAATGCTAATATAGTGTTGCTCTCCGATGATTAATAAACTAATGAGGTGGTCACTCCTTTTGACTTTAGCAGACAAGTCTGGGACATAAGCATTTAATTTTCCAGGCTGTGGGGCTTTGCCTTTGCCTTTTTCTGGAAGTGGTTGTACTAAAAGTAACATCATTACTGTCTTTTATCCTCCACCAAGGCCTTTGCGGAAGATTCTCATTTGGGCATTGTCCTTCTACTTCAATAAAAGTAAAGACACTTTATGACACCATAATTGCCCTTCTATTACTATTGAAACTCATCAATATTTTCAGTGTGATATTTTTTAATTGATTAACAATGGATGTTGATTTGTTCATTAATAAGTAATTTAGATTGAAGATTAATGTTAATTCAAAATTTATAGATGAGCTGTGTGTAGACGTAATAGGGTTGTCTTTAGCAACTCTTTAATGATATGAAAAAAAAAGAAGGTTGTGTGCTACCTAAGAATCAACAAGTATTGTTCATGCAATTATGGTGAGTGCTTTCATTGTGAATACTGAAAGCTCAACAAACCTCCTAAGGTCTGCAATACATATTGATATGAATATGTAAGGAGAATATCAAATAGTTCTTAAGAATCTAGAAAAACATAATTCATTTAATAAAATACTTTTAATTAGTATAATAAAAAAGGCCTACAGAATATATATGTGTGGGGGGGGCAAACATACCATGACACCATAGGCGAAAACTTGGATCCCTGTATTTCCAAGAGAGGATGCAGCGAGTTGCAGGTTGCCCAGATGTCCACAAAACATCTGTGTGGACATGCTCATTATATAGTTAATTGTATAAACTATTACTGTGGGTACAGCAAGTTGCCATAATTTCTTGGATTCCCATAGCACTGCATCTCTCATATTCTTTGCCCATGACTGATTGGTATTACATAAAATCATTTCCAATCTGTTAATGTCATCTACATGATGGGCATTAGTATTAGTATTAGTTAAAATAGGAACCACAGCTAACATAGGCTCCTGCACTTCAGACTCCATCTTATTTGCTTCTTGGGAGAGTGAGGACAAGAGCCTTGAGTTCAGACCTATGTAAGGAAAAGGGACTTTGAAGGTGTATGAATGGAATAGTTTTATGGATAAAATAAGTATGTTTATAAATTAATGTTATGGATAAATTAAGGTTGCATAGATCTTGAAAGGTTTGAAGGAATATGGAATAAATATATTAATAGTATTGATAATGAAGTGTTGCTCTCGAGTGATGAATATATTCATGAGAATATCATACATTTAACTTTAACTTTTGGCACGCCTACTGAAAAGTGGCAGCATTACTCTCATTATTCCTCCACCAATGTCTTTGCACATGATTCTGGTTTGGGTATTGCCTTTCTACACTCAAGAAGTAATAATTGAAAGAATTTTCAAGATTCTTGTAAGATATTTATAAAAGAACCATTTGATGGGGTTTTTGCATGTTCATATGAGCCTCTCTAATCAAGAATTTTGAAAACGTTACGGGTATTTTCGAAGGTTTATAGTTAGCCTCTTAGTTCCTGATTTGAACCTAATTATTTTAATTATTTGATTTTAATCTTTTTAATAATTTAAAATTTATTATTTATTTTACAAAATAGTTGTTTGATTTCATAAAATTAAATTATATATAAAATATATGTAAAAATTATTATAATTATTTATTTAAAATTGTCTGCAGATGATTTTTAACAAAATTTAGTGTTCCTCCAAAAAGATTTTGTCACGACTCCCATAATCGAGACACCAAGAAAACTTTAAAAAACCCAAACCCATTTTCCAATCTACTGTCAACAAAGTTTAAAAACACTCGCTCCACATTAGACCATCTTTAAAAAAATTCATAGAGAAGCTACAATGAGTTAGAAACTGTAAGTGACTACGTTTAAACACAATTTGCTATTCTGGTTAAGATTTACATTTAGAATTGAATCATGCTACACGCAGATTCAATAGTTTGGTCTAATTTCCATTCAAAAGTTAAACTGTTCTACAATTAAGTTAATAAAAAATATTTTGTAGTTTGTATGCTTAAACAATTAAGCAGTAGGAAACATACCATGAGGCCATAAGCAAAAACTTGGATTCCTGAATTTCCAAGAGAGGATGCAGCAAGTGCCAGGTTGCCCAAATGTCCACAATATATCCTTGTGATCATGCTCATTGTATAGTTTATCATGTAAACTATTACTGTAGGTGCAGCAAGGGGCCATAACTTCTTGCATTCAAACAACAATGCATCTCCCATCTTCTTTGCCCATGACTGATTGGGATTAGATAAAATCAATTCCAATCTTTTATCTACAACATGAGCTACAGCTAACAAAGGCTGCTGCACTTCATCCTCCATCTTAACCTAATTTGTGGTTGTACTTGCTTTTTTTGGGGGTGAGAGGGAGAAAGAGCCCTGGCTTCTGAATTAAGTTTATGAACAATTTGTAAGGAAAAAAAGACTTGGAAGCGAATTAATGGTATCATAATATTATGTGAAGAAAAAAGACTTAGAAGCATATAAATGATATCCAAATATTATGTAAAGTAAAAGACTTATGAGCCTATTAATGGTATCATAATATTATGTAAATGACGTGATCAATTGAACCATAATCTTTTGTGGATGAATTTCTGTAAACCTAATTATTCTCACAATTAGGTGTATACTCTGCCCAATTAATTATAATGATATGAAATGCTATCCACTAAAATAATATCCTTCTACAATGAATAAGATAGAAACATGAGGAAAGCATTCAGTATTTGAAAAGGACTCTCAACGGCAAGTTTTATTAGGTGTATATGATATAATCGGTGAAGTCAACCAAATTGAATTGACTTCCACGTCACCCAATACAAAGGGTTAGAAAGAACAAACTATTAATATTCTTTTAATAGTATTGCCAATAAAGTGTTGGTGCTATGATGATGAATAAATTCGTAGGAATATCACTCCAAATTCATCGAAAAATCTTATTCGTGGGTCAGAATCATTCAATTTTCCACATCGTGGGAATTTCCCTTTTATGTTAGTGGAATTTGCCTTTTTAAATTCGTGGTTGGAGTGAAAGTGGCATTATTGCCGTCTTTGGTCTTGCTCTCATGGGTTTTCACAAGATTCTAAATAGGACCCCAATAATTGAAGAATTTCTAGAATTACTCTTGTGAGATGTTTATGAAAGAAATTTTTGATGGGGATTTTTTCATGATTTTTTATTTAAGATTTTTATGGGAGTATTGGGGGCATCTTTACAACCTCATTATTAGCTTTTTATCATTTTAATTTTTTTAAAATTTGATATTTCTTTATTTAAATAAAAGATGAAGAGTTAATATTGTGACTTATCTAAAATATTATTTTTTAAATTTTAAATTAAATTTTTATAATAATAAATTTACACTTCAATTTGATTTTAATTTTTATGAAAAATATTTTTAAATATTTAATCAAGTTTTATAATAATAGATTATTTTTATGATATTTCTAAAAACATTCATTGTTTTAAATTAATGAGGAGAAAAGAACAAAATCATGATAAAGTATGCAATATAGAAAAACCACTCTTCCACCACATCATCGTGCCTTTAAACATGGATAATGGACAATAAAAAATTAGGTGATTAATTCAAAAGCATATTTTTGCATCAAACTGAGAGACCCCAATAGTCAAGTAGTTGATCGAGCTAATTCTTATCCCCAACCATCAAAACCATAACCATGTGAAGAGGCTTGGAGATATGAGTATCCATCAAAATAGAAGGAAAGGCAGAGTGACCCATGAAAGAAGTGGTAGGATTAGCATGCAAGAAAACATCCAATAAAAGTTTTCAATGGTCGCGTGGTAGAAATCATCCAAAAACTAGAGAGGAATATTTAATTTTGAACTACAATTGAACGCCACAAATCTGACATTAAGAGGTTCAAAATGGGGTTGATGGATGTAGTCATTTTCACAACTCCAAGAACTTTTGTAAACCCAATCCAACATTCATTTCATACAGCTCGCTTGAAAGACCATAAACTAGAAAGGGAGACGAAAGGAGCATTTTAAAAACAAATTTGTAAGTACAAATTATTTTAATTAAATTTATTTTTTATAAAGAAAACATTGTCACAACTAAATCATTATAGTGATTATACTTTTAAAATAAATTTTAAAAAAATATTTATGGAAATATAGAATAATAAAAAATTGAAGTACACAAATATATTTAAAATATATATATTAAAATATAGAAAAAAATTGAAACTATAAAATTAATAAAATTCATGTCTATTTTATAGAAACCTATTTTTTATTATTTATTGCACTACAATTCATAGACAAAATAGCTATTTCAAGATAGAAAATCTTCTTGAAGCAATTACAAGAGCCAAATCTAGTCATTAATGATGTAGATCTAATGAGTGACAGAGGCACACATTAGGAAATGCATAGCTTCAGTGTGGATAAAGGATTAAAATGAGAGATGTTGGTTTTCATTGTGAGATTAGGTCTAGACAAGAGGGTGGAAATTTAAATTTCAATTAGAACTTTATGGGGTAAACTAGATGACCAAGATCCTCCACCTCCCCCTACTAGTGTTTTTCTTGCCACCTAATAGTTGTTTATATTGTTTCTAACTTTTCAAACTATACTTGTATGAGCTCTAGGATGTGTTCTTGTATTTTCCATCTCCTTTTGTCAATATGTATATTTTTAATTACTAATGGGAACCATACATATTCAACAAAAAATTATAGAAAAAAAGTGAAATTGAATATTATAAGAAGTCCTATCACTTTTAAAATCATAGCCCACTTTTGACACCACAGCCAATTCTAAAGTAGCTTTAGAGACACATTTTAATTATTAATAAGGACCATACATATTCATCAAAAAATAATTAAAAAAAAATGAAATTGAATATCATGAGAAGTTCTATCAATTTTAAAATCATAGCCCACTTTTGTCTTGACGAGACATTTCTTTGCAATTAATAATTAAAAAAAAATTGCAATACAATCATATTCCTCTCTCTTAAATGATTGTTGACAAGACATTTCTTTGAAGAGGGTGGAAATTTAAATTTCCATTGGAACTTTGCAAAAGTGAGCAAAGGAAGCATAATGAAGATAGATATAAGTAAATTGAAGAAGATAAAGATGATGAAGAGTGATCTTTTCCTTAGAGCCACATTTTAATTATTAATAGGGACCATAGATATTCATCAAAAATAAAAAAAATTTAAAAAAAGATGAAATTGAATATTATGAGAAGTCCTATTACTTTTAAAATCATAGCCCACTTTTTGACACTACTACCCAATTCTAAAGTATACAAACATCAAAATGACTCTTGACAAGACATTTCTTTGCAACTAATAATTAAATAAAAAATTGCAATACAATCATATTCTTCTCTCTCTTGATTACAATTAGTTGACAAGACATTTCTTTGCAATTAATCGGCAACTTTAATCATTTTTCCTTTACGTTTTCTATATCATGATGATAAATCATAAAGTGTAATCCCAATCATTTGATGCTAAAAATAAAAATACAATCGAATCAAGAAACAATATACTAATTAATCATGAATTTTAGAAATCTATTCACTTTAATTATATTCTGATTTTTAATTTAATCATTAAATGTAAACAAATATCTTGTGTAACAGCCATATGATGGCTCTAAATGTGCCCCATACCTCATTGGCTGCATAGGCTAGGAAGATCCAAGTTCTTTCTTCCCATGGGGCCCAAAACAAACTAAACAGAACAAGAGACCACACGCTGTGACTGTTCACAACTGGTAAATATTGTGCGTTTCGCGGAGATGATAGAACGCTAGCAAATCGAGAGCTAGAATACCCGCCAACATGCGGATACGGCCAAAGCAGGTAACATGCTTAATTCGCTTCTCTTGCCAGCTGTGCGCTAAAAGTAAAGGAAAAGCGCGCCGCCACGAGCGTGTTTGGGACTCTCAAATTTTTGTCCAAACACAAATTTTCTCTGCTTTATTAATAATTTTATTTGGCGGTGGCTATCCTCCCAAAGGAATGCACCACTGCTGAGATTTTTTTTTCTCCAAATCCACAAATATCTTATGTTTTTTTTCGAAAATTTCTGGTTGTTTTCGATTCAAAATGAGCAGATTAACAAGAACAGATCCTGAAAATTTTAAAAAAATTCACTGCGTTTTTTATTTTTCAAAAACAGTACGGCTGTGCATTCCTTCGGGAGGATAGCCGCGTCCATTTTATTTTGCTTCTCGTGCTCTAAACTTTTGGAAAAGTAAATTTGTTCTGTTTTTGAGTTTTTTGTTTTTTTAATGTGTGATTGTGATAAGGAATTAAGCTAGCAATAGGGGAGAGGACCCAGTAGTTGTGCACCCTAACTTCGGGCTTCTCAAAAACTTACGTGGAAATTTCAAATCACTCCCATTTTTTTACAGTAGCTTACTTGGTGAGTCTCCTGCTTATAACTAAGGTTTTAGAGCCACATCATCAAATATGATGCCTCTTCAGCATGCTTTTTGCCAAGGTGTCCAAAACAGCTCAAAAAAAAAGTGAGACCAATCATAGTGAATTAGGTATCCCAATAGTTGTGCAGCTGATGTGGCATCACACTATTGGCTGCTTTTTAGAACAAAGGGTACATTTCATTCAATTATGGGTAGTCATGATTGGCAAAAACAACTTTAAAGTCACAACCATTGGTACAATGTTGTCAAATATATTGGATATTAAATCAACAACTATGAGTATTAAGTTAAGAACTACTATCACAACCATTGGAACGTGTTCAACTACTTGGTCCTCTCCCCTAGTTCAACAAAAAAAAATTTACGAGTTATGATTAGAAACAGTCTGTAATACAAGAATGGCAATCATTTACTTGAATATAAAGTTTTATTTCACAATTTTTTTAAATATGGTATTCACTTTATCAATATAGTTTACATTCTAATTTAATGTCAAAACAATTGACCTTCTTTATGAAGATTACTAGTTTGAATAGACTTCACAACCTATATTATTTATAGTTAAATAGACATTCAGATTAGACATTTTCCATCATTTATTAATTAAATAACATTAAATTAGACATTTCCATCATTTATTTATTAAATAAAAATTAGAAAACAACCATGTTACCATTTTCTTTTTAAATAATAAATTAAAAAATTGGTAAGTTTAGTAGGCTGTATAGCCATTTCGTAAGAATTTCATATATCCATACGTTTCACTCCCCTATTTTTAGCAGTGCTGCGAAATTTAGAAGAATCTGTCAAATTTAAAAACATAACAAACACACAGCTAAAAATAGAAAAGCTGCCAAGTTTGCAATAGCAGCAGACGTAGCCAAAAGTCATAAAGCGGAAACTAATAAATAACGAGACGGAAAGAATAGGGAGAAACAAGCAAGCTTTAAATGCCCGAGTTAAGCAAAACACGTGAGAAACAAATATTTGCCTACTGCCCTAAGACGACAAAAAAACAACGTGTCCTTATTTAAAAATTTAATAGCTTTGCGCAGACAGGGATCAGGGGACCGTGGATGTGCGGCCTAAAAAATGCCACATGTACCAGATAAATAAATAAATAAATTTTCGTTTGTAACGATTCAACTTCTAGAACAATGCGAAATGGGAAGTATCGTCTGTCGCTTTGGGTTGCTTTTTCATTTGGCAAATTTGTTCACCTAATTTCTCAAATACTAATTTTAACCAAAAATTATCAGAAGTGATATTCAAATGAATTTTATTAGATTGTGAAAATCTGATATTTGTTAAAAGATTATTAATATATTTTATATGTACTAATATCTACTTATTTGTAATCAGGAGGAGTTTTGCAATTTGTATTAGATTAACAGATTGGATCACATTTCTAAATGACTATTTTTTGATTCTTACATAATAATTATAAGTAATTAAGTGGCAAACAAAGTTGAAATTGTAGAAATATGATGTATGGATTATAAGCTTATAGTGCATAAATTAGCTATAAGGGCAATTTGTACCTTTCTTCTATAGTATGATTTATTTTGTTCAAATTTGCTTTAAAAGATATATTATTTGCATATAACTAACTTTTCAATGTTTAAATTAGAGAGAAAATTTTATTTTTATTTGTTTTTTAATTTATTTCTTTTTCATGAAAGTATCTTTGTCTATAAAGTAATTTTAATTATCTAATATGGAAGCATGAGTCTTAGGGTAAAACCTCTTTGGCTAGAAGCATGAGTCTTAGGGTAAAACCTTTTTGACTTCTAGCCAAAGAACTAAGGGGTATATATTCTACTAAAATTGTCTGAGGCACAAGCTAAACCCCATCTCTTATAGTGTCGAAGCCTTGCACTCAACAATACTTGACACCATGGTGCACTCATTAAGAATCTTTCAATTTTATCAACAAACCAAGGGTCTATTGAATTTTAATGTATTTTGGATTCAATTGTGGGTTATAACTTGACCTAAAACTCATTTTAAACAAATGTTTAAATGAATTTCTCTTTGAGTAAGTTGTTATGTGACTTTTATATGATGTAAGATTCATAAAATATTCAAATGTGATTAGCAAATATTTCAATAGAAAATATAAAAATAAATAATTTATAAAATGAATTATCCTATATAGATATAGAGTTTTAAACTAGAGTGACAAGTGTTTTAGAAAATGTAGAAGCAAAGCTGTCAAGTAAGCTCAACTTGATGACATCTTGTATAATATTTCCTAACTTATCTAAATAAATAAAATAAAGTCAATATAAAGTCAAATAATATATTTGCATAACAAAAAAATAAAGAGCTAATAACAATTAACTAATAGATTTTAAAAGAAACTATTAAAAAGAGTCTATTAAAAGAAACTATTAAAAAGAAAGGATAGTAAGTGCAATTGTTATAACATTTGTTAATTTAAGGTTCATTCCTTTTTAATCATATAATATCAATAGTAATGACTTTTAATGTTATTATTGAATGAAATAAATTCTTTAAATATAACAAATGTATTCATGTGATACCACATTAACTCACCAACAAAACATTAACAAATAGTTCATAATTCTCAAAGATAATTATACTACCCACCCAACTAGGACACAATCCATACACAAGAAAGGACAGGCACGCGAAGAGAGCGCTCAAGTGAAATGATTAGAGCACGACTTATTTTGGAAAGTGGTGGAGATGATTAACTTAACAGCTGTTCGTTTAAAGTGGGTTGCATGTGCTGTGTTTTTTTGCTCTTTCTCCACAATTTAGCCTACACCTCTTTGCCTACTTATTCCATGTGTGTTGTGGCAATTTGGCTGTTCCCTCTTGTGTTATCTTCTTTATTTCTTTATTAATAAAGTTTTGCATGCACCGGAAAATATAGATTAAAAGTCCCTATCAAGTTTTTTCGAAACAATATTAAGCATATAACAAAAAAAGACTAGAAACAGAAATGGCAGAAACAGATTATATCTTTGCCATTTCTTTTATCCCTCTTGTGGTTAGATCTCGTCATCCCATTTTCTATTATTAGAGTCCAACTATGTCCTCTCTTTTTTTTTTCAATGGTTGTTGAGGATAAAGCTTATCCCCCTGAACAACGAACAATCCTAAACTTAGGCTAGTTCAGTTGCACCTATACCTTTTTATGATCACTACTGACTTTAAATCTAGGACTCCTAGAGTCCTGCAAATACTAAATGTCCCTTGCAAAAGTACAAAGCTCCAGGGATTGAATCTGTCATGTACAGAAGTGTATTTACAAAATATTCAGAGATTAGTTGGGAGTTGAATTTATGACTTGTTATTTTTGGGCAGAGGAATTATCTCCTCATGAACTTTTCATGAATCAAAAAGTTGAATTAAAGACTTCTCATTAAGTCTGGTGGGATACCACCACTCCTCTTAATGATTGGACCGCCTTTGACTCAGGTCTGACTTTTACTCACAGTAAAACTTTAATTTATTTTTATTCTTAATTCTATCTTCTAATGATTATAATGGTATTTTTATAATATCCCACAAGTTTAGAATGTTAAATTAATGGTGATGATGATGTATTTCCAATTCCTCGGGACAACCTATATTTTCAAGGGAAAATTGTCAAATCTTAAACACGGGGAGATTCCTAGAAAGAAACAGGCTGGCCCGCTTCGAATGACAACAAAGTAACGCAAAGCTTAAGAGGGACTTTTTCTTGCGTCTCATGATGTTACTTTAACATAACAACAATAATTGATCTTAAAAAAAACCCAAGCTTGCCACTATTAATTATTACCTTCAGTTGTTTAAAAACACACTGAATAGACTCCTATTAATAATGTAGTAAAAATCTCAATCGTATTTGTATAGACAGTTCCTTGAGCTACTGAAACGAAATTAGTAGACCACCTTAAGTTTACTTCTCATTATTGGTGTTGTCATCGTTAACTATTCTACAACTTGGTCGGTCAATGCTTATCAGTAATAACATTAAGACCATCATTATGTATATTGAAAAATTTAACGGCTACATCGAAACTCTGCTATTGGGTCAGTCAATGCTCATCAGTAATAACATTATGCTCCAGTAAAACTCTGTTAATGAATACTGACCAACTAAATCTGAATCCATTAAAACTGTTGTTCTGAATTTCAACAAAACTGTATGTCATGTTTTATGTCTTATTTAATTAGACTGGAAATTGTTCCATAGCTGAAAGAAATAGATTCATGTCTTCTTTTAAATCTTGGCCCAACTAAAGATTCAATCCACTTAATTCTTGATTTTCATCCACTTATTTCTTGATTTTCATATAATAAATACACATTTCATGTAAATTTATTTTCTCAATATTTTCAATCAAACTCTATAATCTATCATCTGGAAGATGCAAAACTGAACATACCATGAGTCCATAAGCGAAAACTTGAATCCCAGTGTTGCCAAGAGAAGCAGCAGCAAGCTCCAAATTCCCCAAGTGCCCAGAGAAGATTTGTGTGGCCATGCTCATTATATAGTTGATCATGTAAACCACAACAGCAGGAGCAGCAAGGCGCCATAGAAGCTTTGATTCCAAGAACACTGCACCTTTTATCCTCTTTCCCCATGGCTGATCAAAATCAGAGAGAATGACTTCCAATCTGTTAATGTCATCCAGATGACCGCCATTAGCAGGGGTTGGTAACCTCTCTAACAGGGACTCTTGCAGTTCAGGCTCCATAACTTACACTGATAGTATGGGGGTCCTTTTCAAATGGGAAAACAGAGGTGGGGGTGAGAGGCCGCTATACTTTCGTTAATTAAGTAGGCAATGAATGATGTACAAATGGGTAGATGATATGGGACAAGTAGTTTATATCAAATGACAATAGACACTATTGGTATTTTGTTTGAGATGTGGCCAACGTATATCCAAACCCACAAAAAATATCATCAATTTTGTTGTAAATTGTCTTTTAATTTATTTTAAAGGCCTTGGAATACTTGACATGTGTGGCTTCTTATGGCAGCTGTATGGTCAACTATGTGATTGGTTTCAACTAGTCAATTTGATCACGTTCGAACCATGAATAGTCAGTGAGGCTATGTTTGCTTAACTATTTAGGTGTACAGGTAGTTGGAACGCCTCGGGATAGTTGTTTCTATTAAAAGCGAAGCATCCACTAAGCACGGGGTGTATTAGGAGGCGAACCTATGGACAAGGAAGTTGTTTGAGACAAGCAGGAGCACATACTAACAAAACCCAATTGATAGTTATTTCTAAATATTTGATTTGGTAATTAGTTGTATAGATCATGTAGTATGATCCGAAACGTTGATGGTAAAAAAACCTACACAATCGAATCCAGAAACTGAATACACCATACGTATGGATTGTGGAAATCTAATAGATTTGTATGGAAAGTGTTATATAGATGATTTATTTGTGTTCGTTGTCATTGTATGTGACTTAACTACTTAAAAGATATGTGACCAAGTTCCTTATAAAATTTGTTAAGCATCAAAAGGTCAAAAAGTGGTCATTTTAATGTATCATCTGATACCTACTTAAAGATGCTCCAAGAATCGTACACAAAAAATCACCATTACTTAGAGACAAATGTTCTAATAGTCTTCCACAATTGTACTCATAGCAATGCTCAAATGGGCCAAATATGAACCAAAAAAGCTAAAATTGATCGGCTATTGGTACATGTGAAACTTATTAATGGGCTTTTAGTTATCATTATTTTGTCTCCTTTAAAACTAGTAATTGGGGGGTTGCATGCACAAGGAGTGCATGACTATTGGAATGCACTATGTGTTCTTCCCCTAGTTCAATTGGTTGAGTACAATAGGTGAGGATGATAGTATGTGATATAGAAGCCATCCGCCAAGATTCAAATCCTTAGAAGTGTGTTCAGGGCAAGTTCAACTAGATCCCCTGATATACAGTAGTTCTTTAGAGTTTTTGAATTATAAAAATAGATGATGATGCTAATATATTTTATGCTAAGAGATAATTTTCTATTTTTCAAATAAAAAGGGGATGGTAAACATTAGTTTAGTTACTTAAATATAATAATTGGTTTATTTAATTAATGAATGATAATATTGGCTATTAATATTGGTATGATGTGATTGTTATGTTGGGGTGGTGTTATTCTTGCCATCAAGATTCAAAGACTAGTGGAGTGTTATTATTAAATGTTTATATCAGAATTGATACCCCTTGTGTGTAATCTTATAGATTCATAGCTCCAAATCATTACACAAAATGAATTTAAATGTCTACATTAATAAAATCTATTGACTAACTAAATTATATTCTATAAAATTCTCTTTAGAAACCAAAATACTATAAATTTACAATATTATTTTCTAGGAGAACTTTTATGATACCCATTTGCTAGCTTGGTTATCTTTTAAGCTCCATCACTATCACTACTACATACTTCAGAATACTAAACATATTTTTTTCAAACCTTACTTACATGTCCTTTTGTAAGAAGAAAAATAGTATGAAACATTTATTTTGGTTATGTCCTCATTCCTAAACTTGGTGGAGATCAATTATTTTGTCATTCACAATCATGTTTAACTACATTTATCTCCATTTATTAGGTTTAATATTTCTAGTATATTATTTGAAGTCTTATGATCTACAAATTATTCTTTGGGATATATAGAAAAATGAATCTTTAGTTATTTTTTCTTTACAATATGGTTATCTTGAAGTTATCATTCAAAAATTTAATTTTTAAAATATTGATTTGAAGGTCAAATCTTGCTAATATTTTACAAGAAATCTTACAAGGTAATATGAGCTTAAAAAACCAATAGACCTATGTAGGCCCCCAACAAGAACACTTGAGAAAAGCCAACCAAATCTTTTCAAGAAAGAAGAAGGGTTCATTGTTGATATAAGGCTCTTCTCTATTTTAAGATATGTTTGACAATAGAAGACACTTAAATCCAACAATTATTTTCTACATAAAAAATGTCCAAGCTCAAAGATGCAATTCTCTTGTCAAAAATGTCCAAACTCAAAGATCTAATATTAATCTTAATTTGTTAATAATAATTGAATTAAATAATAATAACCACTATTTAAATATTAGTATTTATAATATTAATATTATAGCAATTAAATAAGTATAAATTAAAATAATGTTATACTTGTTTATCAATCAACATATATTTTTAATATTTTTAAATTATAATAATAATAAATTAGATTGAAGTGTTTAAGTTTGAATTTCAACACCATCACACTACGTCTAAAAAAAATTATTTTTATAATTACACTGATTGTGAAATTATTAACTCTACCCTCTTTAAATCATGATAAATGTTTGGCCCTCACAATTAAGTTTGACCATAGAGTAGATTTGAAAGTTAGCTAGCATGTCTAGTTTCTCTCACCAAATATTCTTTTTGCGGGCTATCAAATGTTGTCATTTCATTGGTCGTTTGTGAGGCTCATTCTATCTATTGCCTCACGCGGGGCCACCATAAAGTTAGATCAGTCCAAAAGAGTAAATCAATTTGAGATAAAACTCTAATCCCCATAGGTCAGATCACTCCAAAGTTAGGGTTATTCCTATTTTTATTTGTATGATTTGAAATATATATCTTTAACGTGTCTCGAGTTTTCTTCCACACTAAATAAATATATAATTTCAGGTAAATTTTTTATCTTTTGAAAAGGAAATAAAATATTTTTTTTGGGGTTTATTTCTAATTATATAAACTATTTATTGAAAAAAGTTAAAGATAGTAATAGGATGTAAATTTTATTATAAAATTAATAAAGAAAGTGTATCATGTGTTTAATTGATTAAAATTGAAACTTATAATAAGGAATGAACTTGTAAGGGGTTATTTAAAACTATAAAGATAGTAATAATAATAATGAATATCATTATGTATATGGTGTATATGTGGTAATGTAATATTTTGTTGTAGTTGATGTTGAATAATTTAATTTAGCATTTTAAGATCAAATTTAAGACAATTGTGTTTTAATAGACTACTAAAAGGTCTATTCTCTATTCTAGTTCGATTTCATAGTAATAAAAATAATGTTTGCACATTTGGTTTGAACTTGAAATTCTATAGTCCTAATCTTTTATAGGGAATTGGCTTGCGCTCTTATAACTGACACAATTTAGAAACATTCAGGAGGTGAATTCAAGACATCCTTGATGTATTGCATTCATATGAAGTTGAATGTACAATGTTGAAGATAATTTTATAACACTATAATCCATTTACACAAATTGGTTACCATTTACCCATTAAGTTCCACATATTTACAATCAACAAGTTATATCTATCACTTTAAAGCTCAACATTATTTCTATGTACAAACTTAAGGCTAAACTTCAAAATGCAAAAAAATGAGAGAAAAAGAGAAAATATAGAAGAGATGAAAAAAACAAAAGCCCCCAAATTAAATATGGAGTTGACATCTGGCAGGTTCCTCTTTGTTTGATTTGCAACATAAATTTTTAACTTTCCCTCCCTCTTTTTACTAAAAATATCTACCCACACTTATTTGATATGAAAATATCTTATTTTCAATCTTAAACCCCTTGCAACAGAATTTGTCTTTCTACATATATATATATATATATATATATATATATATATATATATATATATATATATATATATATATATATATGTGTGTGTGTGTGTGTGTGTGTGTGTGTGTGTGTGTGTGTGTGTGTGTGTGTGTGTGTGTGTGTGTGTGTACACATATACACACATGTGTATATATACATACACATGTATATACACACTTGTGTGTATATACATGTGTGTATATTATATACACACATATGTGTATATACACATGTATATACACACACATATGTGTATATACACATGTATATACACACATGCATGTATATACACGTATATACACACATGTGTGTATATACATGTGTATGTATATATACACATGTGTGTATATACACATGTATATACACACATGCATGTATATACATGTATATACACACATGTGTGTATATACATGTGTATGTATATATACACATGTGTGTATATGTGTATATACACACACATATACACATATATATGTATATATACACATGTGTGCATATGTGTATACATGTGTGTATATACAAACATGTATACACATATACACATATGTATGTATGTGTATATACACATACATACATGTGTACATATGTGTATATATGTGTGTATATACACACATGCATGTATATACACATGTGTGCATATGTGTATATATACACATGTATGTGTGTATATATATAGACATATACACACCATATTTAAAGAAATTAAAATAAAGAATTAAAATTCCTTATGCATCTTCTTAGTCATCTTACGAGTGAACCAAATGGGTCAGCCCATATTCCAAAAATCATTTTCAGGATTTGTATCTTCCAGAATTGCAGCATCTTCCAGAATTGACTGGAATTGGCATTTGATATTCCATCACCCAAACAGGCCCTATATGCCTTGGATTTTCGATGAAACTTGAAAATATCTTATTTGTTACCCCTATATCTTTTAACTATAAAGTGTATTTCCATGATGAAAATACTTTATATTCCCTTTGAATTTATTGGAGAATATTTTACTAAGATGAAATTAATTCACCTTGTAAAGTCATTTCTTTCATTTTTTATTACACTTTGGTCCTTACCTTGTGAAACTCAAATCCTTGTCGTGAATTAAAAACATGTTGTATACTTCATCCCTTCATACAAGTGATTTGTAATTGCAAGATAAACTCCCTTTAATATCATTTCCAACCTAGTGTTTAGTGTTTGCATTAACTGATAAATATATCCTCTCATGAAATCATCATTTGCATTTCCACCCATGATTGAAAATATTTATCCTATAGTTGTGCTTTTTTCCTTTATCTACCATCATTTTCCACCTTTTACTCCTTGTAAAAACAGTTTCATAATTTGGGAAAATATTGAACTCTAGTGAACAATCCACCTCTGCATCTCACCTTGGCTTATTGATATTTTTCATAAATAAGTAAAAGCACTTTCACCTTTATATCATTGTTATTTTCCCTTAATGATTAAAAAAAATCCACTTTAAATGAAACATTTCACCCATTAGTAACTTTAATTCATTAGTGAAATATTTCTCTTCACAATTTATCAAATCAATTTTTTGAAATCATTTCACTTTTAAGTGAACAAGTTTTATGGTGTTGATCCTATAGTATACAAATTGGAACCCTTGCCCTATAAATCTATTTTAACTAAATAAAATATTAAAACTTATATGAACATATTAAACAACTCTATTAATTTTTTTTTGTAATTGATCATATTTACAATATCTTTAATTATATCCCGAATTAGACAATATATAAAACTTCTTGTGCATGATATTAGTCTAGAAAATAATGCATGATAAGATTAAGATTAGAGAGTGACATAATTGTTACAAGTGTGATTGTCATTACACCAAAAGATCGACCTTTCAATGCTTGATATAACTATTAGACTTATAGAATCCATAAGAGGTGGTTAATCTCTTGTCACAAATCCTAAGGGGAGTGTTGACCATTTTGCCAACAATCTCCTCCTCAACATTACTCGAGGGGATTCAAACATGTGACCAAGCTCTAATACCACCTGTTACAAGTGTGGTTGTCATTGCACCAAAAGATCAACCTATCAATGCCCAATACAACCACTAGAATTATAGAATCCGTAGGAGGAGGTTAGCCCCTTGTCACAATTCCTGAGGGGAGTGCTGACCATTTTGCCAACAATAATATCTTGTTGGCACTTTCTCTCAAATTGGCTTCTCTTTACATTGAGGTGAGATTGTCTAATTTTGTATATACCCCATTATGTTAAAACATTTTTAAAACACTAAAACTTTGATACACACATTACAACACCTATCCACTTCACATTGTAGAGCCTTTTATCCAACTTGTTGTCTATTATGTACCTTGTGCCATTGTCCCACTTGTTGAATACCGAATAGGGATATGATTGTGATGAATGCATTTTTTAAAAATAATTCATTTTCATGCTAAGAATTTAGATTATTTATCACATTTATTCTAATTTGCTCCTTTCCAACCCCACTCAATCTCACGACCTTTATTGTAATATGAGGCTATAAGATACAACAATTTAAGAAATATTATCATCCAAATCCTTAAATCAAAGAGAATAAAGTGGAGATTCCTTGTACAAAAGGCCCATCTACGTGTGGAAGGAATGACAAAATGACTAGGTAGAGTAGCCAAATGTCAAACTACCACCACATGAGTAAGTAGAAGTTCAACCAAAGATATAGAAGAATAAGTGAAAAGTTTTGGAGGTAGATGAATCACTAATGGGTGTTAGTAGAGTTGTAGGGATAAGACTTTCCTATCTTGTGTCAAATTCACAAAAATCAATAACTAGAGAAGATGCGTTGTCCTGAGAGAAGCCCTCAACCTTGGAGTTGGAAGGATGAACAATCAAGTAATATTGATGAGCATTCTTCCACCACATCACCACACTCTTGGACATGGAAAATGGACAATTAGATCAACAATTAGGTGATTGATTTAAACACATATTTTTCATCAAAATGAGAGACCCCAATAGTCAAGTAGTTGAGTGAACCAATTACTATATCCCCTGCCATCAAAACCATATCCCTGTGAAGAGGCTTGGAGATATGAATATCCATCAAAATAGAAGAAAAGGTAGAGCGACCCATGAAAGAAGTGGTAGGATCAGCATGCAAGAAAACATCTAATAAAAGTTGTTAATGGTCACATGGTAGAAATCTTCTCAAAGTTGGAGAGGAAGATTTAAAGTTGATCCCAAACAAATCTGACATTGAGAGGCTCAAAATGGGACTGATGGATGTAGTCTAAGGCTTGACCAAGAGAGAATGCTCTCACCAAAGCTGTAACCCACCATAAATCACCAAGTTCTTATCCTTTGAAGAGTCAAAAGATGCAAATAAGAAACTATTGACAAAAGGGAATAACTTGATCTTTCCGTCAATGATTAATCTCTAAGAATCCAAGATCCATTGTGAAGATTGAGAAGGGTAAGCCAAAAATTACTCAATCCTTACACAAATAAAACTCTTCACTTTCAAGAACATTCTACCCAAAAAATACCATCAAGAAGGAATGCGCATGGGAAATGGAACATAATTTAATTCATTGAGGACAATGAGGAACCCCAAATCTATCAATTTTAGTATACGAATATTGGCATTCAAGCATTGAAGGAACCTTCAGACCAATAATAATATGGTAAACAAGAGAATGAATTGTAACTGGAGTAGGAACCTATAGGAGCCTTAGAAGAATCTAAATAATTCCCTTCACCATCTCCAAATGATAAGCACAATGTCATTAAACACATGCTTATCACAACCCTACTACCAATGGGAGGATTAGAGAATGAAAATACTTGAAGAGGAGAAGACTCCTTCATTCAATGAGAATCCAAACTACTTTGAATGCCATAGACCTTTCTCACAATTCCAAGAACTTTTGTAAACCCAATCCAACATTCACTTCATACAATTCTCTAACACCGTGATGATTGATCATTGAATATGATCTGAAACATTTATGCAAATAAAATCTACACATTTGACTCCAAAAGCACACACTCTAATTGCTATGGATTATGGAAATCTAATGTCTACACAATCTATTAAAACAACTAGGTGAATCACACAACAAAAGAGGACTTGTAGCATTGGCTTGGGTTGAAACCTACAAACTATAAAATACATTTTAAAAAGTTATATTAAAATATAGAAAAAATTGAAACTATAAAATTAATAAAATTCATGTGTCAATTTTATAGAAACCCATTTTTTGTTATTTATTGTACTATATTTCAAGATAGAAAAATTGTCTTGAAGCAATTACAAGAGGCAAATCTAGTCATTAATGATGTAGATCTAATGAGTGATGCAAGTGGACATTAGGAAATGAATAACTTCCATGTGGATAAAGGGTGAAAATGAGAGATGTCGATTTTCATTGTGAGATTAGGTCTAGACATGAGGGTGGAAATTTAAATTTCCATTGGAACTTTCAAAATATAGACATAAGTAAATTGAAGAAGATAAAGATGATGATGAGTGGTTTATTCCTAACCTCACCTCAAATCTCACCAATGTATGGGAAAAAATGGATAACCAAGACCCTCCACCTCCCCCCCTACTAGTGTTTTTCTTGACACTTAGCAGTTGTTTATATTGTTTCCAGCTTTTCAAACTACACTCGTATGAACTCTAGGATGTGTTCTTGTATTTGCCACCCCTTTTGTCAATATGTATACTTTTAATTATTAATACTAACCATATATATTCATCAAAACTTCTCGTGCTCTAAACTTTTGGAAAATATTTTTTATTTTTTATTTTTTTTTAAAAATGTGTGCATGGGATGAGGAATGAAGCGAGCAGTAGTCAAACAAATATTTCACGAGTTCTGATTAGCGGCGGTCTGTCAAAAAGCCATACAGGAACCGAGGACTGACACATTCCTGACAGAAGATTAATTAATTAATAAACATAGCGTCAAATGTGTGCATCTTCATACGGGCACCGGCTACGGTGCAACATATTTGCACCTCTCGAATGCCGGGCCCTATGTCTCATCTGATGCCCATGCCATCTCATGTTTCTATCACACGCTGCCGTACCTGTCAGTAGTTATTAACTCTCACGCCTTACTCTGTCCGTTTATATAGTCTTATGTAGGTTGGTATATTTTTATAAGTCCATGTAAATTTCTTTGTTAACCATGCTATCTTTATTTGTTAAGTGTGTAATTTAAAGTAGGTATATTCGATAATGATTTTTATTAGTCCCTGCCTATATAGGCAGGGAACTAATGTTTTCATTTGCTTATTTCTAATTAATTTCTACAATAAAAATTATTGAAGTTCTAAAGTTTAGAGACAAATTTGTGCTGTTTTATTTTAAAATTAATTTCTAACCATTAATTCTTTTTTTCTGATTGGCTACTCCTAATTTTGCTAGAGGTTTTATTATTTTTTTAATTCAAAAAATAACAACAATAATATTCTGGAAGTTTCCACTGAAGGTTTCTTCTTTCTTGAAGGCTCGAGAAGGTGAGCTCCAAAACCTGAATCACTCAACAAATGCTGTGAAGACGCCCAGTTTTCCGCTCTGTACAACATCTGAAAAAATGAAGTTTCTTGAACATATTCATGAAGGAATCGACAAACATACAACTGAGAGGCTGCATTAGCATTTGTCAAAGTAAATATCAAGTTTTTGGGAACAGGGATTTTCCTCGTGAGGCGTCTCATCATTTAATTTTACCACAAATTTTCATTGGGCGTTTCAAAAATTTGTGTATATTCCAGGTCTGTGCTTGTTACCCATTCAAATTTATGTTCTCTGTTTTCCATGGTCTAGTATTTCTCTGCTGGCTCAGTTCGGCAGCCCCCATTAAAAATGGTAAGCAAGTCAAATTAGTAGTTTTGCTCAGACATTACATGAATTTGCTAATGGTGGACAGGCTTTTTATAAAAAAAAATGAATCTTGAAATATTGATGTGTATTTTGAACAGGATTGCTGATGAATGGAAACTTTGAATACGGTCCGAAGGCGTCTGCCATGAACGGAACAGAGGTCATGGGTTCGAACTCGCTCCCCTTTTGGCGGATCAGGGGCTTTGTGGAGTACATCTCATCTGGGCATAATATATTTTTGTAAGAGGAAACTGTATATATATTTTTGTGGGCTTGTATATATGTTTTTAAAATTCCATTTTAGAGCTGAGTGTTGTTCCGGGTCCAAATGGGATGAATTCAGTACAGGAGTTCATTTAGGAGCTGAGTGTTGCTCGTAGTAATGGCATCGTCATCCGGTAAAAGAAATGCTTAAAAACCTATGATTTCCCATAAGATAACTGCAAGCTAAGAGCTTTACCTGATTTAATACTTGATTTCAGACCCACTCAACAATCATTTCTTCTTCACACGACTCTGCCTAAATTTGATAAATATTTGCCTGTTCTTTACACAGTATGCTAGCAGATTGAAGAATAAGTCAACATAAACAAGATTTACCTTGCTCTAGAATGGACTCTCAGATCTGGCATCCGCGTAAGATTTTTAAGGTTTACAATAGGCAGATTTGAAAGTAATACTTCGATTGAGATTTATCAGAAGCCAAACCATTTCAACAACTCCCAGCTGAAATTTCTCACAAACCTTAATAAAAATTACAAAATCCAGCAACACCCAGCTGGCTTATTCGAAGAATTGTATGATTTTTCCATACCCACAAATTTTAGGTAACAACTTAATTTGCTGAGACATGTAACAAATGAAGAGGCTATGAAACAGGCATTCTTTAACTTTTCCTCAGGTTATTGTGAAATAAATTTCTGAAACACTCTTGATATTCATTTAATTTCAACCCCAGTCGTTGCTATCAAAGCCGTATTTACATTAGACGTCTCTGTGGTTAAAAAGCCTTCTGCTGATTAAAGTATTGATTTTTCCCTTAACATAACTCGTCTGACGGGGACGATGCACCTACTCCAATGTTTGAAAACTCTGGTAAATTAGAGTGGCCGCATGAGATTTGGCATTTTTTGTTTACTTGTTTATGCCCTCTTTTTGGCTGTGCACACCAGGCCATTATCATTATCAAATGAAGTAGATTAACACGGTGCATTACTTCATTGCTGTAACCCATGAAAACTAGTCAGCATGGAATGTTTTCTAAGAAGCTTTTTTATAGAGACAGTCTGTATTGGTTTACAGAGGTCATGAGTTGAAATCTCATAACAAGATTTGTAGATTATAATAGAATTGTCTTTTCTTTCTTTTCATGTCTATTCATTGTGTTTAGAAAATAGTTCATGAGGTCTCAAGCTTATATCTTAAATTTTTTTATAACTTAATATATTATGAATAGTAGTTGATAAGAATAATAATTAATGTAATATTTGTTATAATTAATAAAATTTATAAGAGATTTAAGAATATTCAATCATAAAATTTCTCTTGAAATAAAATTTGTTTAACTTGGTAATTGATTTTCTCTTCAACAAGTATCATATTTATAAATCTTTTATTATAAAATCTTGTAACTCATTCATTTATATTAGATAATGCTTTAGATATGAAATTAAGAGAAATAGAACTTAAAATTAATGAGCCAAAAAAATTAATTAAAACTTTGCAAAATGAGACAAGCTCTAAGTTTCATCTACTAATCATTATTATTTTATTGTAAAAAGTTCATATTATTTCGATCCACTTCCCCAAAATGAAACTCTGCTATTAGAAGAGAAAAAGCCTGGCAAAGTCATTACAGCAGGAGCAAACAATGCAATGTCTAGAGGAAGCAGAGGCGCTTCCACTTCCAGAATCTGTCACACAAGGTCATTAATAATATGAGTGTCATTGTGTGCAAATAATCAATCTTCCAAATATTGGAAAAGCTGGAAGAAAAATGCTTGAAGGCTGACACAGTGAGCTAAATTGTCTGATTACATCCTGAAGCCACACAATTGCAAATAAAATTTTGCACTTCCTTTGTCTACTTTCTAACATTCACACAAGGCAGGGACTCCAACTCAACCAGAGCTCTTGTTTGTTAAATGTAATTTAATGTATAGTGTAGATTTTATAATATAATTTAATAATATATTTTTGGATAAGTAATACAATTTAATAATATAGTATTATTTCAAATTTAAATAATCATTTTTATATAATATTATTATATTTAATTTAAATCTTCCCTAATAATTATTAATGTGATTGGACAGCCTGGCAAAATATGTTATTATTTTGTGTTCAGTCTTTATATTATACCATAAATTTAACTGTGGACAAAATATATTATTATTTCGAATTCAAATAATTAGTTTTATATTATATTATTTTTAATTTAAATAATTAATTTCATTGCAATAAAATCTAAAAATCTATTTATTTAATATTCAAATAAATTATAGAAATCTAATTAATTTAATTAATTTTATATTATATTATTCAATTATTTAATTTTATTATAATTATAGTTTAAATATTACTTATAATATTTAAAATTAAAAAATATAAATACATTAACATATATACATGAATATTTGAAAATAAAGCACCTTCTAATTCAAATAAAAATTTGTCTACTTCAAACTTTAACAAGTGCTAGTAAAAACTAAAGTATAAGTAATTTAGTATATTTATTTTTTAATTATTATGTTTTATATAGTTATAATAGAAGTAAACTTTTTATACTTAAAAAAATGTAATGTTCCTTTTAATCATAATCTTAATACTAATATAAATTTTATTTGTATTATTTCTTAATCTTAATTTTATTTTTAAATATATTTAATAATTATATATGATTAAAATAAAATTATATATATGATAGATTATTATATTATATATTAGATTGTATTGTAATATTATATATTTTATATGGGTTTAATGCTATTAAAAATATATTTTACATAATTTAATTATCCATATGACATAAAAATAACAAAAAATCAATTAATAATATTATTTTAATTATTAAAACATAAGATAAAGCTAAATTTTGATAAGGTCCATGAGATAGAAGTGTGGAGAATGATGACATAACATTAAAACATTTGTGAATTTCTTAAAAAATGTGTATAAGACATCAATTGATTTGGCAATGAGTTGTTGGAAAAGTATTTTTTTATTAATTATAAACTTAAAAATATTACTATAGTAAATGCTTTATTTTTTATAATATAATTGACTTAATTTTATATATTTGATATTAAAATATAAAAATTAAAAATAATAACATATAATTTGACATTAACTAGTATTTTAATAATAATAAAAATTTAATAAGAAAATTAATATAATGATAATATAAAAATTATAGTTAGTTTATAAAAAAAAATTAAAAAAATTAATAAGAAAATTAATATAATTATAATATAAAAATTATAGTTAATTTATAAAAAATAAATTAAAATAAACTAAAATACAATATAACATACCCTTCTATTCTTTTATTTTTTTAAAAATATATCAAATAGTTTAAAAAATAATATTTTCAATATTTATATTGAAAACAATTATGGGTTGGTTAATATTCTACAATCATTCTAAAAATCCATGTATAACACCATGACAAAATAAGTTTGCAAAATAAAAAAAATGACTTACTTACCATTGGTTGATATGACTATTTTTAATAACTAGTTAAGTAGTGAATTCAAAATTCATTACAATAGTACTATGTCTTATCGTGCTAATAATAATATATACTAAATTGCAATATTGATTAATGTGATAAAATTATTTATGTAAAATAATTTTCCACAATATAACATTATAGTTAATTAAAATAATTAATGTAAATAATATACTATAATAAATTATATTTATATATTAATACATATATTATACATTATCAAGTTAATTTGTATTTAACTGAAAAAATTAAGAAATCTTTATTTAAAAAATAATAATTTATATTTTTTAATGTTTAAATATTATAAATAATATTTCTAAATAGTTTAATAATATAATTAAAATTAATTATTTAAATTAATAATAATAATATTATATAAAAATAATTATTTAAATTTGAAATAATACTATATTATTAAATTGTATTACTTATCCCAAAAATATATTATTAAATTATATTATAAAATCTACACTATACATTAAATTACATTTAACAAATAAAAATCATTATCGAATAGTATGGCTAACAAAGAAATTTACATGGACTTCTAAAAATATACCAACCTACATAAGACTATATAAACGGACAGAGTAAGGCGTGAGAGTTAATAACTACTGACAGGTACGGCAGCGTGTGACAGAAACATGGGATGGCATGGGCATCGGATGAGACATAGGGCCCGGCATTCGAGAGGTGCAAATATGTTGCACCGTAGCCGGTGCCCTTCATACGAACGCACAGATTGGACTTTCTGTTTCTGATCATTCCAAAAATTTGCTCTCGATTTGCCCGCTTTCAGTCCTCGGTTGTTGTATTCTATTGTATTGCATTTTTGGAATGACGAGAAACAGAAAATCCAATCTGTGCACACATTTGACCCTATGTTTATTAATAAATTTATGTTGTCTCAGGATTTTGCTTTAATACAAGTACGAATTTTTGGGTATAAAATCTAAGATTAGCCCGTGCCCTATTCAGTACTCATTTGCGCTGTTCGAAAAGAGACAGGAGATGTGCTTGATAAAAACATATTTTTTTAGTTTACACTGATCGTGAAATTATTAACTCTGCCTCTTTAAATCGTGATAAACGTTTGGCCCTCACAGTTAAGTTTGACTATACAGTAGATTTGAAAGTTAGTTAGCACGTCTACTTTCTCTCACCCAACATGCTTTATGCGGGGATATCAAAGGTTCTCATTCCATTCGCCGTTTGTGAGGCTCATTCTATCTCTTGCCTCACGCGGGGCCCACCGTGGAGTTAGGTCACTCGAAAGAATAAATCAGTTTGAGATAAAACGCTAACCCCCAAAAGTCGGATCACTCCAAAGCTAGGTTATTCCTATTTTTATGGGTACAAGGGAATGCTTTGAAATATATATTTTTTTAACGTGTCTCAAGTTTTCTTGCACTATAAATCAATGTAAAATTTTATCTTTTTGAAAAGGAAATAAACTCAATAGAGAAGTGATAGTTATACAAATAAATTAAAGAAAATCTGTGAATTAGGAAGATAATCATGTTCTATTATCATAAATCTCAATCTTATACCTTATCATAGACATTAAACCATAATCCTAACCATAATCGTAATCCTAAATAAGAATATAACCCAAACTATAAATACAACCCTAACCCTAATCATGATGTAAACATGAACCATTATCCTAACCCTAACCTTAATAAAACCCCAACTTTAACCATAGAACTAACCATATTCATAAATGTAACCTCAATCCTAACCTAACCCTAACCCAAATCAAAATTCTAACCCTAACCATAATACTAACCATTATGTAAGCTCTTACCCTAACCATAATTATATCGCTAAACCCTATTGACAATCCTAAGCCAAACCCTAACTCTAACATTAACCCTAACCCAAAGATTGGACCCTAATCCTAAGCAAGATTATAACCCAAACTCTAAACCCAATCCTAAGGCACCTAGTCATTGTCATTGCCTCATGAATGCTTTATTGTAATGTTGTTTTGTTTGTGTCTCGTGGAGGTCCAATAAGGACCAATTGTAGCCAATGCAATTCAATTTGTTTAAGGCTTTTACAACATTTATCCTATGTAGACCAATAAGGTCCTAATATGGTCAAAGAATTCCAAATGTGCCCAAAATGGGTACAAAAATGATTTAATAAGTCATATTGAGTCTATTTTAGCATGTCTAGGGAAGAGTGCAAGTTTTTGAATCATTTTGTCAAGTTTGACAAAAGTTGTCAAAAACTTGCAAAAGTTGCTTGACAACTTGTGCAAGTTTAGTTGCAAAAAGTGCAACTTCTTGTTCCAACGATCACATTCAAAATTTGGTTGGGAACTATTGGGGATAGTTGAAAAAGTTTAAATAAGCCTCTTGGAGGATGAGGCATGGTTTTTCAAATGTATGTGGAAGAATTTGAAGGCAATAAAACTTAGACTTCCTAATTTTTATATGTTTTTTCTCTAATTTTCTATGTTGTACGAATCGTGCCAACTCACTATACGGATTCAAGGGTCACATGGATGGATAGAGAGGATATATAGAAAACTACTGGCATTAGTTTGAAGTATTTTGATTCAGTTTCAAGGGAGAAATCCTCATTTTAGTACAAATGGGTCTTAAACCCTCACAACCTAGGGTTTGAACACTAAAATAGTTGTAGATCTCAATTCCACCATGGGAAAAATCTAACTCCTAGTGGAATGGTAGTGTTTCAAGTCCTCTTTAAGATGAATTTGGTTTCAGATTAGGAAATGGAGTTGGGAGTGAGAACGAACAAGCCCCAAGCTTGGCATATCAATGTGACAAGCCTAGTTTTGGTGTTTTGAAGACTTTAATGTAAACTTGCTCAAATTTATGTTTGATAGGCACCTAAAACTAGTTGAATACTTGGTTTAGAGTTCAAACTCACATGTCCATGCTATTGGTTGTGTTGTTTGATGCAATTGGAGGGTAGTTGCTTTGCAAAAGTGACCTAATTAGGCTCTAAAATACATTACCAGTCAATTTAGGACTAGTGTGTTCCAAAGCATCATAGGAATATTATGATATATGTATTATAAACCCCAAATGGGTATATGAAATGGTTTTCTTTTTGTTTCTTTGATCAGTGGCTCTCAAGTTAATGCCCAAAAACCAGGTGGATAGGGCTAATAGGCCTAGAGGCACCTAATGAAGGTAGTGATCTTGGTGGTTGTTCAAGTTTGATGCAAAGTGTGGGAATAGGTTGTTTGATGTCACTAAATGCTCAAAAAACTCAATGATTAGTGGGCCCATTGAATGGAGGGTTGTATCCTTATACCAGTCCTTATAGCCTTGTTGATATACCCTCATGTTTCCTCGATGAATTGATCTTGAAAATCCATAGTAAGTCCAAAGAATTTGTTCACTGTGGAGTGTGTCTTGACTGATTTTGAATTCACCCTAGAGTCCTCTACATCAAAGTGGTATCAGAGCTTAGGTTATGATTGTGTTAGGGAAAAAGATTGGTATCGGTTGAAGTTGTGTAGAGAAGATGCCTCATAAGGGTGTACCCATAGTAGTTACTAGGGAACTGAAAGCCCTAAGAGATGAAATTAAAGCAATAAAATCCATATATAGAATGAGAGGGGGTGATGAGGAGGAGAGTGACCCTAAAGAAGAAGAAGAAGAGGGTGAAGATGGAAACCCTCAAGAGAGACCTCAAGAAGAGGATATGACTCTTGAGGAAAGAGGGCTTTTGAATGCTTTGAAGTATGTAAGAGGAGAGACTTTTGATATGAAAATGGACCTTCCCGTGTATGGAGGAAAGATGGATGTTGAGGAGGTGATAGAATGTGTAAATGCTCTAAATAACTAATTTGAGTACAAGGAGGTGGTAGAGGACAAAAAGATCAAGTTTTCTAAGACCAAGTTGAAAGGGTCTACCTTGACAGGGTAGAATTATACCCAAGGAGAGAGGGTAAAGATGGGTAAGTCTATGATCAACTCATGGGACCGAATGGTGAGTAGATTGAAGGCACAATTTCTCCTTGCTGATTATGAAGTACACGTGTTTAAAAAATTGTAGAACTTGAAGCAAAGGGACATGGATGTGGAAACCTATACTAAGGAATTCCATAGGCTTAGTATTAGGTCAAGGCATGTGGAGAGTGAAAGGAGAAGGTGACCAGGTATTTGAATGGCCTAAGGTTCACCATTCTAGATGAAATAAGCCTTGTCACTCCCAAGATAGTAGATGAATGCTTCCATGTAGTATGTAGGGCTAAGGAGAAGTTGGAAAGGAAACATGGGAAACAAGGAAGGGGAAAAGGAAGTAGTTCCAGAGGAAGAGGAAATTTTTGTGGTAGAAATCAGTCACATTTAGATCAAAAGGTGAGTCAAGTGGAAGCCAAGAACAAATTCATGATTCAAGAGGTGGTTTTAGGGGTAGAAGGCCTAATGGAAGATGCATATTCAATGGACTGGGAAGGGGTTCCAATGAATTCTCTGGTAGGTGTTATAATTGTAATCAGTTTGAACACACTACTTTCAAGTGTCCAAAGAAGTAAACTTCACATTCATAAGGAGGGGAGTGCAAAAATAAAATTGTGCGAGGATGAGGAAAGTGTGAATTCACTAATTTGATAAATGCCACTTCTAAAGTGGGTGAGATTTTAATTATCAAAAGGCCATTGGTCAAGGTACTGGTTACCAAGGAACCCCCACAAAGGAAGGCACTATTCAAAATAAATTACAAGGTGAAAAGTAATGTGTGTAAGGTTGTAGTGGACTTTGGTTCTACTAATAACCTTGTAGCATTAGAAATGGTGGAGAAATTAAAATTGAAGAGAATCCCTCACTCTAACCCGTATAAGGTGTCATGGATCAATAAGAGACAACAAGTGTTGGTGAAAGAAAAATCATGTGTTGAGTTTAATATTGGTGCCTACAAGAACAAAATCCTATGTGACATCATCGCTATGGATGTATGCAAGTTACTCCTAGGTAGGTCTTGGAAGTTTGATAGAAAATCCAAGCATAATGGGGAGAAGAATAGTTATGTGATCATGAAGGATGGTGCGTCCTACAATATTTCTCCTTTACAAGAAGGTGGTAGGGAAGATCATGAGGGGCCTAGTCTGATGGTGGTGAAGGAAAATGAGTTTCTAAAAGACCTAAGTGAAGAGGAGATATGTTTTTCCATCATAGGGAAACCTACTTCAGTCATGACAATAACAAGGGAGGAAGATATACCAAAGGAGGTACAAGCCCCATTGAAAAAGTATGATGACATAGTTATGGAAGAGTTGTCGAGTTTCCTACCACCTATGAGGGATGTAAGTCATCATTTTGACCTCATACCCAGTTCTAGTTTATCAAACAAAGATTCCTACAAGATAATACCTAGGAAGAATGAAGAGAGCATAAATCATGTCCAAGAACTATTAGATAAGGGGATTATAAGGGAGAGCTTGAGCCCTTGTGTTGTGCCTATTGTTTTGGCACCCAAGAAGGATGGAGAATGGGGACTTTTCATAGATTATAGAGTCATAAATAAGATCATAATTAGGTATAGGTTCCCTATATCTTAGATGGAAGAGTTGATGAATAGTTTGGGAGGAGCATGTTACTATTCCAAGATTAATTAGAAGAGTGGTTACCACCAAATTAGAATAAGGGAAGGAGATAAGTGGAAAACCACTTTCAAAACCAATGAAAGCTTATATGAGCAGTTGGTAATGCCTTTTGGCCTATCTAATGCCCCTAGCACATTAATGAGATTTATGGATGAGCAAAGAATTTATAGGCAATTTTATGGTGGTGTACTTGGATGACATCCTTGTATACAATAGAACAAAGGAAGAACATTTGCAACACTTGGAAATGGTTTTGAAGAGGTTGAGTGAAGAGAAACTCATGATTAATCTTAAGAAATGTGATTTCATGAAACAAGAACTTGTATACCTTGGATTTGTGATTTCTAAAGGAGAGTTCAAGATGGATCCCACAAAGGTGGAGGTAATCCTTATTTGGCCAATTCCTAAACCTGTTGTAGAGGTAAGAAGCTTCTATGGGCTTGCAAGTTTTATAGGAAGTTTATTAGAAAATTTAGTCATATTTTTTATTTTAAAAATAAAATTCAATGGACTAATGAGGTAAATAGAAGTTTTTAATGTTTTAAAATGAGAGTGACACAACAACCAGTAATCACCCTATCTAATTTTAACAACGTATTTACAATTGAGTGTGATGCAAGTGACTTTTCCATAGGGGTGGTTTTGATCCAAGAAGGGAGACCAATGACCTGCTTTAGTGAGAAGTTGAATGTGACTAAAAGAAAGTATTCATCCTATGAACTTGAATTCTATGCCATGGTTCAAGCCTTGAAGTAATGGAGACACCACTTATTGCTAAAGGAGTTCATATTATTCACTGATAGTCATGCATTGAGTTTCCTAAATAGTCAAGATAAATTGAATCATAGGCATATGAAGTGGGTAGAGTATTTGCAAGCCTATACTTTCACCATCAAGCATAAGAAGACATAAGAAAACAAGGTTGCAAATGCCCTTGGTCCAAGAGATGCAACTACAAAGTGTTGGAATAGATACCCTCAAAGGTATGTATTAGGATGATGATTTCAAGGAAGCATATAATGTTTATAATTAATTTTGTAACACATTTCATAGTGATTTTTCTGATTTTGTGATCCAAAGAAACTTACTTTTCAAAGGGTCTCAATTATGTGTGCCTAATTTCTCTATAAGAGAAAATTTGATAAGGGAGAAGCATAGTGGGGGTCTTGGAGGACACTTTGGAAATGTTAATAAAACTCTGGAGCAAGTCATGAGGTTTTACTTTTGGCCCAAAATGTAGGTGGATGTGAGAAAGTATGTAGAAAATTGCACCATATGTCAAAGTGTAAATGAAAATAACTCAAAGAAAGGCTCTATAAACCCCTAGCCATTCCAAGTAGACCTTGGAAAATCATAAGTATGGATTTTGTAATGGGACTGCCTAGAACACAAATATGGTTTGATAGTGTAGTTTTTGTGGTGGACAGATTCAATAAGATGGAACATTTTATCCCTTGTAATTGCACTATTGATGCCTCCAATATTGTAGGTACGTTCTTCAAGGAAGCTATGAGGATTCATGGTCTTCCTTTGAACATTGTGTCAAATAGAGAATCCAAATTCATAGGTCACTTTTGGAGGACCTTATGGAAGAAGTTGGGGAAAAATTTGGCATATAGTTTTTCCTACAATCCTAAAATGGATGGGAAAATAGAGGTAGTGAATAGGGAACTTGAAATGTTTTTGAGGTGTTTTACAAAAGAACATGGCCAACAATATGATTTAGTACTCCCTCAAGTAGAGTATGCATATAATGAATCTATTAATAGGAGTATAGGAAGGAGTCCATTTGAATTGGTATATGGGATGAGTCCAAGAGGAGTGTTTGAATTTAGAGATTTGAAGGGGATGGAAAGGAAGAGTGATGAAGGAGAGGATTTTTCAATGGAAATGAAGGATATCCATGACCAGGTAAAGGAAAACCTTAAAAAGAGTGTGGAAAAGTACAAGAAAAATATAGATTTGAAGAGGGAAAATGCCCAATACAAGGTTAGGTATATGGTTATTGTACATCTAAAGAAGAAGAGGCTACCAAAGGGAACATACACCAAGATACAAATGAAGAAGATATACCCTTTCACGATAATCCACAAGTTTGTTCAAAATTCCTTTGAGATAGAACTTCCTCTTGGAGTGACTATCTCTCCAATATTTAATGTTGTTCACTTATAAATCTTTAAGGGATCTTTGGATGTAGGTGCAGGTCTAGAATCTGATGAATATTGGGTGAAAGAATTATCACTGTTGAACCTGTGAATCTTGAAGCTATTTTGGACACCAAAGAGGTCAAGAGGACAAGAAACATGGTTTATAATGAGTACCTAATCTATGGTAGGGTATACCTCCAGATGATGCAACTTGGATGACTGAAGAAGACATAAAGAAGAATGAAACATATTCACAAAAACTGATCTCAAGTGGAACATGGGATCCATTCCACCTTGGCTATATCGTGTAGGGGCACCTAGTCATTTTCATGCCTTATGAAGGATTTATTTTAATGTTGTTTTGTTTGTGTCTCATGGAGGTCCAATAAGGTTCTAAGGACCAATTTTATGGGAAAGGTCATTGGTGTCACTACTTGCATCATTTAATAAATATATAAATGTCAAATTGGGCGTGTCCAAAGGCTATTTGCGTCAAGGACTGGTAACAATTTAGGGTTTTTGCACTAGAAAATAGTGACTAAATTATAGATCGTGCTCCACAAATAGGTTTCTCTCTCTATTTACCTAGAATGACTAGGGAGACTTGTTTCTACAGTTTCCTAACTCTGATATTCATAGACTTTATTCTTAAAACATTTAAAAAACTAATTTGATTTGGATATCCAAAAGTATAGAACACATTTAGCATAACTGACAAAGATTCATCATTTAATTTATCTTAAAATGCTTGGAAAATCAAACTATTTTACTCTAGGAATTCAAACTAATCTTAATTTCTTGAAAATGAACCTATTTACGCTTACAAGAATTAAAGAATCTACCTATCCTAACTCCACAGTTCACTCAACAACTTCTATTCCATGTGCTTGCAAACAAAATTCTTCTTCATTCTAATTTAACTGGGCATTCAACTAAACAATCCTTCTTAATCAAATTGTGGTGGTACATATAAATGGAAACTAACTTAAATTAACAATTGTATGAACTGAAATATCAATAAACAAAATCATAAACCACATTCAATTTCCATATTACTTGAGAACAAAGCCAAATTTGAATAAAATGGATCACCTTCCTTTTGTCGAGTGGGCCCTTCTCTTCCTCTAGTTGGGATCTCTATAAAAATCTTTAGATCAACTTTTAAATGATTTCATAAAATTGCCCCTATAAGGAAGAAGAACAAGGTTTCAAATTACAACTGCAAAATGAGATCGACTCCTACGATAATTGCATACTGACTAACTACCAAAGAATATCTATAGGGATATATATAAATACACCCTTATTTTTAATTTAAACTAAGACACTTTCCCTCTAATTAGGTAACATGCACAATAGCTCAAACAAAATTGAAGGTTCCATTTGAACAACAAGACAATTATCAACAAGTGGCCTCCAAGAGTCACCTAGTGTCAACGAGTTTTTGACAACAATCACCAACCGACCTATTGAACTATAAGAGCTCTAGTCATAACTGATTTGAATCATCAAATCCATCATTGAGTCCTAGTTCATGACAAAATCATCAATAAAGTACAACGAAGAGAGATTCATCAATGCACAAGAGGATTCAAATTCTGAAATATCATTCTATCCATGACACAAGATCCATAAGAGTTAATAATAATAGATATTCATTCATTTTTCATAGATACGTATAAAAAAGAACATGCATTAATCATGATATATTATTTTTAATTAGTCCACATTGAACCTAGCGTGAGCATAAAATAAGATAGATATAAGTGTTTTAGTCATCACATAATTTCTTAATTAATAAAAAAATTTATGTTTTTATAGTTCAAACTTCTTATAAAAAGGCATTATTTTATGCTCATCACAATTGTAACCAATGCAATTCAATTTGTAAGTCTTTTAGGCCATTTATCCTATGTAGACCAATAAGGTCCTCATATGGTCAAACTTGGTCAAAGTATTCCAAATGTGCCCAATATTCATAAAAAGGATATAATAAGTCATATTGAGTCTATTTTAGCATCTCAAGGGAGAGAGTGCAAGTTTTTGAGTCATTTTGTCAAGTTTGACAAAAGTTGTCAAAAACTTGCAAAAGTTGCTTGATAACTTTTGCAAGTTTAGTTGCAAAAAGTGTAACTTCTTGTTCCAATGATCAACCATCCAAAATTCAGTTGGGAATCATTAGAGATAGTTGAAAAAAATCTAAATAATCCTCTAGAGGAGAGTCATGGTTGTTGAATGTATGTGGAAGAATTTGAAAGGCAATAAAACTCTAATTTCCTAATTTTTACATGTTCTTTCTCTAATTTTTGTGTTGTATGGATTGCCAACTCACTATATGAATTCACAGGTCACATGGATGGATAGAGGGGAGAGTTAGAAAACTATTTTAAATCTCTATTCACTTTTAATGGAGAAATCCTCATTTTAGTAAAAACATGTCTGAAATCCTCACAACCTAGGGTTTGAACACTAAAATGGTTGTAGATCTCCAATCCACCATGGGAAAAATATAACTCCTAGTGGAATGGTAGTGTAAGATGAATTTAGTTTTAGATCAGGAAATGGAGCTGGGTGTAAGAACCAACAAGCCCTAGGCTTGGCATCTGAATGTGAAAGACCTAGTTTTGGTGTTTTGAAGACTTTAATACAAACTTGTTGAAATTTATGCTTGCTAGACACCTAAAACCAATTGAATCCCTTGTTTGGAGTTGAACCTCACATGTCCATGCTATTGGTTTTATTGTTTGATGAAATTGAAGAGTCATTTCTTTGAGAAAGTGACCTAATTAGGCTTTACAAGTCAAATTTCGACGAGTGTGTTCCAAAGAATCATATGACTATTCTAAGATATATATTATAAATCCCAAATGGGTATTTGAAATTATTTTCCTTTTGTTTATTTAATCATTAGTTGTCAAGTTAATACCCAAAAATTGGGTGGATAGGGCTAGTAGGCCTAGAGGCACCTAATGAAGGTAGTGATCTTGGTGGTTGTTCAAATTTGATGTATGTTGGTCAAGTTTTTTCCCTGCAAGTTTTCCCTAGGTTTCTTATTGAATTTTTATGTTTTGGTGTGCCTTAGGGTTTTTGGCTCCAAAGTATCTAGGGTTTTTGTTACAAATTTGGTTTAAACCTTGTTAAACATTAGCCCTATTCTAATTTCATGTTATCTTTTCGTAACTTTAGCGATGGGTCGTTAGTCATCAATAAGGGGTCATTCCTTTTAAATCCTAATGTTTTAAAGTTTAAGTCTTGACCCTATTAATATTTTACCCATGCCTAAGTCTTTTTCTTAAGTCTTTCCTATGTTTCAAATAGTTAGGTGGGACCTTGTTACCTTTTACAGTGAATGGCTATGTGTCTCACTTTTATTCACCTTGTGATCCCATGATGATGTCACCTTAGGGCCCATTGTGTTCATAGGATAGCGAGGCTCTTTCATCTGTCATGTTTTTGTTGGTCGACGCCATCCGTTATAACTGTATATTATGTATGTTGTTCTATTGGGTTAGAAGTTGAGTTACTAATGTCTTCATCTTTCTACACATGGTCTATTTGAATGATGATCTTATAATTCATCAATAAAGATGGTTGACAATTACCCTTTATCTTTGTTTCCCAATAATTAAGTTCTTGCAAAGATCAGGGGCTCTCGTGATCCCATGACCAAAAGTGATCAAAGTTTATTTAGCCCAGAATTATGAGATGTCGTCACATGTTCTGGGCCAGTCGGTGACTGGAAAGTGACTAGCCAAAATGTGTTATAGTTTGCAGCCTTTTGATTGGTTAGAATTGCTGATAAGGATTTCTATGATGTCATCACCAATTTTTATTAGAGATAAGATACGTGCAACTAATGGTCTGATCTTTTAGTACATGGTAAAATTCAATGGTGATGTTATAGCTTAATGAAAAAGGCACTCAATGTTTAAGGGGCCTTTGTATCCTTGTGGTAGTTAAGCTCCTGTGAAGATAAACGATTATCGTGATCCCATGATGAAAGATGTATGATGGTTATCTAGCCTAGGATCATGATATTGAGACACGTGTCTCCGCTCGTCAGTGCATAAGAGATGGTGGGATGAGATACCAACTTGATTCTTTTTACATTGTGGTGTGTTCCTATTGGTCAGTTGCTGGGCTCATTTGGTGAGTTGGGGGTTGAATAAAGTTGGACTTCCCACAATTGTTCGATGGTTCTGATTTGGTAAAAATATATGACTAAAATTCAAATTGCAAAAATAAGGGTTTTTGAGCCGTTTGTTCGCTCCTATGAATTTATGACAGACAAACTGGTTGAAAATGGTAATAAAAGCTGTGAGTGATCCAATTATTGATTCATTCTACATTCTCTAAAGTTATCAAAGTGCTCTAAAGCTTCCAAGGTGATTGAAAGAGATTTTATCATGCAAATTTTAGTGTCGTTGTGTGTGAGAAATCCTTAAGTAGGGTTTTCCTTCTTTGAGCTTATTCATATGATTTCTAAGTAAATTCAGTGCAAATTGTGTTGAGATTTTTTTTTCAAATGGTATAGGGTTGTGGTACTATGAATTATGAATTTGGGGTTGGGTTTAGCACAAAATTTGATTTTTCAAGAAAAAAAACCCTAGTTCTCCAAAGTTGAGTTATTATATTAAAAGCCCTAGGAATTAATCATGCCTCCCCTAAGAGAACACTCAAGACTAATGTATTACCTCAAGTGAAATATATTTGACAATTTCTTAGACCAATTGAGGTCCTCCACAAATGAAATATATGATGGGCCAAATCTAGTTAAGGGTTGGAAGGTTGGTGAGGGTTTATATGATAAATATGACCATATTTAAGATTCTCCTATACCAACAAAGGGTTTAGATTTATCCATGTAGTGGTATGGACAAGACAACCTTACAAACCCAGAATCCAATGCTTGGCAATTTGATTTAGGGAAATTGGTAGTGCCAAATGTATTCCTAGATGTAGAGATGATGTTATCAATTGTAGAGAGATATGATCTAGATGCAAGGGTGGTAAGGGATAATAGTGGTGAACCAATGCTGAGGGTTAGCAAAGAAGAAATGGGTATGTGTAGGATCATGGTATGCCAAAAAGTTGCGATATGAAAAAGAAGTCTTGATCGAAAAACAACTATAACTTTCAAATAGTGTATCATTTTTGAAATTCGAAACATGCATCACATTCTATGCTTCACCTACTACAAGAATAAATTTTATTTTTTTCAATTTGATGAAGTTTAGACTAAGTTAAGGTGGTCAGACATGTGAGCTTTTATATTCTAGAAAATTTGTAGCAGAAAAATCATAATAAATTATTTATTTAGAAATAAAATTATAAAAAAATGTCACATCTAGATACGAGTCTACTACTTATATCTAGAATATTGTAAAAAGAAAATTAGCATTTGATTGTATTTAAGGTGGTCAGACATACACCTACTTCTTATCTTTAACCTAAAATTTTCGTAATATTGATAAACTGATTGGAAAATAGCTATAACATTCAAACGGTATAACATTTTTGAAATCTAAAATATGTGTCACATTTTATACTTTTCCTAATAGAAGAAATTTTTATTTTTTTTTTAATTTGATGAATTTTAGACCAAGTTAAGGTGGTCAGACATACACCTACTTCTTATCTTTTTCCTGATGTTTTTATACTACTCCATTGAAATTTGAAATTTTCACCATATAGAATAATTTGGTTTAAAAAAGGAGCTAGTATCTTAGAAACTACATTCAATTTTCTATACATTCTCTTCTTACATATTTTATATATAAGATTGATAACTTGTTCAAATTTTTATGTCAACTTTCCTAACCCTGATTTTTTGAATTTTCATTGCCACTTAAGGGCCTAGTTTGGCATACCATGATCCTGCACATACCCAAATCCAAGAGGTTTTTGACACCTATAAGTTGGCACCATTCATTGAGGAGGTTCACCTTAAGGGTTTTGCAACACAATATACAAAGACTAAAGAAATTTTTAGGGGAAGGTTGCTACCCACTCATTTATCTAAGGCTAGGTCAACTAAGTACTTTGTTGGATCAAACACCAACGAGCCCTTTTCCATTGAGGATTTTTTCCAAATATTTGAAGGATACGTACTATTCTCCATGCCAATTATTTGGTAGGTGAAAAGGGTCATTTATGCCAATTGAGTATATGTATATGGTCATTCAAATCCAACACCGTAGATTCACAATGATATATGACTATGGCCCATTTGTGGAAGATAAGATTCATGAGGGGTTGGTAGAATTGAAGAAAGGAGGTGTGAAACATTTCTATTGGTATTCTTTCCTGATGCACATGTTCTTATTTAAGAATGTGTTGGTTAACAAATTTAACTTGATTATTACCTATATTATAACTCTTTCCCATACCAAACCTTAATTAATTAATCAATAGTTGAGAAGATTATACTTATCATAATAGCAATAATCCACTCTTCAAATTGACAGGTACAATTCCCCATTTCTTATTCATCAATGAATAATCTGATATCCTAGATTCTAAAGATGGGTATGCTTTTAACCAAAGAGAAAGAGAAGCATTCAATGAATCACCATCATTATAGAAAATTCACTATTTTATGAATAACATGAATTGCAAATTCATAGATTTGCATTTTAGTGCTTTTGATTAATTTTTTTTTAACTCAAAGTGAAAAATATAGTCACAACAGAATCTACAAATCCACACACTTATCCACTTAATTGAAAAGACAAAAGAAATATAAATTCCAACCGGCCACAAAGATTCAATTCTCAAATTGACTTAATAACTCCAAAGACACAAATATCTGTTCATGTAACATGAAATGATTCCTGTAACCATTTAGAAATACTTGTATGCAATGAAAATATGGACCTATTTGCTACAAATAAAAAATATCAAAATACCAAATAATCACATTAGATGTTAGTAATTTCAAATGCAACAAAATAAGTAACTTTCACTACAACCTCAATGAGCTAAAACAAGGACAGCCAATAACCTTGTTTGATTTTCTCTTCAAGATTATTGTGGCTCCCAACATAAATGAAATGCAATCTAATGCAAAAATATGAGATGCAAGATGAGGCTTTTGGAGAAAAGTATGAGAAACTTGCCCCAAATCTCACAATGACATACAAGTGCAAGGTCTATGAAGAAGATAGTGCGCAAGCAAAATGATGCAAGATATTTTGATTATTTTGAATAAGAAATGAAATGCAAACTAACTATGAATGAGAATGCAAGATTCAAACTACGCTATGAAATCAAAGTTACTCTATCATGCAAGAATTGAAATCTAAACTAAGAATAAAGATGCAAATAAACTATGCTAAGAAATTGAAATGTTACAATGCTAGATTGCTAGAATGCTAGAATGCTTAGAATGCTATTAATATTCTCTATTACATATTGTTATTAGCTCTCTTATTGCTATTAGCTCTCTTATCACTATTACCCTACAAATGAGAGAGAGGCCTTCTATTATAGAAATTACAAAATGATTGGACGGTGGAGATTAAGAGGCTAAAGAATGAGTGGCTAGGATTAAAGGTTAGGTAGGGTTTGAGAGGATGTTAGGTAAAATTTGGAAAATTCAAACTTCATTTGAGGGGGAAAAATGGATTTGAACATGATTGGTGGAGAAAAAAGATGGAGAGGTGGCCACCTTGGAAAAGGTGATTGTGTACATGATTAAAGGTAATCCACCTTTAAATTAAGATTAGAGGAATATTTAGAAAAAGGGTGAGCTTAGGAAAATGGGAAAATGATTAAAGTAAAATGATTTTTAATTTAAACATAGTTTAGAAAAAAAATTAGGCTAGTGGAGGAATAAAATAAATAAGATTTATTTTATAAAGGGAAATGGAGGGATAATAGATTAAATTGAATCTAATATATTAACGTATTTAAATAAAATTTAAATATAAAGGGAAAATGAATTTATTTGTACACACTAAAATGGTGCACTTCTATGAACCATTACATGCAAGGTTGCTCAAGAATGAGGCCTCACAAAGCGGCTCATAGCTCTCTATGTATGGAGTTGCAAGGTTGAAAATTGCTCTCAGCTAGAGCTACAAACTTGTGACCTTGCTAGTCAACCACACAATGAGAGATTCACAATGAAGAGAAGGGCAACAATGCCAATATCTCCAAGAATCACTATGAAATGCAATGCAATGCAACTAAAATGAAGATGCAAGTGTGCAAGGTATGCTATAAAAATGGAAGTACAAACCAAGCTATGAAATGGAAATATCAATGGATTACAAGTCCTTCCTATTCAGACTATGTGAGCTTATTCTATTGCATAAAAGGAGATCTACACTAAGAATGCCATTATCATGCAACTAAGAAAGGAAATATGCAACTACAATGAAATGCAACAAGTCTTCAATGTCTTCAAACTCCAAATGCACCTAAAACCTGCAGCATAACATTAGCATAAAAACATGAGATATATGCAAATGGAGGAGAGAGCTCTCCTTTTATAAGAAATGAGGTGAAATGGACCATGGAGATTAAGAGGCAAAAAGTCTTAATCAGCGGTGGAGCTTGAAAGAGGAGCAATCCATGTGCACACATATCCTCCAATGAGAAAATAGGAGTTGACTTTATGTCCATATGAGACAAAAAGTGCTTTTCTCCTTTTTATAAAATAAGAATAATACTTTATTTGTGCAACTTAGGATAAGAGGAAAGTGGGGGCTTTTTATTTAATTAAAAGGGGAGGAAATATTCCTTTTAATTAAATAAAGACTTGGGATAAATGGTTATCCCATAGGATAAAAATCCAATATATGATCGAAATCGTTGGAAAGGTCTTTCCGAGCCTAATCCAACCATTGGAATGGTTGGATTAGGCTCGGAAAGACCTTTCCAACGATTTCGATCATATATTGGATTTTTATCCTATGGGCTAACCATTTATCCTAAGTCTTTATTTAATTAAAAGGAATATTTCCTCCCCTTTTAATTAAATAAAAAGCCCCCACTTTCCTCTTATCCTAAGTTGCACAAATAAAGTATTATTCTTATTTTATAAAAAGGAGAAAAGCACTTTTTGTCTCATATGGACATAAAGTCAACTCCTATTTTCTCATTGGAGGATATGTGTGCACATGGATTGCTCCTCTTTCAAGCTCCACCGCTGATTAAGACTTTTTGCCTCTTAATCTCCATGGTCCATTTCACCTCATTTCTTATAAAAGGAGAGCTCTCTCCTCCATTTGCATATATCTCATGTTTTTATGCTAATGTTATGCTACAGGTTTTAGGTGCATTTGGAGTTTGAAGACATTGAAGACTTGTTGCATTTCATTGTAGTTGCATATTTCCTTTCTTAGTTGCATGATAATGGCATTCTTAGTGTAGATCTCCTTTTATGCAATAGAATAAGCTCACATAGTCTAAATAGGAAGGACTTGTAATCCATTGATATTTCCATTTCATAGCTTGGTTTGTACTTCCATTTTTATAGCATGCCTTGCACACTTGCATCTTCATTTTAGTTGCATTGCATTGCATTTCATAGTGATTCTTGGAGATATTGGCATTGTTGCCCTTGTCTTCATTGTGAATCACTCATTGTGTGGTTGACTAGCAAGGTCACAAGTTTGTAGCTCTAGCTGAGAGCAATTTTCAACCTTGCAACTCCATACATAGAGAGCTATGAGCCGCTTTGTGAGGCCTCATTCTTGAGCAACCTTGCATGTAATGGTTCATAGAAGTGCACCATTTTAGTGTGTACATTATTTAATTAAACTAAATTTAATTAAATAAATAGAGGAATATGACAATTATAGTCAATTAATAAAATTAATCATAATGTTAGGGGCAATTATTAATAAAAATTAACATTAGTGTGAAAGGACAATTTTAGGTGTCTACAATACCGTTCATCCATCCATAAATATTAAACATTCAACATAATGAAAAATCAATTTAAATTAACTATAGAGACTCACACAATTGTCTCAGCAATAGGGGGAAGATTGAAATCCAAAATTGTCGATCCTTTGCATTGATTATCAAACTACCATATATAGATTTACAAAAATCCTTCTTGACGGTTACTTGTCAAGATTCTGTTTGTAAATGATGCAAGGTAGGATTGATAAATGGGGCCATTAAAGGCTCACCCAAGTACCATACCACCTTGCAAAGTTACAACACGAAAGAAATTAGACAAAAACAAAGAGAAGGGAAGAAAATGTTATTCATTTATTCATCAAACTTCATACATGCCAGGCTGTAAGGCCTTCTCGGTTGTAACCAATACAAAATAGGAATCAATTAAAGAACATTAAAGTCTTCATGCATGCAAGATCCACGATCTCCAACTTCCTCCCTCTTCTCTACTAACTCCCTACCTAGATCTAGAAAAAAACATTACATTTATACTTGAGGCTACTGATCAGGTCGACCCAAAGAATCCTTAAGATCCAACATTAGAGAAAGTAACGAAACAGATTTAGGTCCACATGTTTCTCAATGAGCGATCCCAACATTAAGATCATGACAAAAATTAAAAGCACATGTCAACCTCAATAAAAGATCCAAATTAAACTCGTTGGTGAACTAGGTCACCGAGCAACACCAAACACACCAAACAATCTTGATGTAGAACACTACCAAACTGAAACAAAACAAAACATTATTGTTAGATCTAGTGAAGCCACACCTATAGTTAGTAGAGCACTAGAAGATCAGAGCATCAACACACGCGCGCATGACTGAGTTATGGTATGCACCCTTGAAGTTAAGCTTCTAAGTGTGTATTCATGCTAAGTCTAAGAGTGCATGATCAGATGAGACAATATGATGAAGATACAAATAGTTGAAGTGGTATAGACAGTGAACACCAAAATAGAACAAAGTATGCAACCGATTGTTAGTATTTTGATTAGCGGTTATAATAATGTTTTGTAAAGGCTATGCACCTATCATAATTAGGTTGTAGACATGTAAACATCTTTGTTTGTAAACATGCTTGAGCCAATTCACTTGGAAGCGTTGTATGTAATCGGTTATAGGCCGACCTAGTTAATTGTTTTGTTAGTGCATATAAATATAAGATGCGCCTTTGTAATAAAGGATGGGAGTGGATATAGAGATGAGATAAGTAGAGCAGAGACATGCAAAGTGAAGATAGAATAAGTTAGAGCTTTACAAGGGGCTAAAGTATCATCGCACAAATGGAACTAATCAGACAAGTAGTGTCACAACACCAGTTCATCAAGCAGATATAGTGTGTATTTGAGATCAGAAGGTTGTAGCCTTCACCACTTGAGCAGTGAGCTATAGGATAGCGTGTCCTCACCCCTAATAGGGTTATTGTAAAAGACTCCTAACAGGGTTTGACCTTTGACCAGGTCACTTTACTAAAAGCATTGTAAAGAATAACTCCTAATAGGGTTGCAGATCTTCTAACAAGGATCATAAAACAATAGTGCAGTTCTTAGTAGGTGTCAATTCCCACTGGGGTTTTTACCTATTTGGGTTTCCCCGTAACCATATTTTTGTTATATGTTTTGATTGTTTATCTTGTTTATATTGATGTTCATTTCAGTACTTAAGCAATCAAGTTAAGAATAAAGAGTTAAGAGATATAAAGATATAGTGAACACTGCTTCACCACCCCCCCCCCCCTTCTTAGTGTTCCTGTTGCCCAAAATTTCCTATTCTGTAAATTTGGCCAAGTTTTCAAGTCTCTATTTTATCCCACCCTACTGCAACTTGTTTTCATTTTTGCAAAGTAGATCCTCAAAGTTTCACGGCTTGCGATCTAAGCCCCATGTTCTTCAATGTATTGTCAAACCCTAGTTTAGATCACACATGCTAAATCGCAAAGCCCTCAGAGATTTTCAAGTTTGAATGGTTGCAGGAAATGCTTAGGTCGCAGTTTTCCAAAATGTTCAGTGTCAAAAAGACTCTTTGTTTTTGACCTTCACCCTGAAAGCCCAGTGTGTTTTCAACCTTCACTCTGGAAACCCTTTATGTTTTCGACCCCTCATGTTTCACACTTCTTCCTCTGGCGGCATTCATTTCATAAGCACGCAATTCTGACAAGTGGGGCCTAGTTGGTTTTCAGCAAGCTATTATGCAGGTTGTCGCATGATCGCATAAGTCCTTTTCCCCTTATGCAACCATGCGACTAACCATTGACAGTCTTGTTGAAGAATGCTAGTGGTTTGTCACATGATCGCATAGTCCCTTTTTAGGCTATGCGAACATGCGACTAGCCATTAACCACACTGATAGGAGCCTGCAATTTGGTGATGTGTTCATATTTAATTGGCTGGCTGGTGATGAACATTTGCTGGTGGGCCCGAAGCTTGTGGTGCCAGTGTGGTGAAGATCCGACAGTTGTCGCATAATCTCATGGAATCTTCCAATTCCATGAGATCATGCGACAACCGCCCGATGTGATCTTAGTGGCTCGTGGGTTTGGAGTATTTGCAATGGCACATGTGTGATGAAGAGCTACTGGTGGGTCCTCTAGAGGTGACATGTCTGGTTTGTGGTGGGCCAAAATTATAGCATGGGCCCCGTAGATGCAAGATCTACGGTGGTCGCATGTTCGCATGGGATCTTCCGATCCCATGCGATCATGCAACCACTGTTGGATTTTGAGGGCATTTCCTATGGTGCTATCATGGGTTGGACTGAGGTGGTAGGTCTTGCAGGCCCGAGGTGTCTTGTGTGGCAGATCCAAAATGGGCTTGTTGCATGATCGCATACAACTTTCTAACTACATGCAATCATGCGACTAGTGTTATTTCGAAACAGTGTAGCCCAAGTTTTACCAGTGTTTCATTTGCAGATTTTAAGGGCTTGTCGCATGATCGCATGAAGGTTTTTACGCTCATGTGATCATGCGACCAGTGCTAATTCAAGAAGTGTGAATTTTGGCGGGTTTTCTTTTGTAGAGGACATTGCGAAGTGGCGGAGTAGCTCGAAATTGATTTTTGAGGACATTTTTTGGTTGCGAGCATGATGATGGATGATCTGGTCGATGGCGCCATGGATTTTTTAGGGTACAGTGCGATGTTCTTATGCTGATGAAACATTAAAGAGTTGGCACCATCTGTACTTTCAAATTCATTCTTGTGAAGATCAAATTTGGAGTCTTTATGGCTTAGTGGGCTTGCAGGAGGTTGTTAGGTCAAGGTTGCTTGTCTGCAGGTTGTTTGTAGTATAGGGATGGGTCATTTATCTAATCAGCCATGTTGTTGTAGAATTTATTTATGATCAGATTTTGATTGCTAGGGTATGATTATTAAATTGTAAATCTTGTGACCCTGGTTAGAATTTTGACTCCTGCCTGCGTGTAGTGAGTGTTGTATATATTGTTTTTTGGGAGCCTTTAGTGCTCAGAGTTTGCAATTTGTAAAGGAGTTTTTCTCTTTCTTGGGGAGTTATCCATGGCATTTTTTCTGCCCTCTGGCTCTTACAACTTGTAATCTTTCATTGAAATCTTAGGTTTAATAGAGGCTATCTGTGGCATTTGTTCTGCCCTCTAGTCTTTTCCTTATCTGTATTTCTCTTATTGAATTTAATATACTAGCTTTATTGGAGAAGTTTTGGAGTTCCAGAGCCCTTCTTTCTTTCAGCTTATATGTGTACTACTATGTATGATTTGATTTGAGTGAGTTTGTGGGAATTCTTCAGCCCCCTGTCATTCTATCTCATTCCTGTGCCCCTTTTGCTGAAGAGAATGTTTGCTTGCAGGTCATAGGTTGTGTCTTATGTCCATGCCCTCCTATGAAATAATTATGCAAGCCTGTTTAGAGAGATTGTGTTCTATTAGATCTGAGAGCCTTCATGCTGATTTGGCCAGTGTATTGTATTCATTTCATTTCGGTGCATCACCTAGTAGGTAGTTTGCTTTCATGTTATTTCCCTTTCATGCACTCCTTCTAACCCTTTCCCCTCAAAGTTTACTTTCCTATCTAAGATCAAACTAAGGTGATAATCCAAGAGGAACTAGCCTAGAACCTGGAGGTTTCATCTCGGTTAGCAAAGGTCCCACAACCTTGAGATGATTCTCATGTTATACTGAGTTATCAAGACCAAGAGAGCTTGAAACAAAGGTGCAAACTCAGTGTATAACAGTTCCCATTCCTAACACCTCTCGGTATAAATAACATGATTCCTTTGAACAACATATCTTCTTGAATGAAATAGTCTTCCCACTTACTCAGTTGATCTTGAATAGGTGTGTTGTGGTCCCACAACCACACTCCCCTTTCTTTCCTTTTGGCCTCAGGGGCCCCCCTTTTGCTTTCTACTCATTTCACTTTTGGTCCTTGGCTTTTTGTCCTTGTTTATTTGTTGTCAATTTTCAGCCTTTTTGGCCTTGTCCCCCTTTCATGCTTTCGGATGTCTGAAAGTACGAAAAGGTCAGAGGAGCAAAAGATGAGCGCCATTCATTTTTTGGCCTTCTCAGCACCGCCACCCTTTTCGAACTTATTGGAGGTCCGATCCCCACGTGGGGGTCGGCCTTTCAAAGTTTCATCCATTTCAAAGGTTTGACACCCCCAAAAGGTTGATCGCTCGAAGTGATGATGTCAGCCGCCGGGGTGGCCTATCTAACGAACAAAGGGTTTTAAAACCTTCACTTTTATGCTCGCTCTTTCGCATCCAGCCTGTCTTTGCCGCTCGCTGCTTTTTTCACCACCTTGGTCTCCTATCTTCTCTGGTCATCCTCGGGTTCATCATCTTCTTGGTTGGTGTTTCTTCCCTCTTCCTTCATTTTTTTTTTGTTTTGGGTCTTAGATTAGTGTCCCTCTTCTTTTAGCTTTTTCGATGTTGTAGTTAGGGTCTTTTCATGCTTTGGATTTTTTGACCCTTCCACTAGATTTAGGTTGTTCTTCGTCTGCCTTTTTTTGGCCTTGGGGGGTTGCCAAGTCAGTCACCTTGCATCCCCTTGGCGAGTTTGTGGTCAAACTCTCTGTCGGACTCATTTTTGGGTCCGACCAAGAAACCCTAGTTTTAGACCTTTGGGGTTTGAAACTTTCAAAGTAACTTGCGAAGGGATGTTTTCTCCCAAGTACCAGGTACCCTTTCAATGTTTCAGTGTTGTCACACACTGAAACATCCATGGCTCTAAAACAATGAAAGTAAACCATGCGCAAAGTGATGTGCGGCTTCAACCTTTTTGTCCTTTTGCATGCTGAGGTTTTCTCTATCCTCGAATCGCCAAAATGCTTCACGCACTACTAAGGCACCTTCTTGGCCTTTTTGGTGTTGTCGACCTTGTCAGCTTGTGACAGGTTTCACACCTCCGTCTCATTGAAACAACTAAAGGAGGGTTTTTTCAAGCTGATCCAATGAACCCCCTTTTCGGCCTTTTCAGCCTTGTCAGCATTTCAGAGGTCCAACACCCTCGAAAGCCTGAAAGGCCGAAAACACCTTTTGTGGCCCCTTTTGAGCTTAATTTTGGTAATATACTTTACTTTCTGAGTTTTTTCTCCTACCATGTTATTGATTTATGTCTTGTCCCCTCTACAGATATGGCCGAAAAGGTAGTAGCATCACCAGTGATGAAATATAGATTCAAAGGATACCACCCACCTTTCAAAGTGACCAACTTGCACGCATGCATAATGGACAGGGAGATTGGGAACATAAGCTGTAATGACTACCTTAATAAATGTGCTCAACCAGTGGGATGTTCAGAGGACTGGACTTCTCTGGTGAATGTGACAACTAACCAAGTTTCCATTCAATCGACAGACCTGATCAATACATTGGAAAACAATTATGTGCCCAATGAGCGCATGGTGAAGAACAACATGGGTGAGGTAGTCTTGGACCTGAGGCCCAACAACATCAAGGATGTCTTCCATTTGCCCAAAGGGGTTGATAAGTTCTTTAATTTTAATATCAACAAGGGAATGTAGTTCTACAATAAAGACATACAAAGGGCCCACAACATAGTCAATAATAAGTATCTAATGCAACCTTTTCCCAAAAACAAACTAGATAGGATTGATATGAGAAGCGAGTATATGCAAGAAGATATCCAAGCGGCCATAACAATGATCAACAGGGTGTACAAGCTGCCAAAGTCTTCTCAACTAGAGCCATGGATGATCTTTTTGATCCAAAAGATAAGAGAAAGGTAGGTGAGGTTCGATTGGGCCTCTATTCTAAGTGACAATCTGGATGAGCAACTGGTTTAGGTTAAGATAGACCCCCATTTCTACATGACATCTTATGTCATGTACCTACTAGCCACCAGGGTGAGTTACCCAGGATTAATCAAGGTTGGGGCAATATGAGAATAGAACACCTATCCATTCACTCTATACCCTCAACTAGTGAGGAAGGATTTCTACATGCATAATTGCTCAAACTTCAGAATAGTCAATGATGCTTCCATATTCGCCATCATAGGCTCCATTGAGGGAGACTATGCCAAAAGACTATCTACAGAAGCAACAACTAAAGTAAAGGCCCTTGGGGCATTCTACATACAGTTCTAGACCTTCACTTACATTCAGGTGGCAGGAAGCACCCTGGCACCAAAGAAGTTACCAAGATACCCTTCTAATAGGGTAGTTCTCCTGGAGATCGCAAGATAGCTATCTGACATGCATGAACATATCAAGCACAAGAAGAAGCATTGCTGGGATTTTCCTATTTCCATTGGCCCCCACTACGTACCAGATATGAAGGTTTGCAAGTCTTTGACTTGGAATGGGATGAATTCCCACTGTTAACTTACAATCTGGTGAGGCCTCATTTTGATCCTATCGGTACATACAACCACATAATGGGGAGGCACTATGTCTAGGACCTACACATCGAGGACCATTGGGAAAATAGTGTGGATGATTATGAAGTAAGATTCTATGATTATTGCTGGATGAGTCTAGAGCTAGCCTAGGGTGCCCTTTCATTAAGGATTCTGCAGAAAGCAGTGGATGCTAACTATGACAAAATTTTGGATTCTATATCTAACGAAGATAAGGTGTTCACAAGGGCCATCTTGAATGTAGAAATAGATCAAGATGAAAATGATAGTATGGAATTTAGAGCCTGACATGTGGTTAAATTGACTAAATCATGGATTGCTTATCCTTTCCAAATGCAGCCGGTTCCAATGAAACAACTCCTGGAACAACCCTCTCGAGAAAAGAAGGGAGAAAAGGTTTTGAAACCACAATTCAAAGAGGTTGCTCCTCTAAAGCCAGAAACTACATATCGGCATGAGTGCCCCACTGCATATGGTCTAGCCATGCACTCCAAAAGGGTCAAAACCAAAATGACAGGGAGCATTGTGCCACTAGATATACCTTTATCTAGTAGCCATGATTCTCCCAATATAGCCAAAAGGACAAAGTTCAAGATCATAGGACCCAAGCCATTTGAAGTAATCAAGGGTCATGTTTGCAAGAGAAAGAAAGGCTCAACACCTACACAAATGGATACCCTGATAGAGGACAATGAAGATGAATCAGATGAAGTACCCCTCGGTAAGAGAACCTAGTTTGTAGGATTTATGAAAAGAAAAAGAGTAATGGACAATGATCCTGAGGATATTGGAGGGGCTACTCAAGATGAGCTAGTAAATTTGGATGCTCTCGATGATGATGAGTTCGAAATCATAGATTTTTTAGGGCTACATGGTTGTAAAGAGTCTGAGTAGTAGGTTTCCACTCAATTTATGAGCCTTTTTAGAGGCCTAGGAGAGGACACCCAATGGGAACCTCAAGAACAAGTTGATGTTGAGATGGCCGAGGCCCAAAAGGAGACTGCAGAGCTAGATAAAGACTCTTTTGTTGGTGTCACTCTTGAAGAATATTTAGTTACAAAGGTCCCATTGGTTTCATTCATTCCACCTCCGCCTCCACCTTAGCATCCAACTCCACCTTCAATTCCACTTCAAACACCTCCTACCACTCCACTTTCCACTCCAGTATGAACCACTCCATTACCTCAAATACCTTCTTCATCCCATGTTCCCTTTTCAAATCCACCTCCACCAGCTCATTCAACCACTCACCATATGTCTCCTACACCTCCGTCACTTAATATTCCTCCCCAAGTTCACATGCCCTCACCACAGGTCCACAATGAATCAATGCCTCAGAGCTCGTAGGAGCCAGAGAAAGAAGCAGAGGTCACTGGTGAAGAGAAGATGGAAGAAGCTCATACAGGATCTGAGGAGCCATATGACAAGGGAGAATCAAAGGTAGAAGAAGAGCCGCAAACTAAGGAAGAAAAAAAACAAATGGATACAAAGGAACAAATGGCTGATGGGCAGGAGATGGCTGATGAGGAGGAACACACATAGGAGGAAGCAAAATAGAACACTGGGAATGAACAGGAAATAGGAGAAGATGAAGAGATTCAAGAGGAAATAGAAAAAGGCTGCTTGATAACTTCTTCTACATTGGCTACTCCGTATGAGCCGTTGACTACTTTCTCCAAGCCCACTTGGTTCACCAAAGAGGTACAGCCAAGAGTCAGAGTGTACACAAATGATGAGACTGATGTGACCATGCTAGGGTGTGCCTTCCACCAAACAACACCAGTTCCTCAAGCAAGAACAATGTCTTATGTGACACAATACCAAGTGGGAAGGTGGAAAGCACAAGTGGTTGTTCCCACAATGGATGTTAGTACAAGTGAGATCACTCTAGATGACTATGTGTTGGAGGAGGTAGACTTGGGGGAGCCCACTAGGGAAGGAAGCAAAACCTTGGCCACTTTAGGATTGAACATGCTCTTGGCTTCATGGATAAAGATGAAGAAAGGAGAAAGGCTCTGGTGGAGAAAAATGAGGCCATGAAGAGATTCATTTTAATGACAATGGGTCCAATTGACCCAGATAACCCTGAGGCCTCATTACAGGCAATTTTGGAAAAGAGAGGGGAAGTAAGCACAAATGTTCCACATTCTTTTTTACAGGCTTGTGCTGATTGGAAGCTGGATTTTGAACAATTCACCAACCTTTCTCTCAGGAGGATTGTAAGGTCCTTTCGAAACATTTTGGTGGGAATAAATTCCTTAATGGAGATCATGAGTGAGGAAAATGGTGTAGAAGAAATGATCCTAAACTGGCAAAAGGTATTAGATGAGCTAACAATAATAAGGAAACAACACTTCCAAGTTTTGGTGAAGATATATGAGGGCTTGGAACTAGATATATTTGAATAATGGATTCAGGAGATAGCAGTGACATTGGCCATATTTAAAAAGGTTCTCAAAAGATTATATAAGAGAAGAGATGACAACACACTTTTTGTGAAAGAGTTGTAGGAGTTCTTTGAGGGTCTCAACTTGAATCTATTTGATGAAGATGATGAGAAGACTATGTATTTGGTAAATGATATCATCAATCAATACTTAGGGATATTCTGAGGGGTGAAGACTAAAGAAGACCTCCAACAGATGTTTTACCAGAAGGAGGAAATTTAGAAAATACTATCTTGTGAAAAAGAAATAAAGGCTTTTGCAAAGGAGTTGATTGACTTATGAGATAGAAAGAAAAAGGTCCTCCAAGGGATCAAGATGCTGGCCTTTGATGAAGTGCTAGAGATAGTGGATAGATTCAAGAAAGCACATCCAGAAGTGCCTCCCAGTCAGTGAGCATTCGGTCCTAGTCCAGCCAAATTTTGTTTACAGAAAATCTAGTTTTGACACTTAGCCATTTTTGCAGAACCTGATTTTTGGCATTTCGGCCATATGTGTTTTTTGGCCTCTGACAAGTCTACAAGTCCAAAATTTTGGAGATGGAGGACTTAGTACTTAGTCAATTTTAGGTTTTGAGTTTTTCGGACTAATAGTCGAGATTTGGGCATTTTTTTGCATGTCCAAAAGTTAACTCCAATTATCTCAAAGATCATTTTACAGTCATCTAGGCTTCCTTTTTGGGATCATTTGTGCATGATTTTGGGATCTCTTCCAGTTGGGTCAACGTGGAGAAGCCAAAGCTAAGGATCAAAGGTAGAAACATGAAGATTATCAAGTGCATGCATGAGTTCCAACTCTCTTTTGGGTTATCTATTGTATAATTTATTCAAATATATTATAATGCACAAGGTTTAATTCTGTGCTAGGATAGTTTAACGAAGCTTTAGAAGTATTTTCTTTAATACAAGCTTTAGTTTAGATTTAATTTCAAGTTTTAGTTGCAACCAAACCCTAGCTACGAAAATAAGAGCGTAGCTCTATAAATTATAATAAAACAATTTAATGAGGGTTGATTTGATCATTAATATAACATATACAGTTGGTGCTTCATTCATGGTGTGATTTATCTTCTATCTATGTGAAATTTGTGAATGTGTGAATTGATCATTCTTTATTTCAAAGAGCCAATTGGTTGTTTAATGATTTTAAGTCTGTGATCTTTTAGTTCAGTGTTTGCTAGTATTGTATTGTTGTGTTGTGATGAATTTATGAGAAGATTATTCTATGGTGCTTGAAGATTAACTTGTCTCACATGTGCACACATCCGGGGTGGCTTCGTGATCTGATGAGTTTTGGCTTATCATACGTCTGCATTTGTTTGATTCCATTGATGATTGCATCCATTCAGTTGAAGATTATGACATGATCTGATCTTTGTTTTGTGGGTTTCTTCATCTTCTTGGCTATTTAATTCGCATGGTGGTGTGACGCTAGCATATGTTCATTAGGTTTATTTTCAGCAATTTCATTGAAATCTCTTGTTACCCTACATCTTCTAACCTTCCTTGTGACTAATTTTTAGTAGATTAATTAAATTAGCATTGATTTCATTCCTAAATCTGAAAATCGTATAAAAAAAGAGAGAAATTTTGGTTTCCTAAAGTTTGTTTTGTAGTTTCCCTTGAGAGAAGAACCAACAAAGGCCTCCTTGTTAACAAATTCACATTTGTCTTCTGTTGAGCTATCCAAGCGGTTGAGACCCAGCTAGAAGGAACCTTGAGATTGATTCCATCAGTCTTCCAAGTGGAGAAGTTGCTCACGCAAATCCCTAGCTGTTGTCTTCATGTAAAAATGATGCTCAATAGAGGTGGCGCTAGAAGGATGGCCCTCAACTAGAATATTGGATCATTCTCTCCTAAGAGATTTAAATGAATCCTTAGATCTTCACCCAAAAAATGGGAGTTCCTTGAACTTACAAAGTTTTGTAGACCTCACAACAAAAAAACAAAGCACGGAGAGGGTACTTCAAATCATCCGAATCTTCTTCCATTTCCAGCCATTGCTACCCTACCTACTGCTCCTCCACCACCAGCTCTAATGGCATTTTTTGCAAATGCTCAAAGTTCACCACTGAACTTGCAAGGATAGATCCATCAGTTACCCAAAAATCCAAAAAAATTATGTCCACATTTCATCTATGGAGAATCCTAGATAGCGGAAGAACATGTTTGCGCATTCAAGGAATTATGCAATCAAAAAGAGATTTCTCATCAAGACGTCGTATGCCGCCTCTTCCCCTACACACTAGAGGAATTTGGATATAATTGGTATCTGAATCTGCCACGAGGATCCATTGCTACCTGGGGGAATTTGAAATAAAGTTCCTTAATCAATTCAAGCTATATGTGGATCTGGCAACTCTTCATCACCAGTTTATCTCAGTGAGAAAGGACCTCAATGAATCAATTGCTATGTTCAATCATCTTTTTCACAAGATGTACTAGAAGCTCTAGGCTCCATATACTATGCTAGTTGGCACTACCATACAAGTATACTTGTGTGCTTTAGACCCCTTAATGTCTATATTTTTGAAGAGGCTACCTCCAGGAGATATTGACACTTTGGATAAAGTGTGCAATGAAGCTATCTTGTTTACCCAACAAATGGACCCACAAGCGGGTGGGAATTATGGTATTCCACCAACATTGGGGAACATAGTTGTGATTGGTCCATCCATAGAAAACAACCAACTTCTAATACAACAAGCCCCAAGGATCAACCTTGTACCGACTCTGTATGTTGTTGCCCCACCACTGGCCATCACGTACCTAGGATATGATGCGCACAGGGTTGCACTGTGTGAACAAAAGTTCTCTTTCCAAAATGAACCAGATCAGGCTCTAGTAAATGAGTTGGATGCCATGAAGAAGATGCTGTCCCAATTGACTAGAGAAATTACCTGGATGAAGCTCAACCCAGCTTTGAATCAAGGAAACTACCCATGCCCAGTTGCTGCCCTGAATACCTACTCCCAAAATTAGAACCATAATTATGGAAACTATAGCAACAACAATAATAACAATGGTGGGGATTATGGGAACAACTCTCAAGACAAGTAGTTTGGGAAACAAGGGACAAATAGGACATGGAACATGCATCCAAATAATGGTAGTATCCCTGCAGACAATGCCAATTTCTTCAGTTCATCAGAAGTCAACTAAACCCAAGTTCCCAGCATGCATCAACCAAATTGTGAATATAGGGGGGAGTTTTACAATCAACAAGCTCAGGATCCTAAGAATCCACACACCCACTTTAGTGCCATGGTTTTTGAGTCATATGATCCAAGCTCGGATGGAAATCTGGTCAATAATGCTTCAGAGGAAGAGTTCGTCTTCCCCTTCAATCAAGAAAACCAACCAAAGTATTCTGAAGTCCATGCTTTCTAGAACAACAATAGAAATACCTATAACTTGAGAAGTAGAAGAGAGCCTTTGACAGATGACATTTCTCTAAGTATGCAGCCCACCCCACCTGATCCAAAGGCCAGCAACAATCCTACACCCCTGAGGGGACCCGGTGCCACTGTTGTTTAGACAACACAACATCAACCTACTATGTTGAAAAATCTAGTTTGGGCCAATGAAAAATATAGTGCGGTAGAGGAACTAAAGAAAGTTAGAACAAATATGTCGATGTATGATATGCTGCAGAGTTGTCCCACTCAAAGAGAGTCTCTCCTAAAGTCCTTGAATCATTCCAAATCAGCCTCGTCCAACAATAATACCAGGAATGTATCTAACTTAAATGTTGCAGAGGCAATGCTGACTATGTTCAAAGATAGGGTAGAAGTGCCCCCATTCCTACTTAGCCTCAAAATATTTGGGAGGGACTTACACAATTATTTAATCAATTCAGGAGCTTTGTGTAACGTGATGCCATTGTCCATATGCCAAAAGCTAGGGATGAACCCCCAACCAACCAATAGGGTGGTGATCCAACTCGATAAAACTGAGGTCAAAGTCATCAGGGTCTTGAAAGATACATGCATACAATTGATAGCTGACCCCAAGATCCAAGATTGCATTGACATACATGTGGTGGACATCCCAGAAATGTATGGCATGCTACTCAATAGAGAATGGACCCGATCACTGAGAGAGTGGTTCTCCATGGACTTTACCCAACTTTGGCTGCCCGGGAAAGGGCTCAATTACCAGATCAAGATAGATGTAGAACCCAAGCTCAAATAAATGATAACTGAGTACAACACCTTGAATGAGGTCTTATTCTGACAAGATGACCTGGGAGTGTACCTTTTTGACAAGGCGTTTGCATTCCAGCTCAAGGAAGAAGAAGACTTGAGCAGTAGCCCTGTTCAGGGGTTAATAAATGTCTAGATCCCTGAAGAGATTCTCACAAAATTCATAAATGGTATGATGAAGAATATGAGACATCTGGGCCAAGATGTTAATCGCAACATACTAATGCTACCAGGGTACTGTCATCTCCATCAGACGAATCACTTAGAGTTTACATGCCAAGACTACCAAGAGGTGGTGGTCCAAGTAATGAACCAGATATCAGACATATCCAAACTCCCAAGAATATAATGAAACATTCAAGTGAGGATGAATCTCCCCTCAGTGAAGGACCTTAGGGCCCCATGGCTGAATGCTTTATATAGGAGGACTGTAGCTCTTCTAACGATAGCTACCTGCCTCTGTGTCATGATGTTGGTGTGACATTAAGGAAAAACAAAAGATGAAGTGGGTTCCACTTTCAAAAAGAGAAGTTTTAGACAAGGGAAAATCATAAACTCCAAGTAAAGAAATCCTATCATCACTCGCGGCCCCTATGGAACCCCAAACCAGGATGCCTTTGTCAGAAGTAATTCTGGAACCCCAAGTCAAAACATCTTCCAACAAGAATCATTTAGTATGGAAACTTTAGTTTGATGGCTCCATGTGCAAGCTGGGAGTAGGAGTTAGGATTGAATTAGTTAACCCTCATGGGGGTTCATAATATGCTACCTACCGGTTGCAATTCTACTGCACTAACAATGTTGCCGAGTATGAGGCTCTAGTTTGGGGTCTCCTCCTGGCACACGAGAAGAAAGTGAAAGAAATAGTAGTAGAAGGTGACTCACAATTGATAGTCCGACAGATCAAGAGCTAGTATTTCTACATTGATAAATGATTGGTCTCATACCACAATCGTATCTGGGACCTAATCAAAGATTTTGAAGCCTCTAACATTCAGAGCGTCCCAAGAAGAAAGAATACTATCACCGATGCTCTAGTGGTATCTGCAAGTTCTCTACAACCTCTAGAGAAATCCAGATTGAAGAAATTCTCCATGGAACTAGTGGCTATACCGGCTGTCCTTGACAACATCAAAAAATTCTAGGTATTTCAAGATGATCAACAAATATTGGAATTCATTATGAACGCAGGGATCTTTGACAAGCAGATCATTGATGAAGAAGAGGATGAAGTAGAAGAGTTGGACGACTTAGGGATTTTGAACTTGAAAAAAAATTCCATTCTGAAAGTTATGGTAGCTCTAAAGAGGATTTTTGATAAAGATGAACATGATTGAGAAAGAGGGAAAACACCAGTAGTGGGTGGAGATGATTGTGAGCTCTACAACTTGGGTACACAACTCGAGCCCAGAGAGGTCCGCATTAGGAAAGTCGGCACACCTGAGGAAAAGAAATAGATGGTTGAGTAACTCACTGAATACAAAGACATCATAGCATGGTGTTATGAAGATTTGAAAACCTATGACCCTAGTGTTATTGTCCACAACATTCCACTGAACCTAGATGCTAAACCTTTTTGCCACAGGCAAAGACTAGTGAACCCTGTGATCGAGCCAGTGATCCAAAAAGAGGTGTAGAAGTTACTCGATGCCAAGATAATTTTTCCCATCCAGCATTCAACTTGGGTCACCAATCTTGTCCCTGTGAGGAAGAAAAGCGGAGAGGTTTGGCTCTATGTAGATTTTAGAAACTTGAACAGATCCTCTCAAAAGGGCAACTACCCATTGCTATCCCTTGACGAAGTATTGCAAGTAGTTAATGGTTCTCAAATGATGTCTTTTCTGGATGGCTACTCAGGGTACAACTAGGTCATGGTAAAGGAAGAAGATCACCTAAAGACAACCTTCACCATAAAATGGGGAACATTTTCCTATCGTGGCATGTCGTTCGATCTAATCAATGCGAGAGTCACTTTCCAACGGGCTATGGATGAGGCATTCAAGGGTCTGGTTAACAAATGCATTATTATCTATATGGATGATCTCACTATTTTCTCCAGGAACCGGGTAGACCACATTGAAGATTTATGAAAAGTCCTGAAGAGGTGTCGACGTTACAGGATTTCATTAAATCCTAAGAAGTGTATTTTTGGGGTGACTCAAGGAAAACCTCTTGAGCACATCATATCTGAGACATGCATCTCAATTGACCCTGAAAGGGTCGAAGCCATCCTCAAATTGGTTCCACCAAATAGCAGGAAGGAATTGAAGTCCTTTGGGAAAATCAACTTCGTCAGGAAGTTCATCAATGGGTTTGCAAAAATAGTGCATCCATTAAATGATATGTTGAAGAAAGATGATAAAATTGAATGGAGCACTTAGGCTAAAGAAGCCTTTGAAGAGATCAAGACATCCATTGCCACTACCCCAGTTCTGGTCAACCCTGATTATCTTTTACCTTTCAAAGTTTATTCCTTCTTTCAGAGCATTCATGTGCAGGAATTCTCACATAGAAGAAGGAAGGAGAAGATAAACAACTGATTGCTTTCATGAGCTGCCCCTTAAAGAAAGCAGAGCTCAAATATCCAAATTTGGATAAGAAATCTTTTGCCTTGGTTAAGGCTGTTAAGAAATTCAGACACTATATCCTTCAGAGTAAAGTCATTGTTATTGTTCCAAATCCAGTAGTCAAGTCTCTGTTGATGCAAAATGAACTAGGAGAACACAAAGGAAAGTGGATGGAAATATTGTAGGAATTTGACATTGAGATCTAACTGATGAAATTAGTGAGAGGTCAAGGCCTCATTGGGATGATGGCCAAAGCAGAACAAGGTTTGGTGTGCCAGCTGTACACCAATGAAGGAGTAGTCACTGACATATGGTATCAAGACATAGTTTACTACTTGCTACAAAATTGTTGCCCAAATGGATTGAATGGTTCTCAGCAGAGAGCACTTAAGAATAAGAGCAATTCATACATGTTGAAAAATGGGAAGCTCTACAAACGCAATTATGATGGACTATACCTACGATGGTTAGATCGAACAAAATCTGGACAGGTTCTCGTAGATTTTCATGATAAGTATGGTACTGGGTATGGATCAGTAGAAGCTACAACTCATCAGATACTGAGATTCAGTTATTACTAGCCAGCTTTGTTCAAAGATACTCACGAGCATGTGTGCTCTTGCCATGTTTTCTAGACCAGTGCCATTTGAGAGAAACATCCAGTGATGCCCCTACAACCAGTATACGAAGTGCGTTCATTCACCCAATAGGGGCTGGATTTTGTGGGAATGATCAATCCTTCATCCTCTATGGGCCACTGATACATATTGACTACAACTGATTACTACATGCATTGGACAGAGGCACAGGTTATGAATAATTGTACCACCAAGGTGATCACCAAATTCCTAGAAGAGTTCATCATCATGAGGTTTGGCATGCTTTTTTTCTTGGTATGTGATAATGCCCGCTACTTTTCATCTGCAAGTCTCATTCAATGGGCCTTCGAGAACTAGGTAATTCTAAAATTCTCATCCAATTACTACCTGCAAGGGAATGAAGTTGCTGAGTCAACCAACAAGAACCTAACAACAGTAATCAAGCATCTTTTGGATGACAATCCTAGAGACTGGCATACTCAGTTGAAATATGCTTTATGGACAGATCATGTGAGAGTCAAGAATGCCTTAGGGACCTCCCCTTACTAGTTAGTTTATGGTCTGCAGCCTATCTTTCTAATGAACCTAAAAATACCAACTCTGAGATGCATTGATCAAGATGTCGAGGGTGAGGATCGGGTGTAGATTCATCTCATGAACTTGTTGAACCTTGAAGAGAAGTGAACTATGGCCTTGGAACATATAGCCGAACACCAAGCTGTTGTCAAGCAATGGTTTGACAAAAGAGAAACCCTAAAAGCTTTCTAAATTTATGATTTGGTCTTAATGTGGGACAAAGCAAAAGAAAAACTAGGCAGCCACACCAAATTCCAACATTTATGGATGGGCCCATTCCAGATTATGGAGATCCTAAGGGAGAATTCTTTTCAGATTAGTTCTCTTAAAGGAGGATTGGTTCGATTGCTAGTCAATGGCCAGTTCTTGAAGCATTATTTTGGATCTTGACTAGTCCCTTGTTTATTACTGTATATTCTTGTACCATATTGTTTTTTCTTTTGTTTTTTTTTCGATCTTTTCATCCGTGTCTTTTCTTTGGGTCTTTGCTTGTAGGAGATGTGCACTTTTAGTTTTAGTGGTCCACTCCAGGTAGTTCAAGAAATAGATAAAGATTCCCATGGTCAAAACCTTTGAGATAGTTCCATTTTGCAGTGAGCCAGAGATAGTGATTGTAGGAAAAACATGTTTCTTTTCAGACTTCTCGGAGGAGTTTATCAGAATCAACCATCCTCAACACTAACACATATTTAAAAAGAGATCTCAAGCCAAAAGCTTGTCAAGCTAGGATTCCAATCATTGTCAGGAAATACCCATGGTCACAAAGGAAGCTTGAAAGTCAAAACCCTTTCCTAGTTGAAATGCAGACTAAAAGAAAAGAGCAAGAAAATAAAGGAGGAATGCATAGAGACGAGATAAAAAGATGAATTCTCAAGATTGGGGAAACACAGTCTAAGCACTGTCCCAGTTTCAAAAGTGGAAAAGAAAAAAGAAAAAAGGAATATAATAGAGCAAACAAATGATTTTTCACGAAGCTACAAGGAGCGTCGAAGCAGTCGGCGTTGAACAAAATTTTTTGATGACAAGATGCTTGCAAAAGAATCAGTCTAAAGCTGAAGCAAGTCGAGTCTAAGAGCCATCCTATGAAGTCTAAAGGACTTCTACCAAAGCTCATCTGCAATTGGGGAAGGGTGATTTTAGCAACCTTTGTCAAGGCTATAAATGCCTGCCTGGCAATAGAGCAAGGTTAAATTGACTTATGGCTAACTTTGGATTAGTGGGCAGTAATTTGGTGATGACAGGATAATCATCAGCAAAAGCTTATGGCAAAGGGGTTTCGAGGGAAATTTGAACACATGTGATCACACACTGGATGCAGACATTATAGTTTTCTCCATCTTGATGATGATAAGAAATATGTTCGATCTAAATTTTTTTCATACTCGGCTCACTATAGGAAGGGATTATCTCCTAGTGGACCGCCTTTGGGAAGCCTGGGTTGTTTCTTTTTTCTTTGTCAGGGCTATTTGTTGTGGTCCCACAACCATGATCCCCTTTCTTTCCTTTTGGCCTCGGGGGCCCCCCTTCTACTTTTTGCTCGTTTCTCTTTTGGTCCTTGTTTTTTTGTCCTTGTTTGTCTGTTGTTAGTTTTTGGCCTTTTCAGCCTTGTCGCCCTTTTGTGCTTTCAGATGTCTGAAAGTACAAAAAGGCCAGAGGAGTGAAAGATGAGCACCATTCAATTTTCAGCCTTCTCAACACTGACACCCTTTTCAAACTTATCGAAGGTCCAAGGTTTCAGAGGTTTGATCCCCGCGCGAGGGTTAGCCTTTCAGAGTTTTGGCCATTTTGAAGGTCTGAAACCCCTAAAAGGCCGAAAGGTCAATCATCTGGGGTGATGATGTTGGCCATCGGGGTGGACTATATAAGGAACAAAGGGTTTTAAAACCCTTACTTTCACACTCGCTCTTTCGCCTCCAGCCTATCTTCACCGCTCACTACTTTTTTCACTACCTTGGTCTCCTATCTTCGCTGGTCATCCTCAAGTTCATCATCTTCTTGGTTGGTGTTTCTTCCCTTTTCCTTTATTTGTTATTTGTTTTGGGTCTTAGATAGGGTCCCTCTTCTTTCATCTTTTTCAGCGTCGTAGTTAGGGTCTTTCTGTGCTTTGGCTTTTTTGGCCCTTCCCCTAGGTCTAGGTTGTTCTTCTTCGGCCTTTTTTTAGCCTTTGGGGGTTGCCAAGTTGGTCACCTTGCATCCCCTTGGTGAGTTTGTGGTCAAACTTTCCATCGGAATTGTTTTCAGGACTGACCAAGAAACCCTAGTTTCGGACCTTCAGGGTCTAAAACTTTCAAAGTAACTTGTAGAGGGATGTTTTATCCCAAGTACTGAGTACCCTTTTGGCATTTCGGTGTTGTCACACACCGAAACATCCATGCCTTTGAAATGCCAAAAGTAAGATCACCAAAATGCTTCTCACACTACTAGGGCACCTTCTTGGCCTTTTCGGTGTTGTCTATCTTGTTAGCCTATGACAGGTTTCACACCTTCGTCTCACCAAAACGGCCGATGGAGGGTTTTTTCAAGCTGATCCAATGAACCCCCTTTCCATCCTTTTCAGCCTTGTCAGAATTTCAAAGGTCCGACACCCCCAAAATCCCAAAAGGCCGAAAATACCTTTTGTGGCCCCTTTTGAGCTTAATTTTGGTAATATACTTTTCTTTCTGAGTTTTTTCTCCTACCATGTTACTGATTTATGTCTTGTCCTCTTTGCAGATATGGCCGAAAAGGTAGTAGCATCACCAATGATGAAATATCAATTCAAAGGCTACCATCCACCTTCCAAAGTGACCAACTTGCACGTAGGCATAACGGACAAGGACATTGGGAATGTAAGCTGGAATGACTACTTGAATAAATGTGCTCAACCAATGGGATGTTCAAAGGATTGCACTTCTCTGGTGGACTACTCTTTGGTGAATGTGGCAACTCACCTAGTTTCTATTCAATCAGAAAACTTTATCAATACATTGGCCAATGATTATGTGCCCAATGAGTGCATGGTGAAGAACAACGTGGGTGAGGTAGTCTTGCACCTGAGGCCCGACAACATTGAGGATGTCTTCCATTTTCCCAAAGGGGTTGATAAGTTCTTCAATTTCAATATCAACAAGGGAATGGAGTTCTACAATAAAGACATAAAAAGGACCCACAACATAGTCAATAATGAGTATCTGATGCAGGCTTTGCCCAAAAACAAACTGGACAGGATTGATATGAGAAGGGGGTATATGGAAGAAGATATCCAAGTGGCCATAAAAATGATTAGTAGGGTGTACGTGTTACCAAAGTCTTCTCAACTGGAGCCATGGATGATCTTTTTGATCCAAAATATAAGAGAAAGGCAGGCGAGGTTCGATTGGTCCTCTATTCTAAGTGACAATCTGGATGAGAAATTGGTTCGGGTTAAGATAGACCCCCATTTCTACATGAGATCTTATGTCCTGTACTTGCTAGCTGCCAGGGTGAGTTACCCAAGATTAAATAAGGTTGGGGCAATAGGAGAACTAAACACCTGGTGGTTCACTCTATACCCTCAATTGGTGAGGAAGGATTTCTACTCACATAATACCCTGGACTTCAGAATAGTCAATGATGCTTTCATATTCACCATCATATGCTCCATTGAGGGAGACTATGCTAAAAGACTATCCACAGAAGTAGCAGCTAAAGTAAAGGCCCTTGGGGCATTTGACATATAGTTCCAGACCTTCACTTACATTCGAGTGGTAGGAAGCACCCTGGCACCAAAGAAGTTACCAAGATACCCTTCTGACAGGGTAGTTCTCTTGGAGATCACAAGACAACTATCTAAAACACATGAACATATCAAGCACAAGAAGAAGCATTTTTGGGATTTTCCTATTTCTATTGGCCCCCATTGCATGCCAGATATGAAGGTTTGGAAGTATTTGACTTGGGAATGGGATGAATTCCCACTGTTAACTTACAATTTGGTTAGGCCTCATTTTGATCCTATTGGTACATACAACCACATAATGGGGAGGCACTATGTCCATGAACTACATATCAAGGACCATTGGGAAAATTGTGTAGATGATTATGAAGTAAGAGTCTATGATTATTGCCAGATGAGTCTAGAGCTAGTGCAAGGTGCCCTTTCATTAAAGATTCTATAGAAAGCGGTGGATGCCGACTCTAACAAAATTTTGGATTCCATATATAACACAAATAAGGTGTTCACAAGGGCCATCTTGAATGTAGAAATAGATCAATATGAAAATGATAGTATGGAATTCAGAGCCTAACATGTGGTTAAATTGACTAAATCATGGATTGGTCATCCTTTCCAAATGCAACCGGTTCTGATGAAAAAAATCCTAGAGTAGCCTTCTTGAGAAAATAAGAAGAAGGGAGAAAAGGTTTTGAAACCACAGTTCAAAGAGGCTGCTCCTCTAAAGCCAAAAACTGTATATCAGCATGAGCGCCCCACTGCATATTGTCCAACCACACACTCCAAAAGGGTCAAAACCAAAATGACAGGGAGCATCACACCACTAGATATGCCTTCACCCAACAGCCATGATTCTCCCAATACGGCCAAAAGGAAAAAGTTCAAGATCCTAGGACCCAAGTCATCCAGAGTAATCAAGGGTCATGTCTACAAGAGAAAGAAAGGCTAAATGCCTACATAAATGGATACCCTAATAGAGGATGATGAAGATGAATCAGATGAAGTAACCCTTAGTAAGAGAACCTAGTCTGCAGGATTTATGAAAAGAAGAAGAGTAATGGACAATGATCCTAAGGATATTGGAGGGCCTACTCAGGATGAGCTAGTAAATTTGGATGCTCTCAATGATGATGAGTTTGACATCACAGATTTTTCATGGCTACATGGTTTTAAAGAGTTTGAGTAGCAATTTTCCACTCAATTTACAATCCTTTTTAGTGGCCTAGGAGAGGACACCCAATGGGAACCTCAAGAATAAGTTGATGTTGAGATGGCCGAGGCCTAAAAGGAGATGACAGAGCTAGATAAAGACTCTTCTATTGGTGTCACTCCTAAAGAAGATTTAGTTGCAAAGGTCCCATTGGTTTCATTCATTCCACATCCACCACCACCTTGACATCCAAATCCACCTTCAGTTCCACTTCAAACACCTCCTACCACATTACTTTCCACTCCAGTATGAAATACTCCATTACCTCAACAACCTTCTTCATCCCATGTTCCCCTTTCAACTCCACCTCCACTAGCTCATTCAACCACTCCCCATGTGTCTCCTACACCTCCCTCACTTAATATTACTCCCCAAGTTCACATGCCCTCACCACAGGTCCACAGTGAATCAATGCCTTAGAGCTTGTAGGAGCCAGAGAAAGAAGCAGAGATCACTGGTGAAGAGAAGATGGAAGAATCTCACATAGGATCTGAGGAGCCAGATGACAAGGGAGAATCACAGGTAGAAGAAGAGCCACAAATTGAGGAAGAAAAACAACAAATGGATATTGAGGAACAAATGGTTGATGAGTAGCAAATGACTGATGAGGAGGAACACACATGGGAGGAAGGTGAATAGAACACTAGGAATGAATAGGAAATAGGAGAAGAGGAAGAGAGTTAAGAGGGAATAGAAACAGGCCACCCAAAAAATTCTTCTACATTGTCTTCTTCATATGAGTGGTTGACTACTTTCTGCAAGCCCACTTGGTTCACCAAAGAGGTACAATCAAGAGTTAGAGTGTACACAGATGATGAGGCTTATGTGAATGTACTAGGGCATGCCTTCCACCAAACAACACTAGTTCCCCAAGCAAGAACAATGTCTTATGTGACACAAGAACAAGCGGAAAGGTGGAAAGCATAGGTGGCTATTCCCAAAATGGATGTCAGTACAAGTGAGATCACTCCAGATGACTATGTGTTGGAGGAGGTAGACTTGGGGAGCCCACTAGGGAAGGAAGCAAAACCTTGGCCACTTTAGGATTGAAGCATGCTCTTAGCTTCATGGATAAAGATGAAGAAAGGATAAAGGCTCTGGTGGAGAAAAATGAGGCCATGAAGATATTCATTTTGAAGACAGCGGGTCCAATTGACCCAGATAACCCCAAGGCCTCATTACAGGCAATTTTGGGAAAGAGAGGGGAAGTAAGCATAGATGTTCCACATTCTTTTGTACAGGCTTGTGTCAATTGGAAGCTAGATTTTGAACAATTTTCCAGCCTTCCTCTAAGGAGGATTCTGAGGCCCTTTCAAAACATTTTGGTGGGAATAACTTCCTTAATGGAGATCATGAGTGAGGGAAATGGTGTAGGAGAAACAATCCTAAATTGGTAGAAGGTATTGGATGAGCTAACAATAATAAGGAAGCAATGCTTCCAAGTTTTGGTGAAGATATATGAGGGCTCAGAATTGGATAGTTTTGAAGAATGGAGTCAGGAGATAGTAGCAGTATTGGCCACATTTGAAAAGGTTCTCAAAAGATTAAATAAGAGAAGAGGTGACAACACACTTTTTGTGAAAGAGTTGCAGGAGTTCTTTGAGGGTCTCGACTTGGATATGTTTGATGAAGATGATGAGAAGACTATGTATTTGGTAAATGATATCAGACATCAGTACTTAGGGATATTCTGAGGGGTGAAGACTAAAGAAGACCTCCAGCAGATGTTTTACCAGAAGGAGGAAATTCAGAAAATACTATCTCGTGAAGAAGAAATAAAGGCTTCTCCAAAGGAGTTGATTGACTTCTGAGATAGACATTAAGAGGTCCTCCAAGAGATCAAGATGCCAGACTTTGATGAAGTGCTGGAGATAGTGGATAGATTCAAGAAAGCACATCCAGAAGTGCCTCCCAACCAGTGAGCATTCGGTCCCAGTCCAACCAAATTTTATGTACAGAAAATCTAGTTTTGACACTTAGCCATTTTTGCAGAGCCTGATTTTCAGCATTTCGACCTTATGTGTTTTTTGGTCTCCAACATGTCAGCAAGTCCAAAATTTTGGAGATGGAGGATTTAGTACTTGGTCAATTTTGGGTTTTGAGTTTTTTGGACCAATAGTTAGGATTTGGGCATTTTTTGGCATGTTGGAAAGTTAACTCCAGTTATCTCAGAGATCATTTTCCAGTCATTTTGGCTTCCTTTTTGGGATTGTTTGTGCATGATTTTGGGATCTCTTCCAGTGGGATCCACATGGAGAAGCCAAAGCTAAGGATCAAAGGTAGAAACATGAAGATTATCAAGTGCATGCACGAGTTCCAGCTCTATTTTGGGTTATCTAATGTATAATTTATTCAAAGATATTGTAATGCACGAGGTTTAATTCTGTGCTAGGATAGTTTAACTAAGCTTTAGAAGTATTTTATTTAATGCAAGCTTTAGTTTAGATTTACTTTCAAGTTTTAGTTGTAGCCAAACCCTAGCTGCGAAAATAAGAGCCCAACTCTATAAATTGTAATAAAATAATGTAATGAGGGTCGATTTGATCATTAATATAACATATACAGTTGGTGCTTCATTCATGGTGTGATTTATCTACTATCTATATGAAATTTGTGAATGTGTGAATTGCTCATTCTTTATTTCAAAGAGCCAATTGGTTGTTTAATGATTTTAAGTCTATGATCTTTTAGTTTGGTGTTTGTTGGTATTGTATTGCTGTGTTGTGACAAATTTATGAGAAGATTATTCAGTGATGCTTGAAGATTAACTTGTCTCATGTGTGCACACATCTGGGGTGGCTTCATGATCTGATGAGTTTTGGCTTATTATACATCTGCATTTGTTCGATTCCATTGATGATTGCATCCATTCAACTGAAGATTGTGACATGATTTGATCTCTATTTTGTGGGTTTCTTCATCTTCTTGGTTATTTAATTCGCATGGTGGTGTGACGCTAGCATATGTCCATTAGGTTTCTTTTCAGCAATTTCATTCAAATCTCTTGTTACCCTACATCTTCTAACCTTCCTTGCGAGTAATTTTTAGTAGATTAATTAAATTAGCATTGCTTTCATTCCTAAATCTTAAAATTGTATAAAAAAAGAGAGAACTTTTGGTTTCCTAAAGTTTTTTTTGCAATTTCCCTTGAGAGAAGAACCAACAAAGGCCTCCTTGTTAACAAATTCAGATTTATCTTCCATTGAGCTATCCAAGCGGTTGAGACCCAGTCAAAATGAACCTTGAGATTGATTCCATTAGTCTTCCAAGAGGGGAAGTTTCTCACACAAATTATTAGCTGTTGTCTTTGTGTAAAAATGACACTCAACAAGGTGGTCTACACATTCTCCATGGTTCAAAAAAATCAAGGTCAGTTTGAAATAAATTCTTCATATCATCAAAACCAAGAACCTCAATTTTCATTTCAGTTAGCAAAGATATTCTTCTACTCAATGCATCGACTACTCAGTTAGATACACCACTCTTATGTTTGATCACAAATGTGAAATTCTTCAAATAATGAACCCATTTCATATGAAGCTGATTCTACTTATTCTGACTACCCAAATACTGTAAAGCCTTATGATTAGTATTCAAAAAACATTCCTTTGGAATGAAATAATGTCTTCATTTCTTCAGGACTTGAACAATAGCATATAATTATTGATCATACAAAAAATATTTTCTTTTAGCATCATTCAACTTCTCACTAAAGAAATCAACAAGTTTACCTTCTTGACTCAACACAACTCCTATTGCACTGCCACCTACATCACATTCAACTTGGAATACCTTATTGAAGTTAGGTAAAGCTAACATAGGAAATTCAACAACCTTCTATTTCAAAGTCTTAAAACTCTTATCAGCTCCATGTGTCCACTTGAATTCTCTTTTATCTCCTCTCTTTGTCTCAGTCATAGCATTGCAAATTGAACTAAAATTTGTGATGAACTTTTGGTAAAAACTTAATAAACCATGGAATGATCTCACCTCACTAACATTCTTAGGTGTAGGTCAATTAGGAATAGCTTCAACCTTCTTAGGATCCATCTTCAAACCATCAACTGAAATCACAAATCCCAAATACACAATCTCCTCTTTCAAGAAGGAACACGTTTTCAAATTAATAAAAAAAAATTCCTCTTTCAATCTCTACAATACCTATCTAATGTGCAATAAATGACCTTCTTTGGTTTTATTGAATATCAAAATCTCATCCAAGTACACAATAAAAAATTTACCGAAGAGTTTCTTCAGAACCTCATTCATTAACCTCATAAAACTACTCGGTGCATTAGTTAAACCAAATGACATAACCAACCATTCATACAAACCTTATTTTTTCATGAAAGCACTCTTCCATTCATCACCTTCTCTGATTCTAATATGCTAATATCCACTCTTGAACTCAATCTTGGTATAATTCTTTGCTCCACTTAAACAATCCATTATATCATCCATTCTCGGTATAGGAAACCAATAGTTAACTATTATCTTGTTGATTCCTCTAGAATTAGTACACATTCACCATTCTCCATTCTTCTTCAGTGCCAACAAAACTGGTACTACACACAGAGTCAAACTTTCTCCGATCAAAACTTTCTACAATAATTCTTGAAATTTTTGGTTGAGATCCTCATTCTTGATTGGTCTTGTTAGCTAACTAAGAGGTGGGGGGGGGGGGGGTTGAATCAGTTAAGTACAATTATCCTACAATCCCAAATCCCTCAAATGTATATTCTCAAACTTTACAATCAAATAATCAACTCGGTAAGCTATCAACAAAATGTTTCCCTACATTTACTGATTGATAGTAGATTCAATACTGTGTTAACTGATTAATCCAGTTATGAAATGTGTAAAGTAAAATAACAATTTCAACCACATCAAATACACATAACACAAATATTTTAATGTGAAAACCCTGTAAAGGGAAAAACTACTTGGGACTGGTAACCCAAAATAATTCACTCTTCTAAAGTGAGCTCGATTAGGAGCCAACCCTATTAAAGGTTACAAAACACACTATAAGGTGTGACCTATTAGGAATGGGAACACTGAGAGGGGGGGGGGTGAATCAATGTTCACTATATCTTTATATTTTCTTAACTCTTGAATCTTAATTTGATTGCTTAAGTATTGATATGAACATCAAAGTAAACAAGATAAAAGATCACAACACATAACACCAATATGGTTACGAGAAAACCCAAATAGGTAAAAACCCTGGTGGGAATTGACACCCACTAAAAACTGCACTAGTGTCTTATGATCCTTGTTAGAAGATCTGCAACCCTGTTAAGAGTTATTCTTTACAATGCTTTTAGTACAATGACCTGGTCAAAGGTTGGACCCTGTTAGGAGTCTTTTACAATAACTCTATTAGGGGTGGGGACACACTATCCTAGAGCTCACTGCTCAAGTGGTGAAGACTACAACCTTCTGATCTTAGATACACACTATATTTGTTGGATGAACTGTTGCTATGACACTGCTTGTTTGATCATTTCCTTTTGTGCGTTGATGCTTTTGCCCCTTGTAAAGCTCTAACTTATTCTATCTTCACTTTGCATGTCTCTTCTCTACTTATCTTGACTCTATATCCACTTCCATACTTTATTACAAAGGCACATCTTATATTTATATGTGCTAACAAAACAAATAACTAGGTTGGCTTATAACCGATTACATACAATGCTTCCAAGTGAATTGGCTCAAACGCATTTACAAACAAAGATGTTTACATGTATATATCCTAATTACAATAGGCACATAGCCTTTACAAAACATTATTATAACCACTAATCAAAATAGTAACAATCGACTGCATACTCTATTATGTTCTAGTGTTCACTGTTTGTACCACTTCAACTGATTGTATCTTCATCATATTGTATCATCTAATCATGCACTCTTAGACTTAGCATGAATACACACTTACCATCTTAACTTTAAGGGTGCATACCATAACTCAGTCAAAGGCACATGCGCTGATGCTCTGATCTACTGATGCTTTGCTAACTATCCAGTCTTCTATACTTAGCCATATTATAACCTTGTGATAATGTGCGCTGACTCCAAAAATCTATATGACTTTGTTGCCATAATGAAAAAACTATATCTAGTCATATACAAAAGTATAGTCAACTTGCCAACAATCTCCCCCTTTGTCATTAATGGAAACAAAAGAATATAGAATAGTTACTAACTGTACCCTTATACAAAATTCTTTAGTATATACTCTACCTTATATCTCCCTTATACTTTGTACTATACTTCTTCTTTACATCATATATAATACTCCATATTCTACATACTATACTTCCCCTTTGACATTAATGACAAAGGTGCTTAGAAAAGTGTATCTACAAGTACTTACAAAGAAAGTACATCTAGATATGCAATCTGCAAGTTCTGGATCTCTTGTTTCCAAAATGCTATCAGTGCATTGACAATCTGTAGATGGGCGCATAAGGCATATGTTAGCTTCTCCATCTTTTCCAAGTCTATACTTGGACGTTGATCATATGTCACCATAGTGGCATCAATCTCCTTGATGTTTTGATTAAGTATATCTAGAGAGGGTGCAAGAACATTCCTGAGTTGTGTTTTCCTTGCCCTTATCTTAGACATCTCTTTCTCAAAATTTTCTATTTTTTCTATCTTCCCCTAGTACACATTATTGCACATGTTCACATTAGTGGAGGGATCTTTCACTGATTTCTTTACATTGTCTATCATTGCTTCTGCTTCCTTAATTTTCTTGTAGTGATCACCAGTCAGCTTATCCTAGTTCATACAATTAGTAATGATCTTCCTTCCCTTAGCTGTGAAGTCCTTCAAGGATGCTTGACCAATCTTCAATGAACTAGGGTCAAGTGGGAAGTTTCCAACTAGTTCACTCAATCTCTTCATATATTTTTCTTCTGCAACTTGGGATGCAGATTCTTCCAAGCTAGAAAAGTTTTCTTTGAAGTTTGTCAGTATGGTATTGACATCATCAACTGAATGAACTTTAGACACTTTCTTATCTGAAGGTAGCAAATTGTTCATTTGTTGACTAATTCAACAAATAGAGGGTTCCTCATCACTTTCTTCTCTTTTGCTTTCTCCATAGCAAGGACACTGATCTTAATTAGGTCTTCTTCTCCCCAAGAGTCCAAGCTTGTGGTGTCTAGTGTCAAACTTGACAACAATGATGCTGAGGGTAAGGGATTGATAGGAGTGTTGTCCATCACTTCTTTCTTTATCTTCATAGGCATTTCAATAGATTCTCATCTGTTGGTTCACTTCTTTTTACCTCTTCTTCTCCTTTCTCCTCTTCTACATTTTCTTTTTCATTTCTATCTATTTTTTTGTCTCCTTTTCTTCTTCTTGACTTGTTAGATTGTCTATTAATACTTCTTCTTGTAGCTTAGGTGAATTGTCACCTCATAGAATTTCATCCTCATGTGTGCTCACAAAGGCTTCCTCAAACTTATCCAAGTCTTTGTTTGTGGCCGCCTGGCTATCTCTACATTATCAATGATAATTGTGTCATCTTTTTGTGTCTCAATTATGGGCGCATAATTTACTGCCTTTATAGGTGTTACCACTATAGGTGTTGAATCTTGAGGACCCGTTACTAGTACATTGGTGGTCTCTGACTCCTTGGCTTCCTTAGAGAGTACTTGAGTTGTGGGTGCTGTAGGTGGGTACATGATGTGCCTATCAAGAAAGACTTTCTCAAAAGCTTTCTCCATCTCTTTAGCTACCAACTCAAAGTTCTTATCCATTATGTGCAGTGTTCTCAACTTTGTTCTGAGGTGTGACTTCACCAAATCTAACAATAAATTTTTCTCTTCTAAGGAACATACAGGAAGGCTTTCATCTAGAATCTTTTCTCTTATTCTAAGATCTTCTTCAATAGCCTATTTCTTTAAGGATTCCAAGATATTCGAAACATTGTCTAGAATGACTGTCTTAAGTCCCAAGACTGTCTTCTTAAACTTGAGCATATGTTTTATGATCATGCTATGAATCTCTAATTTATCAATTTCACTGTACTTCTCATAAAGCTTTCCTATTCGATCTATTCTTCCTTCATCAATAACCCTTGTTCTCATAACTTGAAGACTAGGTCTGAAACCTACCTCGGGAGGTGCTTGAGCATTCTTTTTCTTACTTCTGGTTGCCCGAGAGGATGGGTGACTTGTGCTAGTTTCCTTCTTCCTCTTTGGCATGATTTTGTATTCTAGAGGTGATGTGGTATCCAGATCAATTATCTCTTTTCGCACAGGAGGGATAACATATGTTTTACCATGTTTATCCTTTGGATCATCAGTCTTCTCAATCTTTATTTTCTTCATTTTAGGATCATCTTTCTTAGCTTCCACTATGGATGCGCTCTCAATTTCCAATGCTATCTTTTGTTCTCTTTCTTTATCTAGGTCCACCTATGTTACACCATGAATTATGAGTATCTTAGATGTAATCTTAGAGGCTTTCCTCTTAGTTTCTACATTGTTCAGAACTGCATCAACTTCCCTTGTCTTTTCTTCATAAGTACCCCACCTAGGTTTATTAGGGTCCTTAGGTGCTGATATTAATACTTGTGCATATGCTTCCAAAATTAGTTCCTCTATCTCATAACCAAGTGGATGGATCCACTTTGTTCTAGGCTCTATGGCTTCCATACATGTTATGTTAGTTTCTACCATAAAGAAAATGCTGTGTTTGTATATCTCAACAATACTTTCTAGTATTTTGTACCTCATCTGCATTTTGATCCTGAATGTCTTCAGTTCTAGCTCCATGTAATCCTTCAAAGTGCTCTTAGTAGATGCCTTAAGAGATATTTGAGGCATTGTAGGTATACTTTTGTCTAAGTACAAATCTGAAACCTTTCCAAGTATATGGAAGTACATGCAAATGATTAAAGACCCAAACCTGAATATTTTGGTCTTATCATGCTTGATGGCTTTAATGTTATCAATCAATTGTGTGCATAATATATCACACAAATTGAACTCTCCATTTTCCTTAACAATTTTGATTGCTGCAAGAATAGTGGCTACGGACACACTATTCACCCTGTTGGTGTGCTGAAACCTATAACCTAGTATCATAGACATCAATTTGACATCTTTCTCTTCAATAGGCTCAATTGTCATACCACGACTATCACTTATGGACTTACATTCTTGTTCAACTAGTTTTTTGACATCCTTTCCCACTGGAAGAACGATGCTTGTCCTAGAAAGGCCTATCATTTAATGAATAAGATCTCCTGTGATTCTTACTAGGACTTCACCTATCTAAAATAGGTCATCGTGGATTCTTCTTAACAAGATCTTGATCCACTCAGATTCATAGAACTCATATACTGTAGCATACTCAACAATGGGATGGTTTTCCATATGTGTGAACTCATCTAGGAATGTTTTGTCTGGTTTCATCATGGACTCAAGGTGTGACCTTATCCTATCAAGTCCAACTAGTTCCTTTTTACAATATATGTATGCACAAATGTCTTCAACATGCATTACGCCCATAGGGGTTCTTGAAAATGTACCTCCTAGGTCATCTAGGGTTGACATAAAAGGGCACCTCTTAAAAATGCATCTCTTTCTCTCATAAACATCAAACACAACTAGTGTAGCCATGACTTACTTGGTTAATGCTTCAAATCAGATTCTAAGGTCTTATGAATCGTCATACTAGACTAGGATTTCGTAACTAATCAATAACACTTCTTCACTGGTAAATCAAGCTCCAACACTTCACAATTCAATTGCTAGGGCTCTTGTGGTTTCCAATCACTCAAACTTGAATGCAATGAGTGATCTGTAAGCTTCCGTAGATTATAAAGTGAAATTTATGCCATTAATGCTTGTTGCGTAAACCAAAATTTAATAGAGAATTTCCAACTTCCATCCTGCAATCGATCAGATAGTGCGCTCTTGCACATAACATCAAATAGTCTCCAAAATATTAAATTCAAAAGTGCATACTTTGAGGGTACCGGCCACGCAGAGGACTAGAGCTAAATTAGCTCCCTTATGACCCCGAGGGTCATTCATCCAGATGTAGAGGGTGCATCCATTGCAGATGCATCCAATTCATACTCATCAACCTTATCCTTCTTTGCCTCTGTCCAAATCAAGCTCGCATCATTTGAAGCTTTTAAAAACTTGACTTCTCCTTCAGTATCCAATATTGATTCTTCTAGCTTTTTAGGGATTTCCTAACTTTGCGTTCTTGATGTACAAAACTTTGAGATATGTCTAGCCTTCTTACAAGAGTGACAGATAAGTAGAGGCCTTAAATTCCTTGGTGCATTGATATGGGTTACCATTTTACACTATCTAGCTAAGTGACCATTATAATTAGATATTTGACATGTAATACTCTTAGAACTTCTTGCATTTGGTTGATTTTGATTTCTCTGATTATGCTGAGTCTTGTTCTTCTGACTTGTTCTACAATCATAGCTCTATGACCAAATTTATTGCATGAATAACAATAACCATTAAAAGGTCTTAGCTCTTTACAACTCCTTGCTATATATCCATTCTTGTTACATTTATAACAAATTCGGTCTACTGGCTTGTGCTCATCCTTAGATGGTTCAACATTGTCTTTAGTCTGATTTCTAGTCTCCTTAGTATCTATAGTGTCTTTTGGTGCTTTCATCCTTTCTCACATGTCATCAATCCGATTTTGTGCTTCATTGAATCCAACACCACTAGTATCTCCTTTAAGATTTCTTGCATATAACTGTGATTCTATCAAATCAGAACTAGTGTGTAATTTCTAAATGTGTTTCTTTTCCTCTTTCAACTCAGATTCCAAATTTTCTTTTCTGTTCCTTAGCTCCAAGATTTCCATGTTTACTTGCCTCAATTCTTCATTTAGTTGAAGGTTCTCTTTGATCTGTTCATCATAAACTTCTTGATTGTTAGTTATATTTTCATCCAACTCTTCAATCTGATCTTTTAGAGATGTGTTCTCTTCATTCAAATTCTTAATCATCTTCCCTAAATCACTATTTGAAAAATCTTTCAAATCTTTTCTTAGCTTCCTGATGAAAACTTGTGCACCACTGATTTTCAATTTCAGTTCTTAAACTTCTTTATCAGAACTGTCAAGGTCTTCAAGAGATGGTATAAGATTCTTCTTCAGATTCTTTTCTTCTTCTGAACCCATTGATCTCCTCAAGTGGTTAAACTTTTCTTCAGAGGACCAGAGCTCTGATACCAATTGTTAGGAATGGGAACACTAAGAGGGGGGCCTGAATCAATGTTCACTATATCTTTATATTTTATTAACTCTTGAATCTTAATTTGATTTCTTAAGTACTGATATGAACATCAAAGTAAACAAGATAAACAATCACAAAACATAACACCAATATGGTTAGGAGAAAACCCAAATAGGTAAAAACCCCAGTGGGAATTGACACCCACTAAGAATTGCGTTACTGTCTTATGATCCTTGTTAGAAGATTTGCAACCCTGTTAGGACTTGTTCTTTACAATGCTTTTAGTACAGTGACCTGGTCAAAGATCGGATCCTATTAGGAGTCTTTTACAATAACCCTATTAGGGGTGGGGACACACTATCCTATAGCTCATTGCTCAAGTGGTGAAGACTACAACCTTCTGATCTCAGATACACACTATATCTGCTAGATGAACTGTTGATGTGACATTGCTTGTTTGGTCAGTTCCTTTTGTGCACTGATACTTTAGCCCCTTGTAAAGCTCTAACTTATTTTACCTTCACTTTGCATGTCTTTTTTCTTCTTATCTTGACTCTATATCCACTTCCATACTTTATTACAAAGGTACATCTTATATTTATATGCTCTAACAAAAAAAATAACTAGGTCGGCCTATAACCAATTACATACAATGCTTCCAAGTGAATTGGCCCAAGCATGTTTACAAACAAAGATTTTTACATGTATATAAACTAATTACAATAGGTGCATAGCCTTTACAAAAAATTATTATAAACGCTAATCAAAATAGTAACAGTCGGCTGCATACTCTATTTTGTTCTGGTGTTCACTGTCTCTACCACTTCAACTGAATGTATCTTGTCATACTATCTCATCTAATCATGCGCTCTTAGACTTAGCATGAATACACACTTACCATGTTAACTCTAAGGGTGCATACCATAACTTAGTCATATGCACATGCGTTGATGCTCTAATCTACCGATGCTCTGCTAACTATCCAGTCTTCTATACTTAGCCATATTATGACCTTGTGATAATGTGCGCTGACTCCAAAACTCTATATGAATTTGTTGCCATAATAACAATAATATATCTAGTCATATACAACAATATAGTTGAATAGATGTAAAATTGAATCACCTCTATTGAATGTAATGTATGGGGGAAATATTAGATCCACTCCTAAATCCAAATTCCCAAAGGAGAGATCCAATTTGATCAACCTAAAGGTTAATACACAATCAAATCAATCTATGGAGAATATGAAAGAGAGAGAAAAACCCTATATTTCCCTATGGTATAATTGTGATTGAAATCTTAAATAATTGAAATACAAGTACTAACCTCAAATTAGGGAAAATCTAGAAAATGCCAATTTCTGATGTCTATGTGTACTTTTGGGCAATTCTGCAACCTATTTTGCATTGGAAATGCCGTGATGAAGAAAACTTAGAAATATTTTGTCTTTCTGATGGTAGGTAGTCTTTGACCCTCATAAAAGGTCAAAGGCTACATTCTTTATTTGAAGGTTGATTCTAACTTTGTTCGCAGATCCTGAAAGTTCACCAAAAAGGGTATCCAAATGTACTCTTAGATTTGAAATTCCACACTTGTACCTGCAAGAAAAATGGTTTTGCTGTTTGTTTGGGGGGTTTGCCTTGGTCAAACCCTAGTTTGGAATCAACCTTAATATTAAAATTGAAATGAGAATGCTAGTAAGTAGTAGAAGTAGATCTAACAACGAAGTTATGACATTCAATAGATATGCAATTGTATTTGAAATGTAATCAAGTATGTTGATATGAAAGCATGGACATAACATTAACAAATGTAAATCAAATTTTCATGATTATACACTTGGAATCCACCTTGAGGGAAGATTGAAATGGATCTTGAAGATGAACAAAAGGATCTTGAAGCAAGATCACACCATCATGATGGCTAGATCTAGGGTTTGAATGATGAATCGTGAATGCTTGAACCAAATCCCTTCAATGAATTGAATTCTTGAATCCTTGATCTTCAATGGAGAGCTTGGATGGAGAAGAGGAATTGAATGCTTGAATGGTTTCTTTCTTGATCACCTTGAGAGCTTGAGAGAGGAGATTGCAAAACTTGATTGCTTGATGGAAAAAGAAAATATGAATCATGGTTGAGAAAATGAGAGAGGAAGGCCTCCTTTTATAGTGAACTAGGACACAATCCTCTAGAGGGGCCACCTTGGAGAATTAAATCCCATTTAGGTCTTAACCTTTAGAAAATATACCTAGATTAAATGCAATTTAAAGATTTACCATCCTGAAACCTAAAATGGCCGATCCGAAGGCGGGAAAATAAATATCCCCGAAACCCGACACCCAGAAATCAAGGAAACTTGAAATCTGGATAGGGGGTCAAGAACGAGGTTGGAAATGACCATGTCAATGTTGAGGTCAATCCTAACCAGGTCAGGATAGAGGTTGACTTTCACCCCATAAGGTCAACTTTGACCTTATGGTTAAAAATCTCAGGATCCATACCCAGAATGCTAGGAAATGTAGATTGGAGTGAATATTAGGGGTAGATATAAATAAAATGAGGAGAACAAGTATGATCCAAGAAAAGAGATGATTCCAGGTGCTTGACATGACCCAGACTTCTCACTTGGAGGGCTAAATGCTCTTAACATGGAAGTGCTTCTATTTTAAGATGATACATTAAGCCCCCACTTTAGCAAGAGTATGGATTTGATGAAAACTCTTGGTAAAGGAGAAGGAAGAAGAGATCCCAGTGGATTCAAAATGAGATAGAATGACACTTAGTTAGGGACACAAGCCCCCAAAATAAGGATTCTAACTCAACATACGCACATGAGGGTGTGAAAAACAAAAGGACACAAAAGAGGGGTTAGTACTAAAACAAACCCAAATCAACTAGCATAAGAAACCTTGCTAAGAAAAATTTCTTATACTAACATCATATTTGGAAATCTATCATAAAAGAATAAATGTTTACATAAGAAATACAAGAACAACACTATAAATGACATAGCTTCATGATCCAGTCCTACTAGCATGAAAGCAAAAAGAGAGAGAGGGAAAAGAGTGATTACCTCGCTTAGTAAGATGCCCACCTTACCATAAATCACCCTGGAGGGAGAGCCCAATAGGTTTACCCATAAAATATGATTACAATTGTATTGCATCTTCTGACGGCTTTTGGAATACTCATAGATCCACCTTCTTGTATCACTATGAATATGAAATGTGTGTCTCCTCAGGATTTATCAACTTATGTGCGTTACCTTTGGAAGATTTAGCATATACGTGCATGTCTTTTCAGGATTTAGCAACTTATGTGCATTACCTTCCAAGATTTAGCATATTTGAAATGTGTGTCCCTTCAGGATTTAGAAACTTATGTGCGTTACCTTCCAAGATTTAGCATATTGAAATTTTTTGAAAAATGTGTCTCCTCAGGATTTAACAACTTATGTGCATTACCATCGGAAGATTTAGCATATAGATGCGTGGCTTTTTAGGATTTAGCAACTTATGTGCATTACCTTCCAAGATTTAGCATGCAAAAATTAAAAACTATAGTACAAGGGAGGCCCTATATATGCCCCCCTCCTTAATATGGCAAAAACATACTATTTTGACATGTTAAGGAAAGAAAAGAACAAGGATAAAGCCTTCTTCAGCATCAAGACAATATCCACAAAAAACACCCAGTCCAAGCCAAGAAGGTCATAGCTCCTATGAGGCCATGGAAGGGACAAATGCAAAGAGATATCATGCAAGAAGTGAAAAGAAAGTAACCCTTATGAGGGATAGCACACTATTCAATTTCCAATGTGAGAGATATATCCACCATGGAAACCCAATGTCAAACAACAAAAGAGGTTGTTATCAAGGACATATATCCTCAATGCAAACCAAAATTTTCATGTATGATTGAATATCACATAATAGATAAATACTGCTTAACCAAGGAAAGAGGTGAATCTCAGAAAGATAGAAAAGAAGGAGATGGCATCCTTGCCCCCTAAGTGTAGGAACAAAGATGGAAGAGGATACTGTATCATCTTAAAATGGAAGCACTTCCATGTTAAGAGCATTTAGCCCTCTGAGTAAGTGGTTTGAGGTCATGTCAAATGCCTTGAATTGATCTTTTCTTTGATCTAGCTTTCTCCTTGCTTTCCACTTCTTTTCTGCAATTGATTTCTTCATTCTAGGTGAAATTAGGGTTAGGATCTCAAGGATTCTCCTTAATTTCCCTCTTCCATGGATCTATTTTCTAGGTAGGATTGAAAAATAAGTCCTCCTGGCTTTCATCACAGTTATCATAGGATTTTATGTCTATCCCTGAAATTCTATCCCCGTTTGATATCATTTCTAGGTTTTTGGGCATCCCCGAGACCTCCTAGCTTGGCTTTGACTAAATCTGGGCCCAAGTTCAAATTTGAGGTTGATCCTGACTAGGTTAGGATCGAGCTCGAAACTGACTAGGTCAAGATTGAGCTCGAAACTGACTAGGTCAGGATCGAGCTCAATACTGACTAGGTCAGGATCGAGCTCAATACTGACTAGGTCAGGATTGAGGTTGAACCTGACTAGGTTAGGTCCAACCTTGATTTTACCCCCTTCATTCAAATTTCTAGAATCTAGAATTTTTGGGATTCGAGCATTCAGGATATTTATTTTCCCACCTCCGGGTTAATCATTTTGGGTTTCGAGATGGTAAATCCTTTAATTGCATTTAATCTAGGTATATTTTCTAAAGGTTAGGACCTAGTTGGGATTTAATTCTCCAAGGTGGCCCCTCTAGAGGATTGTGCCCTAGTTCACTATAAAAGGAGGCCTTCCTCTCTCATTTTCTCATCCATTATTCACATCTCATCCTCAAGCAATTTCTCTCAAGCTCTCAAGGTGATAAAGAAAGCATCCATTCAAGCATTCAAGTCCTCTTCTCAATCCAAGTTCTCGATTGAAGATCAAGGATTCAAGCATTTAAGCCATTGAAGGGATTTGGTTCAAGCATTCAAGATTCATCATTCAAACCCTAGATCTAGCCATCATGATGGTGTGATCTTCCTTCAAGGTCCTTTGTTTATCTTCAAGATCCATTTCATTCTCTTATCAAGGTGGATTATAAGCATACAATCATGGAGGTTTGATTTACATTTATTATTTTGTTCAAGCTTTCATATCAATATACTTGTTTACATTCAAAATACAGTTGCATATCTATTGAATTGCATAGCTTCATTGTTAGATCCTTTTCTACTACTTGCTAGCATTCCTATTTCAATTTCAATATTAAGGTTGATTCCAAACTGGGGTTTGACCAAGGCAAACCCCTCAAATAAATAACAAAAACCCTCTTTTTCTTGCAGGTACAGGTGCATAATTTTAGATCTGAGAGAAAATTTGGATACCCTTTTTGGAAAACTTCCAAGATCTATGAACATAATTCGAATCGGACTTCAGATAAAGAATGTAGTATTTGACCTTTTATGAGGGTCAAACCTGACCTGAGCTCATCTTGGAGAAAGATTTCTAGGTTTTCTCTGTCTTGGCATTTCCAATCCAGAATAGGTTTCAAAATTGTTTGAAAGTACACACAGACATCAGAATTTGATATTTTCTAGATGTGCCCTAATTTGAGGTTAGTATTTTTATTTGAATTATTTCATATTCCAAGCATAAAATTCATTCATAGGGAAATATTAGATTTACTCTCTTTCATATTCTCCATAAATTGATTCGATTGTGTATTAACCTGTTGGTTGATCAAATTGGATCTCTTCATTGGGAATTTGGATTAGGGGATAGATCACATATTTCCCCCCTTTTCCCTTTACATCTTAATAGTGTTGAATCCATTTTAATCCTATTCATTTTGGTGAACCTGACGTACTTACTCTCCTTTTCTTTTATGGAATTTGATGCCCTATTATGTTAGATTTTAGATCCTTTCTTGCATTTAGATTAGATCTAGTTTATGCTCTTGCATTTTACATTCAAAAATCCAAAAATAATAATTATATATTCAATAAAATCCAAAAATATTTCTTGCATTTCATTTTTCTATGGAAACTATTAAGATACTTTGGTGTGTAGTTATGTTCTTCATTACTCTTCTTTTAACATCTCTTTATCATACCTATGATGTTTATGAAACTATCATTCACTTCATTATGTTGATGACCCTTCACTTTGCTCTTGCTTATGGTTTTGTGAAGTTGACCGATACTAGTTTGCCTACATTTAAAAATTTTGTTAGAGATTTATGTGGTAGCCTTATTCATCTTTTGGATTATGTGAATAATTGGGTAGATGACACACCATATCCTAATCTTCCTAATCTTAATCCTATCAATCCTAATCCTAATATTCCTAATTTGATACCTAATTCTCCATATTTTCATCCTCACTCTTCTCATACTTATGATGGGATTCAAGCTATAGTTTAGGATGCAGATGTGCAAGATTTCTTTGATTTACCTTCTCCTCTGATTCATGATGATATTAAAGGAAAGGGTAAAGAAACTTCTTCAAAACCTTTTATCCCACCTTATGCAACCTTTACTCATTAGCATGATAAACAATCACCTCATGTAGAAGCTTTACATAATTTGTATACTACTGGGTATAATATGGTGACTAAACAAGGTTATAAAGGTTTAGGGCTAGGCATTAATGAACATGGTATTAGATTTCCAGTTCATATACCCCCTAAACTAAATATGTATGGTGTTGGGTGTTCAAAATATCTACTTAGGGTAGGTGATGCTAAACATCATCCTCCTCTCCCCACACCTAACCTAGATAACCCTAATACTCGACAAGAAAAAGCTAAGAAGGTATATGTTGAGCTAATGAATTCCAAGAAAGAAATCTTTAGACCTATGCCGATAGATGCTCTATACAAATATAAATTCCCTTTTCATTATAGTAACAAACACTTGCTAATTGTAAACATTTCAAGTCATATGTTAGAGAAAGAGCTGCTTTAGGAATTATATCTCACTCTCGTGCAGTTTTACAAATCCTTCATAATTTTTATATAGGGGATTCCCCTCCTTTAGATATAATGTAGATGTTCTTTTCCTCGTCTCATGACTGGGGGGCAAGAGGTGTATCTTCATCTAGTCTCCTAGGATCCATTAGGTCTTTTTATTTTGGCTTAATTGGTATTCTTTATCTCCTATTTTTCTATGGCTTTGCATTATGTTTTTAATCATCCATAGAATCTATCCTTTCTTTTCAAGATATCTTTTTTTAAGACATTTTTCAAAGGTATCCCTTGTCCTTATCTCTGGGGGGAAAGGTACCTCTTTCTTTCTCTTTGTCTAGGGAGCTACTTTCTCTAACTTAGTGGTATTTTTTTATATTGCAATAAATTATTATTTCAGCATATTGATAGATGTTTTGACTATGGATAACCTTCTTGTATGAGAAGTTGTTGTCCTAGGTCGTCACTTCTTCTCTATGTTGCAAATTATGTTCTTTATAAACTCTCAACCTTGCTTTGGTGTTAGAGTTGTTTCCCTCATTTCAAAGATTCCTCTTCTTCTTGTTTAGAGCGGGCTTGATGATTGAATCTTTGTTCTTGCCTTTTGAAAGCTGATATTTTATCTCCTCTTTGGTGGGGGTCTTGTTGATAAGATCTCTTTCTTTGAGGATCCTTCTTCCATGAGTGACATATCCTTTTCATGATTATCTATATTCTTGATGTAGGGGTCAATATCCCTCACTAAGGATATAGTATACATTATTACTGAACAGGATATCTCCTTGCCTTGTGAAGTAGGTATCCTCTTTCATCTTTGTCCTACACTTTGGGGGAAAGGATGCCATTTCCTTCTTTCTTTTCAAGATTCACCCCTTTCCTTGGTTAAGTAGTATTTATATATTATGAGACATCCAATCATTCATGAAAATTTTGGTTTGCTTGAAGGACCTATGTCCTTGATACCAACCTCTTTTGTTGTTTGACATTGGGTTCCCATGGTTGATATATCTCTCACCTTGGAAATTGAATAGTGTGCTATCCCTCATAAGGGTTACTTTCTTTTTTAATTTTTGCATGATATCTAATTACATTCATCCCTTCCATGGCCTCATAGGAGCTATGACCTTCTTGGCTTGGAATGGGTATTGTTTGTGGATAATGTCTTGATGCTGAAGAAGGCTTTATCCTTGTTCTTTTCTTTCCTTAACATGCCAAAATAGTATGTTTTTTCCATATTAAGGAGGGGGGCATATATAGGGCCTCCCTTGAACTATAGTTTTTTATTTTTACATGCTAAATCTTGGAAGGTAACACACATAAGTTGCTAAATCTTGAAAAGACATGCATTTATATGCTAAATCTTTCGATGGTAACACACATAAGTTGCTAAATCCTCAGGAGACACACATTTTTCAAAATTTCAAATATGCTAAATCCTCTGAAGGTAATGCACATAAGTTGCTAAATCCTAAAGAGACATGCATTTCCAATTTCAAATATGCTAAATCTTGGAAGGTAACACACATAAGTTGCTAAATCCTGAAAAGACATGCACCTATATGCTAAATCTTTTGAAGGTAATGTACATAAGTTGCTAAATCCTTAGGAGACATGCATTTTATATTCATAGTGATACAAGAAGGTGGATCTATGGGTATTCCAGAATCCATTAGAAGATGCATTATAGTTGCAACCACAGTTTATGGGTGAACCTATTAAGCTCTCCCTCCAAGGTGATTCACGGTAAGGTGGGCATCTTACTGGGCGAGGTAATCACTTTCTCTTTTCTCTCTTTTTGCTTTCATGCTAATAGGACAGGATCATGAAGCTATGTTATTTATATTTTTGTTCTTGTCTTTCTTATGTAAACATTTATGCTTTTATGATAGCTTTCCAAATATGATATTAGTATGAGAGATATTTCTTAGTGAGGTTTCTTATGCTAATTGATTTGGGTTGTTTAGTACTAGCCCTTGTTCTTTCGACACCCTCATGCATATATGTTGAGTTAGAATCCTTAGTCTAGGGACTTGTGTCCTTAACTAAGTGTTATTTTATCTCATTATGAATCCACTAGGATCTCCTCTTTCTTCTCCATCACCAAGAGTTTGCATCGAGTCCATACTCTTGCTAAAGTGGGGGCTTAATGTATCTATTGGACTAAAACTAATTTGGAATCTGATTGAACGATCTGTGATTACAAGATCACTGAGAAGTTACTGATTATATAGGTAATATGATTAAATTAGTATTATGTTGTCATTGATGTCAACTAGTTTGACAACACTTATCTTGTAAGTTACTATACCGAGACATCTAAAGAAAGGTGAAAGAGATGAAGAATAGAGAAATCTACATGAGGAAAGATGTACAAGACATATGAGGATAAGGAACACATTGAGTAACTTTTTGATGAGTCTATGACTTGATGATATTGAATTTATTACGTTACATTCATCTATAATGAAGTATAGAGCTGAGAGACACAAAGTAGTGTTGTCGGTAAATGAAGCATTTCTAGTATACACCGACGGAGTGTAGTGTATACCGATCGTAGTATTAACCAAGCAGTGTTCACTGATGCATTCTTTGTTAACCAAGGGGGACAAAATGAATTAAATGATTAGTTTAGACGATAAGATTGATGAGCTAGAAAGAGTATAACATCAAGGTAACAGATAAAGTTTGTTACGTAGATCAACGACTAACAAAATTCAAGGAAGATCTAATGGAGAAAATTGAAACATATTATTGACACAAGTATGAAGAAAGTTTTAAAGCGGCAAAATCTATGAATGTGATTAAGCAGCAAAATCTACTGGTGGAGAAGAAAATGATTTACTCATCTATATAAGAGAACATAATTTCTTTAGTAAAGAGTCAGAAGAAGAAGAAGCTAGAAGAATTTCACATGAACAAGCTTTCATGCATTCTGATCATATTAGTTAGTGAGAACTGAGCTGCAAAATAGTTACTGAGCTACAGAGAGTAATTATCGACAGATAGTAAGTTGATAAAATATTGAATCTGAAGTGAAATATTGATCAGAAGGATTTGTATGGACAAAATATTGATCTATAATTTGCAATTAAAGTTGTATTAAGGTAGGTCATTTTACTGTTACATATTTAACCATTGTATATAGTCTAAATCTCTTAACCGAGTGGAATTTGAAAGTCTTATGATGTATCATTCATAGAATGAACATTGTTATCCTATCAACCCCATAGTGAATGCTGGTTGGATGACAACTTCTAGTCTAAAATCCTCTAACAAGGTCACACCTGACAGTGTGTTTGTAACCTTTAACAAGGTTGGGTCTTAACCAACCTCACTTTAGAAGAGTGAACAATTTTTGGTTGCCGGTCCCAAGTGGTTTTTCCCATTATAGGGTTTCCACATTAAATCTCTTATGTTATGTGTTGATTGTGATATTTCTTTGTTATCATACTTTGCATGTTACTTGTTAGATTTGATCGGTAAACTGTTATAAGTATTAGACTAGTAATCGGTAAAAGCACAAATAGTGAGAGTTATTATTGCTTACCGATGAGTAGAAATTAAAGAAGATGTTTTAAATTATACATTTTGTTTTGGGACACTGGATAATTGATTCACCCCCCTCTCAGTTATTCTAACAATTGGTATCAGAGCATTGGTTGCTTGGAATAGAGTTTTAAGGACTTAAGCATAAAGGTCTCAAGATGTATAAGAGGGAACAATCAAAACTTAACAAAGAGAACTTCATAGTATGGCAAAGGAGAATGAAGCTGCACATATCTGGAATTGGGAACTCAGGACTAGATCTGATGGAAAATGGCTACATACAACCACCCACTGGTCCCCTAACTATTGATCAACTGAAGGATAAGCATGAACACAATGTTACTATGATGGAAATTGCTGCTACCTGTACCAATGCTAAATTTGAAGATATCAAGACATGCACAACTGCGAAAGGAATGTGGGATAAATTAGCACAAATCTACAGTGGAGATTTGAATGTCAAAAGAGCCCAAGCTAAAAGTCTGAGAGCTAGATTTGATGATAAGAGAATGAAAGAAGGTGAGAATATTGTCCAATATTCAAATAGACTCAAAGAGGTGGTACATGCTATTAGAGCATCTGATGGAGTAATTGATGATGAAACAGTGATAAGCAAGATTCTCAAAACTTTGCTACCAGTTTATGCAGTCAGGATTTCTGCAATTCATGAAACAAGAGCTACATCCAACCTTACTGTTGACACTCTGATTGGTAAACTTACAACCTTTGAATTAAACAACTTTGATAACAATGTTGTTCCTTCTGTTGAATCCACTTTCATGTCTTCTCTGAAGATTGGAAAGTCTAGCAGGAATGGTAAGAATTGTGATAGTGATGACAATATCGATGATGAACTTGATGAGCTTGAAGCACTTATGGCCCAAAGATTGCCGAAAGGAAAAGGAAGGTATAGAGGAAAGCTACCTTTGGCATGTTTTACTTGTAAAGAAGTCAGTCACATTGCTGCTAGATGTCCACAGAAGAAAGATGATGATAGATCCAAAGACCGATCTGAAGGAAGCTATGGGAGAAGAGTCAACAGAGGTTACCGACACAACAACAGAGACAACCAAGATGAAAAAGGCAAAAAGGTATGTTACATAGCCAAAGATATTGAAACTAAATCTAATTCTGATGATGATATAGAAGTTTTATTTTTTGCTATGAAAGATGACTCAGAAGAGGAAGAGAAACCTGAAGAGACAACACTGATCTCTAAAGTAAGCAAAAATGATACATGGATCATAGATAGTGGCTACACACATCATATGACCGGTGATGTAGAGAAGTTTGATCATCTTGTTGAATATAATGGAGGATTTGTGAGAATGGGAAATGATGCACCTTATATGGTAAGAGGTAAAGGCTCACTGATGATCAATGATAGACTACAATGTGAAAATGCATACTGGGTAGATGGACTAAACTATAATCTGATAAGTGTGGCTTAGTTGAACAACTCAAGCCACCGACTAGCTTTTGAGAGCAAAAAGGTGAAGATTTATGATGATGGAGGAAAAATTGTTAGAACTGGTACACAATCCAGAGGTAATCTATTCTATCTTGATATGGATCAGTCTTCTTGTTTGCTAATAAAGGATGAAGATGCTTGGTTGTGGCACCGAAGGTTATGCCATGTGAACTTTGACAACACGATCAAGATTAGTAGAAAGAAAAGAGTTAGAGGATTGCCTAACTTGACAAAACTTGATCATGCCATGTGCCATGAATGTCAAAGAGGTAAGATGACTAAGTCTAGTTTTAAAAGCAAAGACTATTCAACAAAGAAGACACTTGAGTTGGTTCATACCGACCTATGTGGTCATATGAGAACTCAAAGCTATTCTAGTGATAGATATTTTATTCTTTTTGTTGATGATTATACTAGACTGATGACTGTTATGTTCCTGAAAGAGAAATCTGAAGCTTTCAAAATGTTTAAGTTGTATAAAGCTAAGGTAGAGAAAGAAATCGGTAAGTAAATAAAGTGTTCAAGATCTGATAGAGGAGGTGAATTTATCTCTGATGAATTTACTAACTTTTGTAATGAGCATGGAATCAAAAGGTAGGTACCTGCACCGAGGACACCTCAATAAAAAGACATTGCTGAAAGAAGGAACAGGTCTATAATTGACTGTGATAGAACATTGATGATATAGAAGAATGTTGCTCAGACATATTGGAGGGAAGCTATTAGCACAACTATATATGTTCTTAACCAAGTACAATTGAAGAAGGACTCCAACCGAACATCTTATGAACTATGGTTTGGACACAAACCTATTGTAAGTTATTTCAGAATTTTTGGAAGTAAATGCTTTATCTTGAAAGATGAAAGAAATGGGAAGTTTGATTCTAAAGGAGATGAAGGGATATTTCTAGGATATTCCACTACAAGTAAAGCATACAAATGTTTAAATAAGGTTACAAAGAAGATTGTTGAAAGTACTAATGTTCATGTTGATGAGTTTGATGATAAGTACATAGAGGAAAGTACAAAGGAATTGGAAGACTATGGTAGATTCACTTATATTGAATATCTAGAGTATCTACCAACACCGTAAGCAGTGTCAACCACTTAGTAGGGAAACAATGCAGTACAATAGGCACCACAAACTGATGAACATGAAGAAGCTGCCGAGCAAATAAATGACCCTGAGCAGGATGAACAAGAAAGGACAAATCAAGTTTTGGCTAGTTTTGTCAGAAGACACCATCCTGAAACACAAATCATTGGAGATAGACATGCTGGAATGCAAACTAGAAGCAAAACAAGACAAGGTACATGTCTAATTTGTGAATTTGAACCTAAAACTGTGAAAGTTGCATTAGAGAATGAAGAATAGGTTAATGCAATGAAAGAGGAAATAGAACAAATAGAAAAGAACAAAACTTGGTCCTTAGTACCCTGACCAAAAGATAAGAATGTTATCGGTACTAAGTGGATATATAGGAATAAATTGAATGAAAATGGTGAAGTCACAAGAAATAAAGCTAGATTGGTATGCAAGGGATATGCACAGGAAGAAGGCATTGACTATGGTGAAACATTTGCACTTGTTGCTAGATTAGAAGGAGTTAGAATGATACTTGCATATGCTGCACATAAGAAATTCAAAGTCTATCAAATGGATGTGAAGTCAACATTTTTGAATGGTACTTGAAGAGGAGGTCTACATTGAACAACTTGAAAGATTTGTTGATCCTGACAATAAAGACATGGTATGTAGATTACATAAAGCTTTATATGGTCTAAAGAAAGCACCGAGAGCATGGTATGAAAGACTACATACTTATTTGTTAAGTATTGGATTTGTTAGAACAAGTGAAAACATCAATTTGTATGTGAAAGGTGATACTGATGATACTATTATAATTTTTAAAATATTTGTTCATGATATTATCTTTGGAGGCTCAGATCTTGTCTGCAAGGCATTTTCTAATGAAATGCAAAAGGAATTTGAAATGTCTATGTTCGGAGAGATTAAATTCTTTCTTGGACTATAAGTGATTCAGTAGAGTGATGGCATATTCATCACACAATCTAAATACATAAAGGAAGTACTGAAGACATTTGGCATGGAAGATGCAAAACCTATAGGAACACCAATGGCTATTGGATGCAAATTGACAAAGGAGGATGAAACTACTGAGGTAAATCATACACTTTACTGATCCATGATTGGTAAGTTAATGTACGTAGTTCATAGTAGACCATATATAGCACATGCTGTGGGTATAGTTGCAAGATTTTCTGCTAATCCTAGAGAATCACACATGATAGCTACAAAAAGGATCTTAAGATACTTGAAGAAAACAAAGAATTATGGATTTTTGTATCATAAGGAAGGGAATTTTGAACTGAAAGTTTACACCGATGCTGATTGTGCTAGAAATGTGGATGATAGAAAAAGCACCACTGGAGGAGCATTTTTCTTTGGTAAAAGACTTGTAACCTAGACAAGTAAAAAGTAGGCTTGTATTTCTCAGTCTACAACTAAAGCATAATATGTTGCTACTGCTACTAACTATTCAAACATTGCATATATCAAACAGGTTTTGGAAGGAATGAATGAGGTAATCACTGACCCAATGATTATATATTGTGACAACACTAGTGCTATTAATATTTCAAAGAATCATGTGATGCACTCTAAGACAAAGCATATATCTATTAAGTATCATTACTTAAGAGAACAAGTGCAAGAGAAGCAAGTAAAATTAGAATTTGTTACATCTAAAGAACAACTTGCTAATATTTTTAGAAAGCCTCTACTGAAGGACACATTTGAATACTTGAGGACTAGACTTGGGGTCAGTCCCCTATCTATTGGTCACTAAGGTGATCTGGGTGTTGCATCAACCTACTTTTATCAAAAGATCATTCATGTTGATGCAACATAGTTCACCCTTTGAATCATGTTCATGGTTGTGATTAAGTTTGAGCACTTGAACCGATGAGATATCAGTATACAGAGATACAAAGGAAGTACTGGACACCACATAGAGTTACTTGGCTACTACAGAGCTAATTGTTTATTTGTTTCTTTGGCATTGTTGTCAAAGGGAGAGATGAACAATATGAAAGAGGTTGAAAGGTTTGAAAAAGGAAACAAGCACCAACGAGAACTATCTAAGGGAGAGACAATCTGAATGGAACAGAAGAACTGAAAAGATTACAACTACAGAATGGTAAAGCTGTATTACTTAATGCTGGTTCAGTAACGTAGTGATTAAACATATTAAGTCTATTCAACTTACAACATTTCTTCACAAAGTTGTAGAATGTATGTTTGGTATGTGTATGGTACATTTCATATTACTTGAGTTGCCATCAATGCCAAAGGGAGAGATTGTTGGACTACAACTGATTTGGAATCTGATTGAAGAATCTTTGATTACAAGATCACTAAGAAGTTGCTGATTAGATAGGTAATATGATTAAATCAGTATTATGTTGTCATTGATGTCAACTAGTTTGACAACACTTATCTTGTAAGTTACTATACTGAGACATCTGAAGAAAGGTGAAAGAGATGAAGAACAGAGAAATCTACATGAGGAAAGATGTACAAGATAGATGAGGATAAGGAACACCATGAGTAACTTTTTGATGAGTCTATGCCTTGATGATATTGACTTTATTATGTTACATTCATCTATAATGAAGTATAGAGCTGAAAGACACAAAGCAATGTTGTCGGTAAATGAAGCATTTCTAGTATACACCGATGGAGTGTAGTGTATACTGACCGTAGTATTAACCGAGCAGTGTTCAACAACACATTATTTATTAACCAAGGAGGTTAGAATGAATTAAATGATTAGTTTAGCCGATAAGATTGATGAGCTAGAAAGAGTATAACATCAAGGTAACAGATAAAGTTTGTTACGCAGATCAATGGTTGACAAAATTCAAGGAAGATCTAACAGAGAAAATTGAAACATATTATTGACACAAGTACCGAGAAAGTTTTAAAGAAAAAAATCTATGAATGTGATTAAGCAGAAAAATTTGATGGTGGAGAAGAAAATGATTTACTCGTCTATATAAGAGAACAAAATTTATTTAGTAAAGAGCCAGAAGAAGAAGAAGCTACAGGAATTTCGTGTGAACAAGCTTTCATGCATTATGATCATACTGGTTAGTGAGAACCAAGCTGTAGAACAGTTACTGAGCTACAAAGAGTAATTATCGATGGATAGTAAGTTGATACAATATTGAATCTGAAGTGAAATATTGATCAGAAGGATTTGTATGGACTAAATATTGATTTGTAATATGAAATTGAAGTTGTATTAAGGTAGGTCATTTTACTATTACATATTTAACCATTGTATATAGTCTAAATCTCTTAACCGAGTGGACTCTGAAAGTCTTATGATGTATCATTCATAGAATGAACATTGTTATCCTATCAACCCCATAGTGAATGCTGGCTAGAGGATAACTCCTAGTCTAAAATCCTCTAACAAGGTCACACCTGACAGTGTGTTTGTAACCTTTAATAGGGTTGGGTCTTAACCGATCTCACTTCAGAAGAGTGAACAATTTTGGGTTGTCGGTCCCAGGTGGTTTTTCCCTTTATAGGGTTTCCACATTAAATCTCTTGTGTTATGTGTTGATTGTGATATTTCTTTGTTATCATACTTTGCATGTTACATGTTAGATTTGATCGGTAAACTATTATAAGTATTAGACTGGTAATCGGTAAAAGCACAGACAGTGAGAGTTATTATTGCTTACCGACGAGTAGAAATAAATGAAGATGTTTTGAATTATACATTTTGTTTTGGGACACTAGATAACTGATTCACCCCCCTCTCAGTTATTCTAACAATATCATCTTAAAATGAAAGCACTTCCATGTTAAGAGCATTTAGCCCTCTGAGTAAGTGGTTTGGGGTCATGTCGAATGCCTTGAATTGATCTGGCTTTCTCCTTGCTTTCCACTTCTTTTCTGCACTTGATTTCTTCATTCTAGGTGAAATTAGGGTTAGGATCTTGAGGATTCTCCTTAATTTCCCTCTTCCATGGCTCTTTTTTCTAGGTAGGATTCAAAAATAAGTCCTCCTAGCTTTCATCATAGTCATCATAGGATTTTATGTCTATCCTTGACTTTCTATCCCTATTTGATATCATTTCTAGGTTTCTGGGCATCCCCGAGACCTCTTGGCTTGGCTTTGACTGAATTTGGGCCCAGGGTCAAATTTGAGGTTGATCCTAACTAGGTCAGGATCAAGCTTGAACCTGACTAGGTTAGGTCTAACCTCAATTTTGCCCCCCTCATTCAAATTTCTAGAATCCAGAATTTACGGGATTCGAGCTTTCGGGATATTTATTTTCTCGCCTCCAAGTTAATCATTTCAGGTTTCAGGATGGTAAATCCTTTAATTTCATTTAATCTAGGTATATTTTCTAAAGGTTAGGACCTAGTTGGGATTTAATTCTCCAAGGTGGCCCCTCTAGAGGATTGTGCCCTAGTTCACTATAAAAGGAGGCCTTCCTCTCTCATTTTCTCATCCATTATTCACATCTCATCCTTATGCAATTTCTCTCAAGCTCTCAAGGTGATCAAGAAAGCATCCATTCAAGAATTCAAGTCCCCTTCTCCATCCAATTTCTCCATTTAATATCAAGGATTCAAGCATTTAAGCCATTGAAGGGATTTGGTTCAAGCATTCAAGATTCATCATTCAAACCCTAGATCTAGCCATCATGATGGTGTGATCTTCCTTCAAGGTCCTTTGTTCATCTTCAAGATCCATTTCATTCTCTTATCAAGGTGGATTCTAAGCATACAATCATGGAGGTTTGATTTATATTTATTGTTTTGTTCAAGCTTTCATATCAATATACTTGTTTACATTCAAAATATAGTTGCATATCTATTGAATTGCATAGCTTCATTGTTAGATCTGTTTCTACTACTTGCTAGCATTCCTATTTCAATTTCAATATTAAGGTTGATTCCAAATTGGGGTTTGACCAAGGCAAACCCCTCAAACAAGCAACAAGTGTGTGCTATAAATGTGTCACACTTCTATGAATCATTACATCCAAGGGAACTCAAGAATGAGCCCTCACAAATCGATCCATAGCTCCCTAGGCATGGAGTGCAAGGGTTTTTAAGAATGCTCTCAGCTAGAGCTATTTAGCCAATAACCTTGCTAGTAAACCATGCAATGGGAGATTCAATGAAGACAAGGGAAAGAATACCAATATCCCCAAGAATCAAATGAATGCAAATGCAATGCAAGCTAGATTAAGAATGGAAATGCAAGCTAAACTATGGAAATGAAAGATGCAAGTATTACAAAGCCTCCTAGTTAAACTAGATGAATTAATCTAAAGCATAAAGGAAATCTAAGCTAAGAATGCCATGAAAATGAAGCTACTATGCAAGAAATGAAATATAACTATGAAGCAAGAAAGCCATGATGATGCAAGAATGAAGACAAGAAGATAGAGTGTTGATGAAGATCCAAGATGAATGCCAACAATGCTCCAAATCTTCAAACCCTAGATGCAAGAATGTCTCCAAAAGCTCCAAGATGATCTAGAAAACCTGTAGCATAACAATAACATAAAAATTGTGTGTCTGCAAATGAGGAAGAGAGCTCTCCTTTTATAGGGAATGAAAAAGGAATGGGCCATGGAGATTAAGAGGCAAAAGATTTAATCAACGATGGAGCTTAAAAGAGGAGCAATCCATGTGCACAAGTATCCTCCAATAGGAAAATAAGAGTTGACTTTTATGTCCATATGAGACAAAAAGTGCTTTTTCCCTTTTTATAAAATAAGAATAATGCTTTATTTGTGCAACTTAGGATAAGAGGAAAAGTGGGGGCTTTTTATTTATTAAAAGGGGAGGAAATATTCCTTTTAATAAATAAAGACTTAGGATAAGATGGTTAGCCCATAGAAAATAATCAAATAAATGATAGAACTAAGATTTGATCAAGAATAAGCAATTTATGATTTAGCAAAAGGGGCTAATAGTCTAGGTGACCATTTTTGGGTGTATACATTTGCCCCTCTTTGACTAATGTGTGATCGATCTAGGAACACATGTAGTCAAAGAATGAAGTTGAAATGTGAGATCGATTTGGGATCACAAAGCAACTCAGATCAGCCAAGAAAGCAAGAGATAGCCAAGAAGGCAAGCAAATAGCGATCTGACTCCAAAGAATAAAGTGCAGAGAGATAGAAAATCCTGCATGGTCAGCCTGGTAGCGACAGTACTGAACACTTAGGAAAGAGATAGCCAATAAGATATGATGTGTCTGCCCCCTCGGGATCAAAAGTGAAATCCGGGTAGAGGGAATGCAGAAGCAAGAGAGACATGATCAAATCACTAGAAATCATAATCGAAGAGAGAAAATAGAATAACCATCAAGCAACGAAGATATGCCCCACACATGGGACACAGGGCACGAACCTATCGGTCCCTCAACCCGGAAAGACCACGGAGGGGGATTTGAACTTGGGATTTGAAAGTGAATGAAAGACTAGAAGTTTGAAAGAGATGGGGAGGAAGAGGTGAAGAATGCCCCAGCGAAGATTGAAGGATTAGGCCTCAAAAGGTTAGCCAACTACGTGAAAGAGGGGGAAAAGGTGAGTTGGAATAATCAAGGGGAACTCGGATTTTGGTTTCGATCCCGAAATGAAAGGAAAATGATGTGATATGAAAGACAAGAAGTGAAAGACATGATTAGGAAGAAGCGAAAGGTGAGTGCAGTTGATTAACAAGTCCATGAAAGATGAAAGGAGAGCCCTCTCCATATGCAAGATGCAAAACTAAAGTAACATGAACCTAAGAAATGCAAGCTACATGAAAAGTGGTTTACTTGCAAGGTTACAAAGCCAATAGACATCTAATATTCATCATCGAGCGTTATTGGTAGCGTCGCAAGATCATACAATACACACTAGCATAACTATGTGAATATGAATATGATCTTTATCAGATAGGAATGTGGAAATTTCACCTAGGCATTCCAAAGGAGTAGACATGTCAAGAGGCTTCATAGCATCATTTTTTTACTTTTTTTTATTAGATCAAGACTAGAAGGGGAAAAGGATAAAGAAAGGCTAGAATGAATGGAGAAAAATGAAGGAATGAATATGAATGGAATGAAAGCAAGATCATCGTAAGATAGCTCACAAGATAGCCAAATATTCGTGTATAGCTGAACATTGCCAAGATCAACGAGAGAAGATGGAATGGATGAAACATGTAGAAGAACTACGCATGATGCCTGATTGCCAGGTTTTCATCATGGTACTTATCCAAGGTGCCACAAGGGAGTGGTTGTCACCATAGGATGAATTTATTTCTCTTTACTTTTGCTACCAAGGTGCCTGTTTCCAGGTTTTCACCATGGCACATTTTCAATTTTTTTCATTCTTTTTTTTTTTTCTTTTTTCTATTTTTGGAAGAAGGCAAGCTTTTTAGATAGTACTCCTTGAAAGGATAAACCCTGACATGCCAAGGATTCAAAATGATATGCTCAAAGATGCTGATAGGGAAAGGAAGATGGAAGAGAAAAATGGAGGATAAGGCTTTATGTAAAGCGAGTGAGGTTGGAAGATATGAGGAATAGGCAAATGAGGAAAAAGGATAGAAGGTAGAAGGATAATGAATGGAAAGATTGTGAAAGGGTAGATGGAAAGAAAGGTAAGATCAACATCAATACACACCTTGAAGGGTGACGGGAAAAATGGAGGAAACGTAAACCATATTCTAGTCCAAGTGCGAACCATATTCTAGTTCATTATTGCTATCTGACTCCTCAAAGAGAGGATTGGTGTGCTTGTTATAATTCTCAAATGTGAATGGAGGAATACGAGAAGGAATATGGAAAATGTTTAGCAGAGGTTGCGGTTTAGGCACATGGAATGGAAGAATGTTTTTGGAAGAAGATGAAGTGGAAGTCTTTGGAAGCTTGAATGTCAATTTCACTTTTTGCTCAACATAAGACTCTTTCAAGAGAGACTTTGGAATCCATATGGCTTTAAGCTTTTTATTTTCTTTTGATGTGTTAGAGAGAATATCTTCAATGATGGATTTTGGAACCCATACTTGTCTTGTAGTTTTCTTCTTAGATATCTCTTTTGACTTTATGCCTCCATGTCGATTAGAGGAGACATGGTGATCGTCTTTTTTTGATGGATTTTGGTATTGCTTCTTTTTCTTGTATTGAATATTCAAGTTACTTCCAAAAGACTTGGGACTTGTGGAAGAAGGAAAATACGACTGGTTTCGATGGGTGGATGGATGAAAAGGCTTCAAGGGTATGTATCTATGTTGATCTTGAGGAAAGATATGAGATGGAGGGACGTAAGGACCCAAAATGGATGACAAATTAGGAGAATTAGGAGGGGAAAGTGAAGGGACATAAGGACCCAATATGGAAGGAAGACATGAAGCCCTTAGTATTGGTGGAGGAGGTCCAAGGATGGAAGTGGAAGATGCAAGAGGATAATCAATAAGTTCATCAGCATCTATATCACAACCAAGGATATCAGCATCTTTAGAGTGAGCATTAGGATTTTTAATAAAATCATGAACATCTTGAATAGGAGCAGTTTCTTTGATAGGATTGTTCAAAGCTTGCAAAGACTTAGGAAGAGTAGAAAATGGAAGCGAACATGGAGTGGTAGAACAAGAAGATGGAAGACTTTGGTCTTGACAAGGATCTTTGGATAGCATAAGCGTAGAATTTTTCTCTTGATTTTTAATAAGCTTAACATCAGAAGTAACGACACTATTTTTAATAACCTTAATGGAAGTATCATCTTTGGAAAGTGCAAGCGTAGTAAGGTTATTTTGATTATCAATAAGCTTAATAGTGCAAGTGGTAGCTTGATCTTGCTTAGGAGAAGACTTAAGACATGGTGGAATGAATGTAGAAGAGCATAGAGGATCAAAAGAACCATGAAATGGATCAGAGACATCATGAAAATAATTGGATGACATGGATGGTTCTTGATCTTGATCTTTCTTTATATTCTTTTCTGTATCATTTTTAGAGTCCTCTTGACATGAAGCCACTTCTAAGGACAAGGAAGCATTTTGAAATTGTATGGAAGACTTTGGAATAGATAGTGAAGGACTAGCTGAAGTAGGCATTGTAGTGCATAAAGGCTTAGGCTCTTTAGGTTTAGCATTATTGAAATTATTTTCAGCCAAGTGAAGGTTAGCTTGAGTTTCTTGAAGAGGTAGCTCTTGAGGATAACTATAGGGAACTGCATGAAAAGCATTAGGATCTTTGTTGGGTGAAGGATTTGTGAAAGATTTGGAAGACTCAGAAGCTTTAGGAGATGTATGAGTATTGGAGGAAGTAGGGGATGGAAGGGGACCATCACAAGATAAAGGTTCAACATTAATATGATCTTGCTCAGAAGTACAATTTTGATTTTTAGCAGTGGAATTCTTAGAGAAGAAATGCTCATAGTAGTAACGTTTATAATCAGCGCGTTGTATTTTATAGTCCTCAGCAGTAGTAGATGGATTATCATCAAGGTATTGTCTACAAACATCACTAAACTCTCTTTCAAAATCAGAATCATATGGATCACCATCACAATCTATCCAATAGGATGACCCATTTTCAGTAAGCATGAGTCTGCGAGGACTCTGAGGAGTAGAGGTGTCATAAGTATCACTACATTGTCCATCATCATAGTCATCAAAGGTATTACAAGGATTGTCATGTTGCTCATTATGGTATGGCTCATGAAGAAAAGAAAGACTCTTGGGGGAAGTAGAAGAAGAACAAGATCTTAAAGAAGGAGAAAATGAAGACATAGTGGAAGAAGAAAACTTAGCTAAGGAAGAATTTGAATGATGTTGAGAAGAGTCATGGTAAGATGAAGAAGGATAATGATGTTTGGAAAAGGCATGGTAGGATGTGGAAGATGAAGAATGATGAGAAGACCTAGAAGAAAAAGAGTGTTTGGAAGAAGGAGATTGTGAGAGAATCATGTCTATAATCCTAGCAAAGGCGTCAGACTCAGACATCTTTTTGTTTACTCTTGTCTTAAGTTGATGACTTGCGGGATGCTTGGAAAAATAATACTGTTCGAATTGAGCAATGAGTTCGAGATCATCCCTTCTCAAGAGAGGTTCTATAGCAAGATAGTTGAAATTCATGATTCTAGAAGAGGAGGAATCAAGCATGAAAGAAATGAATAGAAGAGATGAAATAGAAGAAGGCAGACTAGATAATAAGAGGAAAAGGATCAAGAAGAAGAAGAATAATTTCCCATGGGAATAGAAGACTTCAAAAGAACATGGGAAATGGTGGGCGCCAAAAATGTGTGCTATAAATGTGTCACACTTCTATGAATCATTACATGCAAGGGAACTCAAGAATGAGCCCTCACAAATTGATCCATAGCTCCCTAGGCATGGAGTGCAAGGGTTTTTAAGAATGCTCTCAGCTAGAGCTATTTAGCCAATAACCTTGCTAGTAAACCATGCAATGGGAGATTCAATGAAGACAAGGGCAAGAATACCAATATCCCCAAGAATCAAATGAATGCAAATGCAATGCAAGCTAGATTAAGAATGGAAATGCAAGCTAAACTATGGAAATGAAAGATGCAAGTATTACAAAGCCTCCTAGTTAAACTAGATGAATTAATCTAAAGCATAAAGGAAATCTAAGCTAAGAATGCCATGAAAATGAAGCTACTATGCAAGAAATGAAATCTAACTATGAAGCAAGAAAGCCATGATGATGCAAGAATGAAGACAAGAAGATAGAGTGTTGATGAAGATCCAAGATGAATGCCAACAATGCTCCAAATCTTCAAACCCTAGATGCAAGAATGTCTCCAAAAGCTCCAAGATGACCTAGAAAACCTGTAGCATAACAATAACATAAAAATTGTGTGTCTGCAAATGAGGAAGAGAGCTCTCCTTTTATAGGGAATGAAAAAGGAATGGGCCATGGAGATTAAGAGGCAAAAGATTTAATCAACGATGGAGCTTAAAAGAGGAGCAATCCATGTGCACAAGTATCCTCCAATAGGAAAATAAGAGTTGACTTTTATGTCCATATGAGACAAAAAGTGCTTTTTCCCTTTTTATAAAATAAGAATAATACTTTATTTGTGCAACTTAGGATAAGAGGAAAAGTGGGGGCTTTTTATTTATTAAAAGGGGAGGAAATATTCCTTTTAATAAATAAAGACTTAGGATAAGATGGTTAGCCCATAGAAAATAATCAAATAAATGATAGAACTAAGATTTGATCAAGAATAAGCAATTTATGATTTAGCAAAAGGGGCTAATAGTCTAGGTGACCATTTTTGGGTGTATACAACAAGAACCCTCTTTTTCTTGCAAGTACAGGTGCAGAATTTTGGATCTGAGAGCAAATTTGGATACCCTTTTCGATACACACAGACATCAGAATTTGATATTTTCCAGATGTGCCCTAATTTGAGGTTAGTATTAGTATTTGAATTATTTCATATTCCAAGCATAAAATTCATTGATAGGGAAATATTAGATTTACTCTCCTCCATATTCTCCATAAATTGATTCGATTGTGTATTAACCTCTTGGTTGATCAAATTGGATCTCTTCATTGGGAATTTGGGTTAGGGGATAGATCTCATATTTCCCCCCTTTTCCCTTTACAGCTAAATAATGTTGAATCCATTTTAACCCTATTTAGATACCTACTTGACAATGGAAGGAGATATCCTATTTACAACAATGTACACCATATTCTTAGCGAGGGATATTAAACCCTACATCCAAGAATATAGATAATTGTGAAAATGATATGTCACTCATGGAAAAGGATCCTCAAATGAAAGAGATCTTATCAACAAGATCCCCATCATAGAGGATTGCTTTAGATAAAATATCAACTTTCAATAGCGAGAACAAAGATTCGATCATCAAGCCCCTTGTAAAACAAGAGGAAGAGGAATCTTTGGGATGAGGGAAACAACCCTAACACCAAAGCAAGGGTGAGAGTTTATAAAGAAGATAATTTTCAACTTAGAGAAGAAGTGCCAACTTAGGACAACAACTTCTCATATAAGAAGGTTATCCATAGTCAAAACATCTATTAATATGATGAAATAATATTGCAATATAAACAAATACCACTAAGATAAGGAAAGTAGTTCCCTAGACAAAGAGAGAGAAGGAAGAACCTTCCCCCCAGGGATGAAAGGCAAGGGATACCTTTGCAAAACATGTCTTAGAAGAGATATCTTGAATAATAGAAGAGAGGAATAGATGAAAAAATATCATAATACAAATCATCGATATAAATGAAAGAATAAACAATTAAGCTCAAAGCAGGAAGACATGAAGAAATATACCTCTTGCTCCTCAGTCTAAAGGAGAAAAGATCTATGTTATATACAAATGAGGGGTAAAATTATGAAGAAATCTCAAAAGAGAAATTTCTTTTCTTTTATCTTTATGGATTGGATAATAAGGAGAAGGTTCTTTGAAGAATCTTTGCACATCTACATCATGAACCATAGTTTGAACCTCAACATAAGTATGGGAAAAACTAGGAATAGCAGATGGAGAATTAGGAATCAGATTTGGAAAGATAGGATTAGGATTAGGAAGATTAGGAACACTGGTAAAACTGTAGGAAGTGATATGAATGGAAGATACAACTGGAGGAACACTAGGAGCCATAGTTGGAAAAGGATTTGAATAGATATAAGTAATATTATGGTAAGAATGATGTGAGGTAGAATCATGATTTCCCATAAGATCACCACTAAGAGGAAGAGCATTAAGGGAATTCATATCTTTCTTTGCTAATTCCTCATCCCTAAAAGGAATCCCAAATGAAGGTGAATGATATATAATGTCATCTTCTTTCACATAAGGGGAGTGTGTTCTAGAGAATATGTCATCCGCTTGTATCAAAAATCCTTCACAAGGAGGGGATAAATCAATGTATTTATCCAAGGGTTCATCCCAAAAAGTAGAATTATCCATAATGGCTTTATGAGGAAGAGAGTAATCAACATCCAAATCTAAAGGTTCATCCCAAATAGGAGGATTATCATCCCTATCCATTAAGGGCATTATAGGAGTGTCATAAGTCATTAAAGCTTGATCCCTAGAGGGGGAAGAAGGACATCTATTAGGAGAAGAATTAACATCGATCTTCAACTCCTCTCCATAAAGAGAAATGTGATGGATATATAGATTAAGGTCATATTCGTTCTCTAATATATCCTTATAAGGTAATTCAAAAGAGGACAAAGCAACATCACATGCCCTAGATAAAGTTTTGCTTGGTGTAACGCCATGCAATGGTAAGGTAAGAGGAGAATGTTGTGTAATCCCAAAAGTTTTGGGAAACATTTGAAACAACTTGTGCAACATGATAAAAAATAAATCTAGATATATCCACATGTATTAAAATGAAATTTATAAACATGAAAAGGAAATCAAACACAATAGAGCATCTAATTCCACAAAGCAATGTAAATGTTTTTGTATTTTTGAAGAAATTTTGCATTTTTTTTTTTTGATTTTTGAAATATAAATGAAAGGGCATAAATAAACCTAATCTTAATGCAAGAAAAGGTTATCCACAAATCTAACACAATAGGGCATCTAAATCCACAAAAGAAAGGAGAGTAAGTATGTCGGGTTCACCAAAATGAATAGAGGTAAAATAGAATCACCTCTATTGGATGTAATGTATGGGGGAAATATTAGATCCAACCCTAAATCCAAATTCCCAAAGGAGAAATCCAATTTGATCAACCTAAAGGTTAATACACAATCGAATCAATCTATGGAGAATATGAAAGAGAGAGAAAAACCCTATATTTCCCTATGGTAGAATTGTGCTTGAAATCTAAAATAATTGAAATACAAGTACTAACCTCAAATTAGGAAAAATCTAGAAAATGCCAATTTTTGATGTTTGTGTGTACTTTCAGGCAATTTTGCAACCTGCTTTGGACTGGAAATGCTGAGATGAAGAAAACCCAAAAATATTTTGTCTTTCTGATGGCAGGTAGTCTTTGACTCTCATAAAAGGTCAAAGGCTACATTCTTTATTTGAAGGTTGATTCTAACTTTGTTCGCAGATCCTAAAAGTTCACTGGAAAGGGTATCCAAATCTACTCTCAAATCTAAAATTCCACACTTGTACCTACAAGAAAAATGGTTTTGTTATTTGTTTGGGGGGTTTACCTTGGTCAAACCCCAGTTTGGAATCAACCTTAATATTGAAATTGAAATGAGAATGCTAGCAAGTAGTAGAAGTAGATCTAACAATGAAGCTATGACATTCAATAGATATGCAATTGTATTTGAAATGTAATCAAGTATGTTGATATGAAAGCTTGGACATAACATTAACAAATGTAAATCAAACCTCCATGATTGTATGCTTGGAATCCATCTTGAGGGAAGAATGAAATGGATCTTGAAGATGAACAAAAGGATCTTGAAGGAAGATCACACCATCATGATGGCTAGATCTAGGGTTTGAATGATGAATCTTGAATGCTTGAACCAAATCCCTTCAATGGCTTGAATTCTTGAATCCTTGATCTTCAATGGAGAACTTGGATGGAGAAGAGGACTTGAATGCTTGAATGGATGCTTGCTTGATCACCTTGAGAGCTTGAGAGAGGAGATTGCAAAACTTGATTGCTTGATGGCAAAAGAAAATATGAATCATGGATGAGAAAATGAGAGAGGAAGGCCTCCTTTTATAGTGAACTAGGACACAATCTTCTAGAGGGGCAACCTTGGAGAATTAAATCCCAACTAGGTCCTAACCTTTAGAAAATATACCTAGATTAAATTCAATTTAAGGATTTACCATCCCGAAACCCGAAATGGCCGACCCGGAGGTTGGAAAACAAATATCCCTGAAACTCGACACCAGGAAATCAAGGAAATTTGAAATCTGGACAGGGGGTCAAGGATGAGGTTGGAATTGACTAGGTCAAGGTTGAGGTCAATCCTGACTAGGTCAGGATAGAGGACTTTGACCCTATAAGGTCAACTTTGGCCTTATGGTCAAAAACCTCAGGATCCAGACCTAGAATGCTAGGAAATGTAGATTGGAGTGAAAATCAGGGGCAGATAGAAGCAAAATGAGGAGAAAAAGTATCATACAAGAAAAGAGCTGATTCCAGGTGCTTGACATGACTCAGACTACTCACTCAGAGGGCTAAATGCTCTTAACATGGAAGTGCTTCCATTTTAAGATGATATAATAGTCAACTTGCCAACATGACCTTGTTAGAGGATTTATCACTGACAGTTTTCCTTTGACAAGCATTCACTATGGGGTCAATAAGAAAACCAACAACACTCATTGAATGTCATATTGAAATACAAAATACTGTTAAGTCCCACCTGGTTAAGATATTTTGTTGTAACAATGGTTAAACTGATACAATAATGATCTGATTTAAATAAAACTAAGATTTGCAGATTTTTAGATCTATGTTAAGCTCAAAATACCTCTCCCGATCAATAAAAAATTCAATCCTTAATATCCTCCAACTTCATTCCACTCTGTGTATAATTCTCTAATGCTCGATAATGTCTGTAGATTAGCTTGGTTTTGTCTGTAACCTGTTTGATCAGTAGTGCATGAAAATAATATGATCACACAAATTCTATTGTAGCAGCTATTATCCCAGACACAATAATGAATCTCATGTCTCTTTAAATAGACTTCATAAAGCATTTTCATCTCATCCATTAGATTTTTCCTCTTAATCTCCATCATTCATTTTTCTTCTTCAACTCTCCTTGACATTTTTGTTGCTAATATAATTCATTCTTCTCCATCTGATCAATCTTGAATTTTGTCAGTCGTTAGATCATCATAACAAACTTTATCTTCTACCTCAGAATCATAAGCAATTGTCCAACTCATCAATTCAGTCAGATGTTATAAAATTTATTTGTTTCACTCACTTGGTCAATATATAATTTGTTGGTGAATACCTTCTTGGTTCATACTTGATGCAGGAACATTCTAGGATTCTTGGCAATCCTGTATTAACCAAAAATAAGTTTGTCTTTGAAGGTAGATTGTGAGTTTTGACCATGGTTTGGTGGAGTAATTTCTCAGTTTTGGAGTTGGTTGCTTGGTTTTAGTGTTTACTGGGTTGATTTGTCTCTTAAGGATGCTCGGTAACTGAAGGTGTCAGTTATTCCTGGCGCTCGGCAATAATAGCATTGCTCGGTGATGCTTGGCTTGGTCGGTTCACTAGTGCTTGGTTATTTCTCTACTGCTTGGTTATCGGTCTTGCCGACTGGTGTTCTTGCTAGGCCGACTGGTGCATTTAATTTGGGTCACGTTCCTTGAGTTATGGATTGACCATTGGGTGTGAGAGGGCCTAGATCTGGTGTGTTATGTAGATGTGATGACCATTGGGGTGATATTGGAGATTTTATTTATTGTAAGGCTATTTGAGAGCCAACTGATGTTTTGACATTTAATAATTTTTTGTCAGAGATAATGATTTCATCAAGCCGACTTGTGGCTAGAATTATGTATTTAAGCAGATTTTTGGGTAGTTGTTTGGGGAGTAGGAGGTATGAGTTAGTAGCTTGCGAGCTTAGGCATTAGGAAGATTTCTTGGAAGTTGTGAGTACAAGTTTAGATCTTTCCTGGGATCCCTAGGTCAGTGTCCTATTGTGTGGCAGACCTAGGCTAGCTTAGTAGTGAAGTTGTGAAAAGATTTGGATCCTGCAAGATCTTGTAGACTTTTGCTTGCTTTGTAATTGGCCGTAATCGAGAAGACCTTACAACCCAACACATTGCATGTAATCAGTGAATTTATGAATAAAGATTCTAGTTTTATATCAGATCTGGTGTTATTGCTGTATTATTCTAGTGTGTATTAGTTTGGCTGCAAGGTCAGACTGTCCTTCATTGGATCCTCCATCCTTGACTGCATTAGGTGGTATCATAATGAAGTTTGTTCCTATTGGAGCTGAGTTGATCTTGTATGTTTGCATCTAGATCTTGATTTGAAGATGCCTCCGAGGAGAAATCATGAGATCTCAGAGGAAGAAACTGCTGGAGAATTTAGTCTTGATGATTTTATGGCTTTGCAAAAACAAGTGCAAGATCTGCAAGAGGAATTGAGAAAGAAGAAGACTACACCGAAAGAAGGTAGTGATAATGAATCTGAGGAAGAAGATCATTTTGAAGAAGCTATAGAAGAAGCTAGAGATCCTGAAGAGAATAGAATCCTGAAAGCTATGTCTAAAATTGGGAAAAGACCTAAGATTGAAGTTTCTACATTTGCTGGAAGCCTTAGGCCAGAAGAGTTGATTGATTGGATTAATGAGATAGATGAGTACTTTGAGTATGAGGAAATAGAAGATCCTGATAGGGTTAGGTTTGTAAAGACTAAGCTGAAGGGTCATGCAAATATTTGGTGGAGGGAAGTTCAGTTGGAAAGAAGTAGGAGAGGAAAGGAAAAGATCACTAAATGGAACTGAATGGTTGACAAGTTGAAGAAGAAATTCATTCTAGTGGATTATGAATTGGACATATTTAAGAAGATGCAAGCCTTGAAGAAAAATAACAAATCAGTGTAGGATTATACCAAGGAGTTTTATAGAATCTTGATTAGGACTGGTCATTCTGAAGCTGATAAAGAGAAGGTTTCTAGGTATGTTTATGGTTTGATACCTAGTATTTAGGAAGAGTTACCTACTATTCAGATGACAACAATAGGAGATGCTTATTAGATGCCATTAAAGATTGAAGAGAAGCTGAATAAGAAGTTTGAAGGAAGGTAGAATAATAGGAATTGCGGTGGTAAGACTGGTGAGATAGTTGCTGAAGGTAATGTGGTAGAGAACCCTAAGCTTGATGTAGGATTTGACAGTAATAATTTCAATAGTGGACAGAGAGGAAGGTGGAAGAATGAGTTCATCGATACTTGTTATCAATGTGGTGAAGCTTTTCATAGAAGTTTTCAATGTCCTACAAAGAGAGTGTCACTGACCATTGAAGAGGATATTGTGAATGTTGCAGAGAAGGGTGAATTTCTGATCACTAGGAGATTAGCTACATGTGTCTAAGAACCAGTGAAAAGAAGAAATCTATTCAGAACCAGATGTAAGTGCAAGGATAAGGTATGTAATGTTATAGTTGATGGTGGCAGTTTTGAGAACTATGTTTTAGAAGAGATGGTTAGTAAGTTGAATTTGGAAAGAAAAAGACATCCTAATCCTTATCAGATTAGTTGGATACAAGTTGTGTCTAAGGTTGGGATTGAAGAACAATGCTTGGTTAATTTTTAGATTGGATCTTATCATGATGAGATATTGTGTGATATATTACCTATGGATGCTTGTCATCTGTTGCTCGGTAGACCTTGGCAATTTGACAGAAATGTTTTGTTTGATGGTCATGCAAACACTTATGTGGTTAGGAATGAAGGATTGAGACATAAGATGTTACCTTTACAGGAGATAGGGGCTAAGAGATGTGGAGTTATTAGGTGTTTTCCTAATGACAAACATCAGGAGTAGAGGAGTGATGAACCTATTCCCACAAAGCCTAGTTTAAAAGAGAAGGAGGATGATATATCTGAAGAGTTTTTTGATTAAGAGGCAAATGGTCTTTCTGATAGAGATAGTACAAAAAATTATGAAATTTGTGACATAGAGAGATGCAGATGATGTTGACTTCATTGATGAGTCTGGAGATGATGAACCTTACCGAGGCACTGATGTGATTGGTAGTGGTCAGAGTCGGTTTCTATCAGTTGCCGACTAGAAGGATAAGAAAAGTGGAAAGAAAAAGAACTTGCTGTAGGGAGAAATGAATGAAGTGAAGACTACTTGGGATGAAGGACAAGAATAGATAGAGGTTAAGAATAGATATGGCATACCTATTTTGATTCCCTTAAGGCATTCCTGATTTCCTTATGAGAAAATATTTCTTACCTGGGGTGTCTAATGTAGGAGCATCCTAGGATTCATGGCAATCCTGTATCAACCAAAAATATGTTTGTCTTTAAAGGTAGATTGTTAGTTTTGACCATGGGTTGGTGGAGTACTTGCTTGGTTTTGGAGTTGCTTTCTTGGTTTTAGTGTTTACCAGGTTGCTCAGTCTCTTAAGGATGCTCGGTAAATGAAGGTATCGGTTATTCCTAGTGCTCAACAATAATAGTATTTCTCTGTGATGCTTGGCGTGGTCAGTTCACTGGCACTTGATTATTTCTCTGCTGCTTGGTAATTGGTCTTGTTGACTAGTGTTCTTGCTTGGCTGACTAGTGCATTTAATTTGGGTCCCATTCCTTGAGTTATGGATTGACCGTTGGGTGTGAGAGGGCCTAAATCTGGTGTGTTATGTGGATCTGATGACCGTTGGGGCCATATTGGAGATTTTATTTATTGTAAGGCTATTTGAGAGCTGATTGATGTTTTGAAATTTAATAATTATTTGTAGGAGTTAATGATTTCACCAAGCCGACTTGTGGTTGGAATTCTGTATTTAACTAGATGTTTGGGTAGTTGTTTGGGGAGTGAGAGGTATGAGTTAGTAGCTTGCGAGCTTAGGTATCAGGAAGATTTCTTGGAAGTTGTGAGTACAAGTTTAGATCTTTCCTGGGATCGCTACCAGTGTCCTATCATGTGGCAGACCTGGGCTAGCTGAGTAGTGAAGTTGTAAAAAGATTTAGATCCTACAAGATCTTGTAGACTGTTACTTGCTTTGTAATTGGCTATAACTGGGAAGGCCTTATAACCCAACACATTGCATGTAATCAGTGAATTTATGAATAAAGATTCCAATTTTATATCAGATCTGGTGTTATTGCTTTGTTATTTTGCTGTGTATTAGTTTGGCTGCAAGGTCAGACTATCCTTCATTGGATCCTCCATCCTTGACTGCATTAATATTGTACTTAGGATACACTAGACTAGGTCAGTGTATACAAAAATCTTCAATTACTGACCACATAAAATTGTACAATTCTAATTTTCAATACACAACAAAATCATGTAATACAATCAAGTCAACAACATGATGCCACAGAAGCATCAATAAGTTACCCAATGTATACCATATCCACATCTATCATATACATCTCTTCTTCATGTAGATATCTCATTCCTTTACCATATTATTCTTCAGATGTTTGTAACTATCATGATAAGTACTGTCAAAACTAGTTGACATCAATGATAACATATTGACTGATTTAATTGCCTTACATATGAATTTAGTATCTCGGTGACCTTCAATCATTGTTTCTCACTTGACCATTCTTTCTATTAAGATATTCAATCAATTGTAGACTATTAGGTGTCAGTCGATGTGGTGCCTTATTCGAAAAAATAGCTCCAAGAATCAAATCCATACAATGACTTATACCTCTCATTGGTGGTAAATCATTAGGTGCATTATCTAAGATGATCTCCTTGTACTCAGTGAGAAGCTTCTCAATCTCTTTAGGAGCTTTATCTTCTATTTTCTTCCTTAGTTTGGTAGGAATCATAGCATAACAAACATTATTCTTCTTCAAATCCTTAACAAATTTCCTACCTTCCATCAAACAAACTTTCACAAATGTGCATATCTCACCAACTTCTTCAATCAGAGGTAACAAGATTTGTCACTTTTTGTTAGCCCAAATAGTATATTTGTGCAATCTCCCATCATATATAACATGTCTATCATATTTCCAAGGTCTACCCAACAAAATATGACAAATATCCATAGGTATAATATTACACAACACATTATCATAATAGTTTCCAATTTTTAGATTCAAAAAACATTATTCACTTACCATAAGTGTATGTTCATCCTTGATGCATGAAATATGATAGGGCTTTGGGTGCTTCAATCTTTCCAACTGCAACTTTGAAACCATTTCCTCTGATGCCAGATTCTCTGAATTTTCACTATCATTGATCACTTTCCAAACTTTGTCTACAACTCTGCATTTGGTCTTGAACAAAATTTTTCTTACCAGATCTTCCTTAGTCTTTTCACTCCACAATTATCTTCTGACCATTAGGTTTCCTTCCTTCTCAAGTTCATTCGGTGAACCTTCTTACACCAAAGAATTTCTGCTACTACCAACCTTTCTTGCATGTATACACTCAAAATATTTATGTCCCTCTTCATCACAATTGTAACAAGTTCCAAGAAATCCACCTCTACCATACCCACCTCAGGAGTATTTGCCTCTTCCACAGGATGAACTCTCACCTTTCCACTCAGTCTTGCCTTTGTCATGGTTTGTCTTGTCCTGATCAGATCTATTGTTTTCACCATAAGATCTACATCTTCCTCTAGGTAATCTGTCACCTCTTCCTCTTTTTCTTTTCTCATACTTTTTATTCAATTTCTCCTCATCTTTTAGGACAAACTAATAAGCCTCTTCAATACTCTCCATCTTCACCAAACTGATCTCTTCTTGAATAGAAGTCCTTAACCCATTCACATACCTTGCTATTCTTTGCACCTCATCTTCAATATATCCAAATCTGATATCTAACCTCTAGAATTACTTGGTGCTATCCTTCATAGAGATATCTTTCTACCTCAAACTTTGCATTCTCCTAACTAGGTTAATATGATAATCACAAGGTAAAAACTCACCTTTCAACTTATTTACCATATTTTCCCATACCTTTATTTTGGTTTTTCCTTTCTTCTTTTGATCTAATTGTAGATGCTCCCACCACAACAATGCATGATCTTTCAATTTTGTGGTTGCAATTACCTTCTTTTCATCTGATATGTTATCATACTCAAAGTATTTCTCTATTTTAGTGATCCGGTCTATCAAATCATCTGAATCCAACTTTCCACTATACTCAAGAGGGTTAAACTATGGCATAGCCTTCAAACTTGTCAAATCCTTTAGGAATATTTCTTCTCCTTGATCAATTATAGGTGCAGGTTTAGCTACCTCTTGCTCTTCTTCGGCTTCATCATCACTAGCATCATCAAGATGTCTTCCTTGGCATTAGGTTGTCTCAATAACTTTCAACCTTGCAGTAATTTGTCTTAGCATATCAGCTAATCCTAGATCTATATCTCTCCTTCCTTGAACCATTTTGAAACCCTCTTCTATTTTAGGTCATATCACAATTTTCTACCCCACAACAAATAACTAACTAGGATTTACAAGAAGGAACCCTTGATCAAAGACCTATATTCGTAAACTTAGATCAAGATCCAACCTCACTCTGATACCACCTAACACAAGGTAGGATTGATAAATGGGACCAAAGGCTCACCCAAGTACCAGACCACCTTGGAGAGTTACAATATGAAAGAAATTACACAAAAATAGAGAGAAGGGAATCATATCTTATTCATCAAACTTCATACATGCTATGCTATAAAGCCTTCCTAGTTATAACCAATAAAAAATAGGAATTAATTATAGAACATTACATTCTTCATGCATGAAAGATCCATGATCTCCAACTTCCTCCCCCTTCGCTATTAACTCCATGCCTAGATCTAGAACAAAACATTACATTTATACTTCAGGCTACCAAATAGGTTGGCCCAAAGAATCCTTAAGATCCAGCATTAGAGAAAGAAATGACCCGATTTAGGTCTACATGTTTCCCAATGAGTGATCCCATCATTAAGATCATGACCAAAATTTAATGCACATGTTAGCCTCAACAAAATATCCAAATTAAATAGGTCAATGAACTAGGAGAAACACCAAAAACACCAAACCAACTCAGTTAAGAACACTACCGAACTGAAACAAAACACAAAAAATCCACTTAGTGAAAGGCACCACCGAGCAGAGATAGGTAATCGAGCTTGACAATGAACAATAGAAACACTCCACTGAGAACTCAAAAGAAATTACCGAGCACATCAAACAAGCTACCAAGATACAGGATTTCCATAAACCCAAGATGATCCTGTATCAGTAACGGTCCATCAGAAAATGACACATGTACAATATATTATCACAAGAATAGGAATAGAAAGAAGAAGAGGAAGATTCAGTTAGATGAATCTGGGCTTTTTTTGTCTATTCCCAAGTCTTCTTGTATTCTTTTATGGATGTGTGGACATGTGTGATATAATCATCATCAAGGAGGCCCATGTTGTCATTTCTTATAGTCTAGTAAAAATGACTATCTTGCATTTCTAGATCCTCTTTGGAATAGCTTGCACTTCCATAGTTATCACTATCAATAGAGCATCAATGGTAGTGAGTTTGTGCAACTTAAATGGCTAGTAGGCTACATGCATGACCAATGTATCCACATGGACTTGGTAGGCATTCTTCATACTATCAATTGTTAGGAATGGGAACACTGAGAGGGGGGGGCGGGGCGTGCGGTGGATCGGTGTTCACTATATTTTAACTTTTTACTTTAATCTAAATACTGAATTATAAATGCTTAAGTACTAAATTAAACATTCATATAAACATGAATCATGAAATCAACACATGACACAAATATGGTTATGAGGAAACCCAAATAGGTAAAAACCCCGGTGGGAATTGATACCCACTAATATTCTACACTAGTGTTTTGTGATCCTTGTTAGAAGATCATTTACCTTGTTAGGAGTAGCTTTACAATGCTTTAATACAGTAGACCTTGTTAAGGGTCAAACCCTGTTAGGAGTCTTTTACAATGATCCCTATTAGGGGAGTGGACTCATTATCCTAGAGCTCACTGCTCAAATGATGAAGGCTGCAACCTTTTGAGATCAGATACACAATATATCTGCTGGTAAACTATTGCTGTGACACTTCTTGTCAGATCAGTTCCTTTGGTGCGTTGATGCTTTGACCTCTTGCAAAGCTCTAATAAATCATATGCTCTTTTCACATACCTCTACTCTACTTGTCACAACTCTATTTCCACTTCCATACCAAATACAATGGGTACACTTTATATTTATGTGCTCATACCAATTATACAATTAGGTTGGCCCTATAACTAATTATAAATAATGCTTCCAAATGAATTGGCTTAAGTGTGCTTACAATTATACATATACATATGTTGGAAACCTAAATAAAATGGGTGCATAGCCTCTACAACATTAATTTACAATCACAAACCAAAATAGTCACTGTCGGCTCTATGCTCTGTTCTTTGTTGGCACACACTGGCTGTGCAACTTCAACTAACTATAACTTTCACATCTTTGCATATCTACTTATGCGCTCTTAGACTAGGCATAAGTATAGTCTAACAACCTTAACTTGTAGGGTGCATACCATAATTCATCCATACGCATGGGCGCAGGTGCTCTGTATGCTGTCCAGTCTTTAACACTTAACTGATTTATGATCTTTACACTTGGTGTGCTGACTCCAAACTGCTATATGACTTTGTTTCCATAATGAAAACTCTATATCTAGTCATATACTTTAGTATAGACAACTTGCCAACAATCTCCCCCTTTGTCATTGATGGCAACAAAGGAATATGGACAAGTTTTTAACTGTCCCTTTACACAAAACATTTTGTCTTCTATACATCTTTATACACATAAATTATATCTCCCTATACATCTTATATACTCCATATTCTATACCTCTCCCTTTGAAATTAATGACAAAGGTATATCAAAATCTTTATCTACATACACTTACTAAGGGAAAACATTTGGATATGCAATCTTGAGTTTTTGGATCTCCTTCTTCCAAAAGGTTATCAAAGAATTGACTATCTATAGATGGGCGCATAATGCATATTGAAGCTTCTCCATCTTCTCCAATTCTATGCTCGGACCTTGATCATAGGTTATCATGGTCGCATTAATCTCCTTTATGTTTTGACTGAGAATGTCTAGTGAGGATGCAAGAGCATTCCTCAATTGGGTTTGTTTAGACCTTATCTTCTCCATTTCTTTCTCTGCCTTCTCAATTATGTCCAACTGACCTTGATAGACATTGTTACACATATTTACATCAGTGGAAGTATCTAACACTAAAATCTTCACCTTCTTAATCATTGCCTTTGCATCTTTGATCTTCTTCAGATGGGCATCAATGAACTTATCCCAATCCATAGATTCTGTAATGACTTTCCTTACTTGATCTGCAAACTCTTTTAATGATACCTAACCAGACTTAAGAGAGTTCAAGTCTAGTGAAAAATTACTCATTAGTTCATCTAGTCTCCTTTTTAATTACTTCTCCTCTGCCACTATGGCAGAAAATTCTTCTAGGCTTGAGAAATTGACTTTGAACTGAGAGATGACTATGCTCACATCATCAACTGAATGTACATTTACCATTTTATTATCCTCTGGCATCAAAATATTCAAGATATTTATTGATTCCACTAGGAGAGGATTTCTCATTACTTACTTCTCCTTAGCCTTCTCCATAGCTAGGATGTTGAACTTAATCAGGTCTTCTTCCTTCTAGGAGTCCAAACTACTAGTGTCAGGTGTGAAACTTGACAACAATGCTGAGGTGGGAGTGATGGGAGTGTTATCCATCACCTCTTGCTTCACCTTGAGAAAATCAATAGAAGATTCATCTTTCTTTTCTACCTCTTCTCCTTCTTTCTTTTCTTCATCAGATATATCTTCTATGACTACTTCTTGCTGAGTGGGAGGGGTACTGCTGCATAAGATCTCTGCTTCCTCAGTGATGACAAATGCTTCCTCAAACTTGTCCAACTCCTTATTAGTAGCTGCCATGGCTATTTCCACATTATCTATGATAATTGTGCTATCTTTTGGTGATTCTATCATAGGCGCAGAATGATCTACTTCTGTTTGAGTTTCTGCTATAGGCGCTGAGTCTTGAGGACCTGTCATTGGTACATTAGTGGGTTCGACCACTTTATCTTCCTTGATGGGTGCATGAGTGATGGGCGTAGTAGGTGGTTTTGTAAAGCCCCTCCAACCCTATCAAGTCTTGGTTATGATCTCTTGAAATTAGGAAGGACTATATGTGAGAATGATCCTTCTTGTGATGGTTTCTTAAACCGAACCACTTACAACTCACCCTAATTTCATATTTTAATATGGGAAATAATAATAATTGCATAGGTATGTTCCTATACATCTTCTTGTGTTTCAGAAATAGTTAAGGACCTTAATGCTAAAAGGACCACCTGATAGACTTATATGCTTTTATGCGAAATGCTCATTATTATTATTCATGTGTACCTTAGGTTAATTGATTATAATCACTTAGGGGTTAGATGTGTTACCTTATCTTATAATGTTACTTGGGATTAGACATGACTAATGCATTTAGGGTTATATGATTTGTTTATCTTGATTTGATAATGGGACATTTTGAGTACATGCCTGATGGTTAAATGGGTTTTTGAAAGTTAATAGATGATTTATATTCACACGATTATGTTATGATGTATTCTTTTATACAATATGGAAAAGAGATTATTCTAGTACTAACCATAATAATCCAATTATGCTTTGTTGATGTCATTGTTTGGTGTGAGTGTAGGATGAGGGGAGGTAGTCGTAGTTACTCCTACAGGAGGTCCACATGATGTCACACTCTCCCTCCTTGTTGCCATTGTCTATTTATATATATGTATATATGCATGTTGGTTGGTGTTGCAAGATGCAGGTACTAGGCATCGACTCCACCTGGCTACATAGGTCTAAGCATGCCTTCAAAATCCTCGAACTGTTGTTGTGTGGAGATATTACCAAGATTACTCTCAAGGTTACCTGTGGACTTAGATTTATGTTTAGGCCTAGCTGGGGGTTCTGAATGCAATATGTGATGTGGTCTTGTGATTTATGATTTGACGTTGTTCTATGATTTATGATTTGAGTTAGATTTATCCTTGTAAGTATATGTATATATATATATATATTTATTTATTTTATATGTGTTATAGTGTTTGTATTTTGTATAGGTATGTGTATATGTGGGTGCACACACATATATCCATGCTTATATAAATAATAATAATTGTATGTTTTTCATTAATTGTGTAATGGTATGTTATTTATGATAAATAAATAAAGTGAGTGAATTCAATAAATGTATTAAATAAAAAGTGAAAATAATATTAATAATAATAATTATTAAAAGAAATGCTCTTGTAGTAAAAACTAGCTATCTAGGAGGGAGTTGAACTCGAGACCTCCTAGGAGTTAGGCTAGTTGGTTTCCATATGTGCTATGGTTTTTCTTGAAAGTTATTTGTAGAGTTTTCTTCTTATGGTTTTGTTTTGAGAGTATTTTAATTAAAATTATTAAAACCTTGATTAAGTCTTTTACGAGAATGATTTATTGATTATTCAACCAACTACAAAAGTTGGAGAAGTTGCTTCCTGTAAAGAAACTACTCCAACCACATAGTTGTATGATAAATATTTTCTTCTTTTGTGCGAAGAGGAGGAGACTTTTTTAGGAAAAATTTGGGAGGATTTTTTTAGTGATTTCTTTGGAAATTTATTAGAGTTTTTCTGTGAGCTTGAGAGTTCTTCAGTTTGGAAAGGAAGCATGTGTGGATTATTTAAATTTTGAATGCCAGAGGAATATTTTTAGGAGAATATCTACTCAAGGCTGGAAATTTTGTAGAGAGTCTCCAACCAAGGGAAGATGATTCTCCGCAGGACCCTAGGTAGGGTCTAACTGGGATGAATCTCCATTCTTCCCATGTTCATGATTATGTATATGAATGCTATTTTACTTGATGAGAATATGATTGTTTACTTTTATTTGAAAATGAGAACTATATATATGTTTTGTTTTTCTGTGTATTGAAATATGTTTCTAGGAAGTGATTTTTATGAATGCTTGTATGTTCGCTGTGGTGAAATCTTCTTGGGAGGGTAGAAGTGGTTTTGATCATGTAGGATAGTGTATTATATTGTTAATGAATGTATTATGAATGCTTCCAAAATTTAGAACTATCATTTCAACCCTACTGGTCCATATATGTTTGTGCACCACCTTTCTTTGTCCAGATCTAGAACAAATTTGTTAGATAGATAGGATGTATTGATGAGCTGTTTCTGAAGGGAAATTGGGAGATCTCAAATGGATCGTGCCTAGATTAGGCAACCATAGTCCCCATAATGCCCAGTTTTACCTGCAAGTTAGAGTTGATAGTTGTATTTTGTAGTTTTTGGCAATCGGTTTAGTTTTGGCCGGACAAGTTATTATTGACCGAGCAAGTTAGTATTGACCAAGCAAGTTAGTGATGATCGAGCAGGTTAGTGGTGGTGTAAACTAAGGAAAATAGGGTTCAGGGTTTATACAAGTATAACATTCACGGTACTTTAATTTCTTATACTTTAAGTTAATATACTTGTATAAAGAAATTAGGTACCTTTTGAGATGATTGAGATAGGTTCCAGATTCATAGGAGTTAAGATGCAACTTCTAAATTTTAGTTTTTCAAAAAAAAAAATCAGACTTAGTTATAATTTAGGCACGTGAGATTTTGCAGAGCATGGTGTTTTGGCATATGAAGTTTTGTGTAAACTTTAAATATGCTCATTTCTTATTTTGTTGGGATTATATGGTGCATTTAGATGCTTGAATAAGGTTTAGGATTAGGGATCAGAATTAGGGTTAGGGTTGTCCAATGGACTAGGACTACTCTAAGGCCTCCTAAATGTTCCCCAAATGTTCCTAAACTTTCCTATTCTTTTCTATGATTTGATTCTAGTTCTTGAAAGTGTTTATGATGTATTTTATTTGTGATGTGTGAACTTTGTATCACCTATGTACGTTTGTCAATTATTTTGTGGAGGTTATATGGTTTACTTATGATGATTTTTCACTTGGCATTGACTTGAGTTTAGTTTATGAGGCTAGGACTCATCTCCATGGTCTGTGTGCATGGGAGGGTTCCTTAGACCTATAAATGAGCCTTGGAAAGTTTTAAATGTGCATGAGAAAGGTTTTATGTTTCTTTTTGAGATGTCTTGTGATAGACATTCTTCTAGTGGTTCCTGTTATGTATATGGCTAAGGTTAGGACTCGCTCTGAGGGCCTGAGTGCATAGGGGAGTTTCCTAAACCTATGAATTAGGACTTGGAAGTGTTATCTTGTATTTGTGGATTGTGATGGGGTAAGGGAATATGAACCCTAAGTGAGTGGCTCACCATAGGTTTTGGAACCCTAAAGTGGTTGCCAGATGATCCTATGGGTGGGTTTGTAAAAAGTGATAACCTTAAAAATTAACCTGGGAAGGGGGGATTCAAAAGATAATGAAAGAAAAAATGGCCACATAGACCTAATTGGAGTCTTGAGACCAGGGATAACTACCAGGATGGATCCCTATTCATAAAGGGGGGACCGGGGTTACATGGTTGCCAGGAAGGATTCCACTATATAGGTTGTGTGATGACACTCACTTAGGTGGTCTCCTAGAACCTTAACCTCGGTGTTATAATATGATGATATTTTTATGTACCTTATTCCTTTTATTTGATTCTTGGATTTGTTGGTATTTGAGACTTAGATTTCCTTAAGGTCTTGAGAGTACCTTGGTTCTATCTCCTAGCACGGGGGGTGGAAATTTATCAGTTTCACATGGTTGGGTGGAAAATATCTTTCAAGGTATTGTTTGTGGTTCATGTCGTGGGTTGGATTCTAAGTTGTTCAGTGGTGAAGATTCTATTCCTGTATCATGTATCTCTATCTTTTGTTATCAAGATGTAAAGATGTATTGTAATCCCTTGGGTAACTTGATGTAATTATCTTTCTCTATGCCTTTGGGCCATGTGCAGTAACTGTAATTCCAATTAAGTTGTAAATAAATGAAGCTATGTATATGGGTAAGGGTAGGAATCTCAAAAATGGATTTGAACATTGGTATATCAGGCATGGATTATGGTTAAGTAATTCCTACCTTATATCTATTGTGAATTTTTAAATGAAAAATTGGAAGTAATGGTAATGAAATTATTTAGGGATGTAAACTTCTTTAAAAGGAAACATGTATGTTATTTAAAGTAGTAATGAGATGTGATTTCTTAAATGTATAGTTCAATGTGAGTAATGTATGATTATTCAAACAAGGTTTTAAGCTCAATTCTTAACTAGACTTATACAAGGTTATAGATGATGCTTTGTGGAACTTATGGAAAAAGAAAGATTCATTGAATGGTTTGTGCTGGTTATCAATATATGGTTAAGTAATTTACACTCCTATTATGATCTTAAGAGAAAATGGATAGTGAGGTATTTTAATGGAAAGCTTACTTATGTATTGTTAATGCAATTGAGTTGTGCATAGATAAGGTTAAGGAGTAAACAAATAAGGAAATGAACTTCATTTCATTAAGTAGTAAAATTCAATGCTTGATAATGGTAAATGAATTCATTAAGGGAACCTTAAGGAATGTACTTTTGAATGGTACTGATGATATGTTAGAATGTTAAAAAATAATTTGTTAGTTGTAATTTTAGGTCATAGACCTGATTCCTTATGGGTTCCCTGGAGGGGACATTATAGGTTTGATCTGTTGTTCCAGCAACACCTTCTCAAAGGCCTTCTTTGTTCCCTTTGTTATCAACTCATAATCTTTGTTCATAATGTGAAGAATTCTCATCTTTGTTCTAAGGTGTGGCTTTACCAAATTCAATATCAAATCTGTTTCTTCTTTGGAACATACATGCAAAGTGTCTTCTAGCACTTTTTCCTTGATCCTTAGGTCTTCTTCATTTTCTTGTCTTTTAAGGTTTTCTAGAATGTCCCATACATTATTTGGTATTTCTATTTTCAATTCAAGAACTGTCCTTTTGAAATTTATCATATGTTTGATAATCATACCATGAATTTCAGACTTATCAATCTCACTGTATGATTCATAGAACTTCCCTATTTGATCAATCCTTCCCTCATCAACAATTCTTGCATATAGAACTTTAAGGTTAGGTTTGAATCCTACCTAAGGAGGTGCTTGAGTGTTTTTCCTGCTCCTTAATGCTCATGAGGATGGATGACTAGTGCTTTCTTCTTTCTTCCTCTTGAATAAAGGCTTATACTCTGGAGGCGCAAAAGGAGTATTGTCTTCTTTATCCTTCTAACTATCATCTTTTTCAATTTTTATCTTTTTCATCTTGGGATCTTCTTGTTCTTCTGCTATGCTCTTCAATTCTAGAGCAATCTTCTCATCCCTTTCTTTATCAAGGTCTTCTTGTGATACACCATGAATCCTCAAGATCTCTAATGTAACTTTTGCAACCTTTCTTTTAGTTGCAGCACTGTTCAACTTAGCATCAACTTCTATAGATTTTTCTTCATAGGTTCCCCACCTAGGTTCATTGTCATCTTTGGGAGCTGATAGCAGTACCTATGCATAGGCTTCAAGAACTTTTTCCTCAACCTCAATACCAAGTGGATGAATCCACTAAGTTCTAGGCTCAACAACTTCCATAAAGGTAGTATCAATCTCCACCATGAAGCATATTGAATCTTTATACTTCTCCACAATAATTTCAGGAATCCTGTACCTCATTTTCATCCTTTCTCTGAAGGTCTTCAATTACAAGTTAAGGAAATCTCTAAGTGTACTTTCAGTGCATGCTTTGCTTGATATCTGTAGCATGGTAGGAATGGACTTGTCTAGATACAAGTCTGACACTTTACCAACTATATGAAGGTACATATAGATGATAAGGGACCCAAACCTGCATACCTTAGTCTTGTCATGTTTGATAGCCCTAATGTTTTCTATCAATTGTGTGCACAAGATCTCACACAAGTTGAACTCTCCATCTTCTTGCACAAGATGGATGGCTACTAGAATAGTGCCCGCAGACACACTATTCACCTTACTGGTATGATGAAATATGTAAGCCAATATCATTGATCTCAACTTGATGTCTGGCTGCACTATAGGCTCAATGGTCATGTCGCACTTATCACTTCTTGATTTACACACTTTGTCCACCATTTTCCTGACATCCTTACCCATAGGAAGGATGGCGCTTGTCTTAGAAAGGCCTATCATCTCATGAATTAGGTCTCCTATGATTCTTACTAGTACATCTCCAATCCAAAACAAATCATCATGGATTCTGCTCAATAATATCTTTATCCATTCTTCCTCATAGAACTCATGTAGTGGAATATTCAACAATGGGGTGATCATTCCATTTAGTGTATTCATCCATGAACATTTTATTTAGTTTCAACACTGTGTCCATGTGTGCCCTTAACCTATCCAGTCCAATAGGTTCCTTCTTATAATAAATGTAAGCCCTTATGTCTTCTACATGCATGACGCCCATTAACGTGTGGGAAAATGCTCCCTCTAAATAATCTAGGGTTGATTTAAATGGGTGCCTTTTGAAAACATACCGCTTCTTCTCAGGAACATCAAAAATAATAGGAGTGGCCATGACTTAGTTGATATTCACTTTCCAAAGGATCTCTGAGATGTTCTGATGGCTTCTGAACTGGCACAATGAGTTAGGGTTTCTTGCAACTGATCAAATGCATTGCAATAACTGATAACTTAATCTCCAACTCTTCACAAGAACTTCCAAGGCTCAATCTTCTCTCCAATCACTCTAAGTATGAATTCAATGAGTAAACAAACATCTTTTTATGTACTTAGAGTAAGAAATTTTCCATTAATGCAACTCGCGTAAACCAGGCTGTCACTTGAAATTTTCAAACTCAAGTTCTGCTAACAATCAGCATGTGCACTCTTGCACAAAGGTTCCAATACACTCCAATAGCTTAAGTCCAAAGGTGCATACTCTAAGGATGAGTATACCAGCCACTTAGGGGTCTAGAGCTAAAATAGCTCTCCCTTTGACCTTGAGGGCCATTCATGTAGATGTAGAGGGTGCATCCACTGGGGGTGCATCCAATACATTACCATCAACATTTTCTTTCTTTAAATCTAACCAAATCATGCTCTCATCTTCTAATGCCTTCACAAACTTGACTTTTTCTTCAGGATCCAAAACTAGTTCTTCAGCCTTTTTAGGGCTTTCCTAACCTTGCGTCCTTGATCTACAAGACTTTGAGATATGTCCAGCCTTGTTACAGGTGTGAAAAATCATTGGAGGTCTATTATTCCTCAATGCATTGACATGAGTCACCATTCTATATTGTTTTTTTGTATGACCATTATAGTTACATATCTGACATGTAACATTCTGAGAACTTCTTGCATTGGTCTGATTCTGATTTCTTTGATCATGCTGAATCCTATTCTTCTTACTAGTCTTGCAATTTATTTCTCTATGACCAAATCTATTACATGTATAACAATAACCATTAAAAGGCTTTACCATTGTATAGTTCCTTGCAATGTGTCCATGCTTGTTACATGCAAAATAGGTGCGTTCAATAGGCTTGCACTCATTTTTAGGTGGACTAACATTGTCTTTGGTTTGATCTTCAGTCTTCTTAGTATCAAAATATTCCTTTTGTGTCTCCTTTCTTGCTCACATCTTATCAATCTAATTTTGTGCTTCATTATATCCAATATAGCTAGTGTCTCCTTTGATTCTTCTTGCATACAACTATGATTCTACCAATTCAGCACTGGTGTGTAATTTGTCAATGTGGTTCTTTGCATCTTTCAATTTAGATTCCAATCTTGCTTTGCAATTCTTTAGATCCAAGATTTCCAAATTTTCTTCCCTTAACTCTTCATTGAGTTGAAGGTTCTCCTTTACTTGGTCATTGTAGACATCTTGATTGTTCATTAGTTTGTGATCAAGTTCTTCAAGCTGACTCACTAAGGATGCATTTTCTTCATTCAACTTCTTGACTTTTTCTTCAAGATCACTGTTAGAGCATCCCTTCAAATCCTTTCTTAGTTTCTTGATAACTAATTGAGCATCACTGACTTTTTCTTTTAAGTTTTCAATTTCTCTTTCTAAGTTGTCCAGGTCTTCAAGAGCTGCTTCAAGATTCTTCTTCAAATCTTCTTTGTCCATGATCTCCTCAAGTGGTTAAACTTCTTTGTTGAGGACTAGAGCTCTGATACCAATTGTTAGGAATGGGAACACTGAGAGGGGGGGGGGGTGAATCAGTGTTCACTGTATTTTAACTTTTTACCTTAATTTGAATATTGAATTATAAATGCTTAAGTACTGAATTAAACATTCATATAAACATGAATCATGAAATCAACACATGACACCAATATGGTTACGGGGAAACCCAAATAGGTAAAAACCCCGCTTGGACTTGATACGCACTAATATTCTGCACTTGTGTTTTGTGATCCTTGTTAAAAGATCCTTTACCTTGTTATGAGTAGCTTTACAGTGCTTTTAGTACAGTAGACCTTGTTAAGGGTCAAACCCTGTTAGGAGTCTTTTACAATGATCCCTGTTAGGGGAGTGGACTCACTGTCCTAGAGCTAACTGCTCAAATGATGAAGGCTACAATCTTCTAAGATCAGATACACACTATATCTACTGGTGAACTATTGCTATGACATTGCTTGTCAGATCAGTTCCTTTGGTGCGCTAATGCTTTGACCTCTTGAAAAGATCTAATACATCATATGCTCTTTTTTCATACCTCCGCTCTTCTTGTCACAACTCTATTTCCACTTCCATACTGAATACAATGGGTGCACCTTATATTTATGTGCTCATACCAATTATACAATTAGGTCAGCCCTATAACTAATTACAAATAACACTTCCAAATGAATTGGCTTAAGCGTGCTTATAATTATACATATACATATGTCAGCAACCTAAATAAAATGGGCGCATAGCCTCTACAACATTAATTTACAATCGCAAACCAAAATAGTCATTGTCGGCTCTATGTTCTATTCTCTGCTAGCACACATTGGCTGTGTAACTTCAATGGACTGTAACATTCACATCTTTGCATATCTACTTATGCACTCTTAGACTAAGAATAAGTATAGTCTAACAACCTTAACTTGTAGGGTGCATACCATAATTCATCTGTACGCATGGGCACAAGTGCTCTGAGTCTTTGGTGCTTTGTATGCTGTCCAGTCTTCAACACTTAACTGATTTTTTATCTTTACACTTAGTGCACTGACTCCAACTGCTATATGACTTTTTTTCCATAATGAAAACTCTATATCTAGTCATATACTTTAGTATAGACAACTTTCCAACATCAATGTCTATCACATCCTTGCCTTGGACTTCGTGGGACAAACAATGGAGTTTTGTGAAGTATTTGTCTATCTATTCCATCTCCATTTTTACCTGCTCTATTAATTTCTTCATATTTTTGGAAGTTTTGGAACATATATCTCTTTTGAAGTTCAAAGAGAACATCCATCTCTATAGAGGCTCATTGGGAGAATTTAGGATACCATGAGCAACTGCAACATCTAGATTTTAGCTCTATTACCTCATGAATTAGCTGGGTTACCCATTTATACTTCACTTCTTCTTCTATTACTTCAAGATCCACTCGAATAGAATAGAAAATATGAGGACCTCCTTGTATCTAGCTCTGAGCCTCTCAATTATAGGAATCCCTCTCAATTTTAGGTCTTGGATCCAATATCTACCAAATCTTTTCCACGTGTCTATATTCTTTTAGTTGGGAAATCAGTGTCTGATTGGTTGTAGAGGTGGGATCAAATGTATTTGCAACAAATGATTCACCTAGCTGATCAAAAAGGGGACTGGGGATTTTCCTGATATAATCAGATAATTACAAAATTGTGGTCTTTAACCTTTCTTTATCTTTATTCATGTTTTCAAGTTCATCTTGAACCTATTGGTTTGTGAACTTCCACATTTTGAAAGTGGAATTATGTTTGGGTGATTACATGTCGATGTGGCTCACAAAATCAGTTGGAGTTAGTTGATTGAGCATATCCATAGTCCTGGCCTATGCTATCTCCAAAATCACATGCCATGTAATCTCATCATTTCCCAATGATGAAAGCACACTAGATTTCCTCAATTTCTTTGAGGGGGGATTCTTAATTATCCAAGATACTAGGTCCTCAGGAGGCACATTCTTCTCTACCCTCTTTCTCTTCCTCTCAATGGTATGTTCTAACCATGAGGGAATTGTTAAAAATTTAGAGGAATATTTAAACGCCTCATCATAAAATAATTTCCTCACAATAGGAGGATTCTTTGATTTACAACTTGAAAATGAGAATTTGATAGTTTCAAAAGAAAGAGGAGGAGATATTAATTTACCTTTATCTTTAGCAACCTCTATTTCTACTTCTTTTTTCTCTTCATCTGTTATATCTAGGGGCTTCTCAAAAGTGCTAACATTTGTATCTGTAGGCTGCTCCTATGTTGTTTCCTTATCTTTCTCCTTTTCCTCACCATTGTCCTTAGGCTCATCTTATGCAAAAGACCCTATGTTTGGCAAGAAACCATCTCCACAGGTAGGCATCACTGTCACATTATTTTCTAGATGCTAATCTTCTCCTCCTAAAGCTTGAGATGAGCTATGAGAAGTGTTAGTGGTAGTGGTGGTGCCAGTAGGAGTAGTCATAGGTGACTGAGTTTGCGTGGGTCCTCTCTACAGAGTACTAGATCTCTTATTGCCTGATTTCTTCCATTCAACCTAGTCTAGTGTCCTTTTTAATATTTTCCCCCTCAATACATCTAGGTCATCATTTTTGGGTCTTTCATATGTCTCAACACTAATGGGAGTGCCCTTTATTATTTTCTCATACCTAACATGCCTCATATATGAGTCATCATCTTTGATGCCATAAATATTGATGTCTAGTTTGTAAGATTTTATTTTCTCAATTGCGAGCCTTGACAAAAACTTTTCTCTCACTTTAAAGTCATCCTTGCAATTTTCCCAATAATCCTTTAGGGAAGGTACATGTCTCTATGACAACCCTAATTATAGATCATCTTTAAAAAAATCATAAAAATCAAATTACAAATGGATTACCTCATACATGTCAAAATTGAACCTTGTTGTAATCGTTTTAACCATATTCCTAGCATGTGAGTTGGATGTGCAGGAGTGGGAACCCACTGTAATGGGAAATTGGATATTGGTTTTGTGAATACCGCTACAGAGGGCATTGAATTCTAGTACCTATCTACAAAACTCAATCAAAATCATTTTATCATCTAGATATATGGGAATGTTGTATGGAAAATCATCAAAACCCTTGACTTAGATGTAAGTGAAGGTCAGGAACTGGGTGAAATAGCCACCAAACTGTGAGATTATCGTGACAACTTCAGGGAATAATCTTCTTTTAGGGAAACCCTAAAACTCCCTACATAATTGCATCATGAATGCATCATTCACTCTCCTAATGTCTATATAATTTCTAAGAAGTTGTAGAAAGGGGTGAAAATTATAAATCTGGACGTCATCCTCGAAATCCTCCCTGTGAGGTAGTCCATGCCAAATTTGAGTGATGGCTAGGGCATACACCAAATATAAATACATGAAAAGGGAAAGGGTCCTCTAAGAGTAGGTGGGCCCAATCAATATATCTATTCTTAGCACAAATTGTTTGCACAAGGAAGAAGGAAAATTCATAAAAAATTACAGGTTCTTTACTACCCTTGACTCTGTGCAATACTAAAATATCTACTATTTACTACTTTAGGTTGGAGTCAGAAAGGGACATTGGTAGTTTGGTCTGAGGACCCTTCTGTATCTGAAACCACTCTATATACATGACTCCTCTCTACTTTTTCTTTTTTTCACTGAATGCGTTGGCTGCGATTGAAAATTTATACTATGTGAATTCAGCTCGAGTAGGTATCCTGAAATAATTCTCCATAGTGTCTCTATCTAGCGGCAATAAAACCTCATCATTTGGAAGCTTTATTTTATTTCTCATTGGATCATATCTATTTATGTACTCCTTAATTAATTTAGATCCTGGATTACAACTGGAAATCCTGGAGCCTCCACCAATCCACTCTCTTTGAGTTTCTGAGTGATTGGGTGTACAAGTTCTATGTTCAATCTTCTATGCAAGTATTCAAGGTCATAATGGATGAGTTTTGTATCACCTATTCCCCTTCATTCACTCTCAATTTCATTCAAATGATCATAACAATAGTATCTTAAAGCCATTTTCACTTGATACATGAAAAAATAGAGCAACAGAGGACTGAGAATTTTGACACTTGGATTTGAGCCGTTGGTGCTGTGATAACTTTACTAATATTTATAAATATTCTTATTTAAGTGATACCTTAGGGTTTGGGTTCACATAGATGAAAAAAAATTACCATAAATTTGACGAGACATTCTTCTTTAATTTTGTGACTCCAAATCTGAACTTCATTAATTATGGTAGGTGAATTCTCATGAATAATAAATTTTAAAATCCATGCTCATTTTGAAAAGTTAGGATTATGCTACTATGTGTGCGAATGCAAGATGAGGTGCCTAAATCCCCATTCTCTAAAGGTAACCTAAATTCTTTTCGCTTTTCCATCAAAAAGTGCATGTAACCTTTTAGGTGCTCCATACAAGGAATCTCTAAAAAGTAATCCTTTTATCTTTTATGTTCCGCTCATGAATCTTAGTTTCCTAAGGATAAAATGTATTTTTGAATTTGGTGACCGGAAGGAGAAAAACCCACATATAGTAATATTTTGATCTTCCAGAATTGGATTGACTTCATCACTTCTTGAGCTGACCTAACCTAATCACCTTATGTGTAAGATCTCAATATTCATAAGAATCGACTTGAAAATCCCCAAAACCCAACTTAGAAACATGAAGACATGGAGAGGTGGCAGTTGGAGTGATTTTTTGAAATCCTGATGGGGTGCCCAAGGAGCCTAAAACCTGGCAAGTAGTGAAAATTGCCAAAACCTGAACATGACTTTGCCTTAGGGGAAAAAGGGTTTTGACATGAATTAAGATTAGAAAGGGGTTCATTTTTCATAGGCTTAAAAATATGGCAAAAGAATGTTGATCACTTTTCTCCTTTTATGCCTCTGGAAAGAGAGATGAATGGTGAGCCAATGCTAGTTTAGAATTGGTCCATAGCTATGTCCAAGGATTGGGAAGAAGCCAGTTATGTGTTGTTTGATAACAATTTTTATTTGAGATTGAGGGCCAAATTTTTAGTAAACACACCGAGAATTCCAAGGAAGCTACTATATTTTTTGAGACCTAAGGAGAGAGTGCTGTAATTGGGTGTCGACCACAATTAGGTAGACATAATCCCATACAAGGTCAACACTGTCATTAGGTTATATGGGCATGGTGGTAGAAAGTTTGTGTTCCCATACCATATCACTTTGAGGTTAGGATTTAATGAGGTTATAAGATAGATTAGATGGATTTAGGAGAAGGAAATGACTGGAAATAATAAGGGAACCTTTTTCCCTACCTTCACTTTTTAACCACATTTTTTTATTTTCAAAGGAGGATGTGTGCATCTTCTAAAGGTGATAAAGCCATACAACACGAGATTCAGTGTCCCCAAACATAGTGAACCTGAGGGTTTCTACAATCTATTCAGGAAGAGGATAAGGATGAAGGAAATGGCCCATGAGTTTAATTATCCAGAATATTGCATAAAAAACATTTATGATGAAGATGTTCATGAGGAAAAAAAATGGCTTGCATACAAGCAAGAATGGGATGAGGTCAAGAAGTTGGATACTACATATGATCCTTTTCATATCCTCACCCCATTTTATTAAAAAATGAATACATTATTTAATTTCTTTAAGGACATTTTCAGTATTATGAGGCATAAACATTATATATTGAAGGCACCTAGTACAGTGTTGTTAGAGGGACCTCCTCCAGTGGTTCTCATTTATGAAAGAGAAGAAAAAAGGGAAAGGGGGAGAAAATTAGTGATGGTGATGACGAGGAGGAAAAGAGGAGGAAAAGGGAAAGAAAATTATGATTAGCGGTAAGACAAATGTTTCCCCTCTTAGGCCATTAAAGGGAATTTGGATTCTTGATCTAGAGGACCCACCAAGGAGAGATCCTTATCCATCATCACCTAGGCCCCCATCTCCACCCAGTGAAAAAGGATTAGAAAAGATAATTGAAATTAAGAATAGAAAGGGATCAGGGAAAGGAAAGGGAAAGGTGGATAAATTTGACCCCATAATTGCAGAGGAGGAAGGGAGTGAATCAAGTGATAATGATGAAGAGGACTACATTATAATCCCTGAAAATGATTTGTGTGTCGAGATCCCTCCTTTACCAATTGCGCCATTGCCTGATTTTACATATTTAGAAGTACAAGGTAGAGTCCATAGGGATATGAGGAAGGAAGCTTGCTCTGAATTTCTAGAGGATGCTAGTTTTGTGAAGACCTCTACATTTCAACAATATATGTGGAAATTGAATATTGAAGAGTATCAAAAAAGGCTAGATGAAAGAAAGGCACAAAGAACCAAGAGGTCCAAGGAAGAAATTGCAAATGAATTGCAATTGGAGATGCACAATAAATTTGAGGCTATGACTCTTGAAGAGGGAAGGATAATTGTGAATGAGGCTAGAGTATTAATACTATTAGAATGGGACATTGTTGATGCTATAACCTTTGATACAGTCAGGAAGAGCATGAGAATCCATAGGAGTGAGGTAGAACAAGTTGAAATGGCTATTAAAGGGGTCTATTATAGAAAGGACTATGATATCCTATCCATTTGGTCCCTATCCCCTATGACAAAAAACCCTAATATTTCTAACATAAATCCCAACTTGAGGGGAAATGTCATTATTCGAAGAGAAGCAAAAATCAAGGGGGTGGATGCAAAAAATATTATGATAGAATCTTCAATTATGACACATGATGTTGCACACATGGAAAATAAAAAATTGAGGAGTTGGGAATGAAGAACCAACATTTGTTTAGAGAGTATGTGTAATGCCCCTGCCAGGGAACCCAAGAGATAATAACCTAAAACATGTTACTAAGTTCAAGCAGGATAATTTTTTTCTTAAATGTTTACAAATAATGATGAATAAACAAGCAAAATTAAAACATGAAGTCCATAAGAATATAAACATACATAATAAATATAATCTCCAATGGTAGATTACATATCTCAAGGGTTCCTTGAAGTAGAAACTATGAATATGATAACAACTAAGAATTTACATAATACATCATAAGTTACATCTGAAAAATGAAAAACACATACTCATCAAACATACACTGCACATGTCACAGGGTATGCGATTACAATAAATTACAATTACAAAAGAGAAATGTAAGATCAAGAATAGAACTCCAAGAAGATAGGAAAGGAAGTAACTGCAACCAGGATCATCCAACACTAGTACAAGGATGTCAGATTCTCAAATGGTAAAAGAATCACTACCACCCGACCTCATGGAAACCTATGGTTCCACTCCCGCTGTGCTGAGGAGATAACATCAAATCCTAAATGGATAACAATACCAACCAATCAGGTAGACTAAGAAAGGATCCTAGAAGATTCTATCTCAAGGTACCACTTATAAGTACAAGGTACACATAATAATCCCAGAGGAAACCAACACATGTAGGAAACCTAGAATAAAATAAGTGAAGTATCATCACATGAGTCAACTCTAACATCACCTAGTAGACTCAATGGACTCCGATCCCTAGTGAATCTATGCGGATCAGTAGTCCTCTCATGTGGAAAAGGAACAACTAACTATGCCAGACTCACCATCATTATTGGATGGGAAAGCATCTTCTCCCACTCCCATCCTTAGCCTATACTAGCACTCAAGGCATGGGTGAGGAATCATTATCTTATTAATTTTTTTTAATCCACATTTAACTTAATGTTATCACTTGATTAAGTAACTTACTAAGGATACCTAGGTAGCCACTTTTGGGCTCCAATGCCTCCAAAGAAAGCCACTTCCCTTCTAACATCTAGATAACCCACCCTAGGTTTAACAATCTCAAATCATGACTCTAAGTCAACAAAGTCTCAAAAACTCAACAACTGGTTCCATGAAGTGATAGGAACACCAAATACAAAATCCATCATAATATAAATCTCCACAAAGGTTGGGTTTCATTGATCAATTCCATCCAAGTATGCAAAACAAACATACATAAAATAATAATTCCTAATCCTGCCTCTGGTAACAGTCCTACTAGGCTGACATATTAAATCCCTCTAAATCCCAAATCACATAAGACAATAAAAGATAATAATAGAATTTAATTTGATAAACTAATTTTTAATATCCACCATGAAAATTAATTTATCCGATAATTACTAATAGACTATAATTATACAAAAGATAATTAAATTCTAACCCTACAATTCAATTTATAACATCCACAAAATTAATTGAATTTAGGCATTAAAATTACTAACTCAATATGATCTTATAGTCCAAAATACACTTGAACTGATTTAATTTTGAAAATAGCAATGGTAATATTAAAATCATTAAATCAAACCAATAAATTTAAATAAATAATAAATATCTTTGCATGACTAAATTTCCTAGCCAAATTCTATTCAAATTAAAGCATAATTATTTTCTCCAATAACACATGCAAAAATATAATTTTCCTAATAAAACATGTAAAAATATAAATATCCCATCAAATCAAATACATGTAAACTTATTATATTTACATGATAAAATTAAACATCATATTCCATTTCTAATTAAAATCAACATAAATATTCTTTTTAAAACAAAATAAAATAAAAACTAAATTCAACCTTTAAATAAAAACATAAATTTAATTTTAAAATTAAAAAAAACTAAATTTACTTTTAAAAAAAATATAAATTACTAATGTGGGGATGAACCCACTGTACACCTTCCCCAACCTGCCTAGGTGTACCCAAGGGTACTGTCATGGTAGTCCCAAGGACTGCGCACGACAGTCCCTTCGGGGCTGCTATGGTAGTCCCTCATGGGGCTACGCATGACAATACACTTGGGGCTGCCGTGAATGTCCCCATGGGGGGTTGTGCATGACATACCCTAAAGGCCCATGCAACAGTCCCCATGGGGGGCTGCACACGTCCCATAGATGTTGTGTGACCTATGGGGGGCTAGACTATGCCCGCCTCCCAAAACAAATAATTTTTTTTTAAAAACAATTTTCATTTACAATAACATTAATTAATTATTTATTTTAAAAGATATCTACTTTAGCACAAGCATATATATATAAATATATTTAACTATAAAATAATTTACACCAACAATTAATTTTTCTGAAAGTAAAATAGTAAAGGTAGGGAAATAAATATATTCTATTTTTTTTAAGGAATACCAAAATCAATTTTAATAAGAAAATTGGAAACCTTATTAAATTAACTAGGTATTCTAATCAGACGTGCTCTAGGGTTTGAATGGATTTTCCTTTCCATTTAAATACCAATTCAAATTTCAAACAAATAAATCCATAATTTTTCAAGCCTAGGGTTTTCCAAAAAAATAATCAATTTCCATAGAGTATCATTAATTTTCACCAGAATTCAACAATTCAAACCCTAATAAAATTTATTCAAAAATCAGACTTCAAGAGTTGTATGCAACAAGGGTTTCCTTAAGACCAATCTCAGAATCTCAGAATAAGAGAAAATATATACATGAAACAAAATTCCAGACATGTAAATCTGACAGGTACGAAGAATACAATTCTTTCAAAATTGCAAGTCACAATCACTAGGATAATCGATTCCTACCTCAAACACCAAATAAAAAAATTGACGATGACCAGAAACAAAGGCAAAACCAAGCTACTAGAACATTGCTCCAAATTGATAGCCTTCATAGGTGACCCCATAATAGTGGGTTACACTTTTTTAGACATGGTGATTTTTGCTGAAATGACACATTTTTAATATAATATGATGATTTAAGCCTTGATAGGTTCCATTTGAAAGAATTAATTACAAATGGTTAGCTCAAAGCCTCTTAGATAAAAATAAAACATTGATATAATATCTATACTCTTCATTCATGTACCTACAATGGAGTCTGCTTCGCACCTATTAAAATGCTGACAAAAAATCACTTCGACTTTATCTTTTGGCAGATCAAATGAATCCATTTGACAAAGCTATCTATGTAGTAAGGTACTATCAAGAAAAATATTTCCAACGATTATAATGCTAATATATATTAAGTTTATTACGACTTTGTATTTTTAGTTTTACTAAACATAGATATTTCACCGTATATCTACCTCTATGTTTGATGCTTATGGAAAAATAGTAAATGAGAGAAAAAAATTCTAAAAAATATCTATGCCATAGTTATTTAAGTTATCTTTCTATAAAAAAAATGAAATTGGACAAATACATGACAAGTTATAAGCTATGTAGTCAAGGTATGTCAAAATTATGATTTAGTCAACTTCAAATATTAATAAAATATGCAATAATCATGATAATGTTGTCAAACCAATTGAATGCCATCTGTATGGATATTAAAAAACTAAATTTGAAAGAAACAATGTAACTCTTTGAAAATGACATTTTCAACAACATACCAGTTTTTGTGGGAGAAAGAAAAAACCATTCAAATCAATTTAAAAATAAAAATAAAAATATATTTAGAATCTAGACAGAAAATCCTAAAAGACTCTAATTTACTTCATATTCTGATTTCAAATGGTTTAATGACAATATGCATCCAAATCTGAAAGTTTTTTTCAAAATGTAGAGTTCAGTGTCCGTTCAGGCAAAAAAGTGTAACCCACTATTGTGGGTTCACCCTCACCCAAAAAAAATCTCCAAAACCTGTGTGTTGAGAATAATGGCCAAACCCTCAACATGTAGGAAATTCAATTCCACATGCAAGGGTTGGAACTCAACTCCACAAAAAGATTTTCTTTAACCAATTCCTAATATCAGTTTGATTTCAGTTGAACTAAAGTTCATTTTCTAATTTGCTCTTGTTGAAAACACTTAACTCAAAATTAACTAATTCCTTTAATTTAATTTACTCAATTTTGATTGTGCAACTTAATGCATTCTAATTAATTAGAGATAAAAAATTTAATCTATTATATTCCACATGCTAAATTAATTCCTAAATTAATAAATACTTTTTAATTGAAAAGGTTAAATTTGGTAGAGTCTTCTCTGCTTAGCGAATTTGCGAATTGGCGATCTTTGTGATTTTTTACGAAGGCAGCTTTGCGGTGGTGATCTCCGACAGGTTTGAATAGAGTGGCAGTAGACAACTAGAAATCCCCAATCACAATGTCAGCCTAGGTGTAGTCCTATCCAACCTATCCATTAATATGGTTGATTTACTTAGCTCTCATTCTCCCTCGCTCTGCTGCTCGGCAGAGCCCATACCCCCTAACCCCTCTCCCACTGTGCCGAAGGATGCTGACATTAATGGTGGCTCTGTTAATACCCCTAGCCCTATCTATAAACCAAAAACATTTTCTGAAGCTGTGGCCAATACAACTAGTGTTGTCGATGAGAAAGCTAGGTTTAACCTTGCAGGTACCAATGCCCGCGAAGCTGTCATTCCCAGTAAGTTCCCTACGGTTCCTTCGGCCCCTTTCTCTATCGCTCCTAATCCTAAAATGCTTGTTGAGATTATTAAGGAGAAGAATAGGTTAAAGAATACTGCGATTTTCTTTTTTGCTATTGAACTTGATAAATATCCTCCTCAGAAATTTCTTGATGACTAGTTTCACAATTTTTGGAATCTCAAAATGGGCTTTCAAATTTCTTTTTGCCGGCAGATCCAGAAGGGTTTATTTTTTATTTTCTTTGTTAATCATGAATCTCAAGTTGAAGTTCTTAAGAAGAAATATTGGACCATAGGATCCACTTCCTTCCATGCTTTTGCCTGGTCTCCTGAGGCTGTGCACAAAGAATTTCTTGGTGTGTCGGCCCCTAGATGGATACTGGTTAAAAATGTCCCCCCCTTTCTATGGCGATTCTTGCCTCAATTGCTTGAACCCTTGGGCAAAACCATCTGAATGGATGACACTGTTAGGTTGGTGCTGCACATGGATGCCAAAGTCCTAATCTCTTTGCAACTAGGGAAAGAAATCCCTGCTGACATCTCTGTTAACATCATGGAAGAATTTTTTGTGTGCCCTATTGAAATATTGGGAGGTCTAAATGCTTGTTTCTTATGTCGGAAAGAGGGCCACCTTAGAAAGGATTGCCCCATTATTAAAAAAAATTAGAACCCTGCTAAAACCCCTCGACCCGCTAATCTGACCAACCCTAATTCACCACCTTCTGTTAACAAAAAATCACAAGAGGAAACTACCTCCAAACCTCCTCCTACTCTTGATTCGGCCTCTCCTACTCCCCCTATCACTCAAATCTCTTTCCCTTTTTCGAACATGGCTATTGATAAGGTAAACACTGACGATGGCTTCCAAATCATCAACAAAAAAAGAAGGCGAAAGGGTAATAACATTAACCGTCCTAGAGCTTCAAATCCTGCTTCATTTGGAAGTCTTCTTCCCCAAAGTCCTCTTGTTATCCCTCCTATGGTTGAAATTAGTAGTGACAACCCTCCTTGTTCCCCTGTTGTTTATTCCAACAACTCCAGCCTGAATATCTCTCTAGGAGCATCTCGGAAGCTCTCGTAAAAAGTTTTTAAAGAGCTAAGTGATGATTGTTCTTTAGAAATCATCCCTTCTATTAGCAACCCCCTTGGTATGCCCTTTACGGAAGTGGAATCCCAATCTGAAAATGAAGATGATCCTAAAATTGAAACCCTTTCTTCAAAATGAAGGGGAAGGCCTCTAGGATCTAAGAATAAAGCCTCTGGTAAGAAAACAGGGGATAGTTCTACTAAGTCTTTACCCTTAGCTGATGAAGCTGGTGTTGCATGCCCTAATCCCTCTAATGTTTCCTCATGAATTATATATCTTGGAATGTGAGGGGTCTTGAATCCCTAGATAGGAAATTTGTGATTAAGTGTTTTCTTAATTCTTTTAGCTCTATGGATTTTCTCATGTTGCAAGAAGTTAAAGCCATCAGTTTCATGCTTGAAACCAACCTTAACTTTATATGGAATAATGTGATCAGGTTTTTCACTAATCATAATAGAGGCAGAGGTGGAATTTCTCTCCTCATCAGCCCTAAATGGGGGAATTATATAACTACCAATGGCACCTCACCCTGCCAGAGAGCTATCTGGATTACTATTAATCATAATAATATCTTTGGCATTTTCTCTTTTTATGCCCCTAATGACTCTAAGGAGAGGGCTAATCTTTGGAAATGAATGACTACCCTCCTTGATATCCCCTGGCTAATTGGAGGAGATTTTAATATGGTTGAGTCCCAGCAAGATAAGTCTGGAGGTAATCCTTTTGTTTAGAAAGATAATGAAAAGGTTCACTAGAACAAGTTGATGAATACTAAGTCCTTGTTTGACTCTTTAGCTGGTAATAAGGCCTCTAACCCTAGGATATGGTACACATGGTGCAACTTCCAATAGGGCCACTCCTGGATCTATTCCAGACTCGACCATTTTTATGGTAACAAGAATGTCTTCTCCTTCCTCCCCGACAACCAGAATAGCATTGTCCTTGTTACGACCACTACCCTCTTTGATCACCATCCCATTTCTACCCATGTCAGCCTCAACCTCACCCCTATTCACCCTTGGACTTCTAATCCCAAATTTATTCTAAATACTAGTCTCCTTCTTGATGAAGATGTCCTTGCTACCATTCAAATTATTCACAATATCAATAAGGTTAATTTCCCTGACTTCTCCAAGACTGACAGATGGAAGGTCAATCTCCCAGCTTGGCAATGTCTCCTCAAGACCATTGGTCAAAAGAATGCCAAGGATTATAGGTTCATTGAAAAAAATATCTCCTCTGATCTCCAAGAGGCTGAGAGCAATGTTCAGAATGATTCCTCTAATATTGACCTTGTCTCCAAGGTGATCTCTGCTAAGGATGCCCTGAGGAAGCATCAACAATTTAGAATCCATGGTGCTAAAATCAGATCTCATGCTCATTGGATCCAAAATGGGGACTGTGGCCTAATTGACAACCATGATATCTCGGATCTTGTTATCATTAACCAAGCCTTTGCCAATTACTACAAGAGTCTCTTCACCTCTGAGGACTCTAAGGAAGCCGTTGATCTTAGGAATAAGTGTAAACTTCTTATCCCCAATAAAATGGAAAATGATGATATTACTATCTTATGTAAGGATATCTCTTTGGATGAGGCAGAAAATGCTATCAAATCTCTCACTAATGACAAGGCCCCTGGCCCTGATGGGCTCCATGTTGAATTTTATAAGGCCAATATCTATTGGATCTGTAAGGATTTACATGACATTTATTTTGAAGCTATGACTAATGGTTCCCTTGGCCCTGAGATTAACAATGGCAACATTAAGCTTCTACCCAAGGATGGGGACAAAGCTCTTATAAAAAACTAGAAGCCTATCACCCTCCTCAATGTTTCCTATAAGATTTTGGCCAAGATCCTAGCCCTCAGACTTGTTCATATCCTTCCTAAGTTTGTTTGTGCTACCCAAACTAGTTTTATCAAAGGTAGATATATTTTGGGAAACTTAATTACTAGTTAGGAAGCCATGGATTGGGCGAAGTGCTCTCATCAGAATTCTACAATGTTACTCCTGGACTTCAAAAAATCCTATGATAGGGCTGAGTGGAATTTTATCATCATGATACTTGAAGCTTTTGGTTTCCCAACCTTCTTCTGTAACTCAGTTAGGGTTCTGCTTAATGATGCCTCTACCTAGGTGGAGGTCAATGGTTCCCTCTCCAATCCCTTTCCCCTTGGTTGGTCTATCGGACAAGGATGTCCCTTAGCCCCTGCTCTTTTTGTCATAGCTTCAGAAGCCCTTTACTATATCCTCAGGGACAATACACTTTCCCCTGTTGTTAGAGGCATTTATCTTCCTAACAATGATGAGCTTATTAACTGTCAGTTTGCTGATGATACTGCTTTATTTTCTAAGCTTACCAACAATAACTTTGAAGCCTTACAAACCAAGCTTAACATGTTTTGTTCTATCTTTGGTGCTCGTGTTTCCCAATCCAAATCCATTTGCCTAGGGTGGGAAGAGAAACCTCCTTCTTGGTTCAACCAGTATAGCTTCCAATGGGGCGGACCTTAGAAAATTGTTAAGTATTTAGGTATCCCCTTCTTTGTTGAGCCTTCCCTCAAAGACATGTGGTCTTGGATTAAGGAAAAAATTAATAAGAAGCTGAATAAGTGGCATAACAGATCTTTATCTCTTGCTAGCAGAATTCAAGTTTGTCAAAAGATGTTATCTTCATATAGCATATACCACTCCTCTGCTTGGATGTTTAGTAACTACCAAATTTTGGAAATTCAGAAGGCCATTAGGAGCTTCCTCTGGTCTGATGGTAAAGGCAATAGAAAAATGCATGCGGTCAAATGGGACTGGTGTCATACTAACAAAATCCTTGGGGGGCTGGGGCTTAAAGACCTTAAAACTCAGGGTATTGCTTTACCTGCCAAATGGATCTTTCATTCTATGGATGGTAACGATCCATGGAAAGTGTTGGTCAGGCATAATATTGAAAGAGGCTTTCCTAAGAGAGCTAGAACTTGGAGAAATCTCCCATTTTGTGACTTAATTGTTGGTAACTTCCTAGTCATTGTTCAAGGCTTTGTTGTTTTCAGATCCATCTGGAGAGCCTGGGACCATGTCAGAAATTTTGTCACCAATAAGGGTTTCCATGATGCTAAGCATCTATATGGTGAAAGATCCATTTGGTGGAACTTGCACCTAGCTGGTAAAGCCCTAGCCCTTTCCCAAGGATGTTCTACTAGGCTGTGGGCTAAACTGGGGATCTCCTAGCTTGTTGATATTTTTGAAAATGATAGACTCATCGATTGGGATGAGCTTAAGAACAAATTTAATAGTCCAGACTCCCAAAAGAAGACTTATAACATGATTATCAAGGCTACTAAGGACCTACCTTCTAACTGTCATGTGGACTCTCATAGATACTTAAAGTGTAAATGGCCAAATGGGGTCATTATGGCTAATCTCAAAGCCAAGAACATCTATAGAATCATTGATCATAATGAAAATATTATTAACCATATCAATACTATTTTTTATTCTTCTCTTGATGTTGTGTCATGGAAGAAGTATTTTGATATTCTCTGGAAAAGTCCTGTTGAGCCTAAAATTAGATGTTTTAAGTGGTTGACTCTGCTTGACAGACTCCCTATTAGAAAAGATGGTCACACTATTGATCTTTGAAGTCTTTGTAGACTTCTTGAAACTGGTAGACATATCCTCTTTGATTGCATCTTTTCTAAAGAAATCTGGAACATGTTTGGTATTTTTTACCCTTTAAATGTGAATATTCTAGAAATTGTTACTGGGCATATTGATGGGCTTAAAAAGGATGCTAATTTATTTTGGAATATGTTATCTTCTAACATCCTTTGGTAGATCTGGAAGTGCAGGAACGAGGAAACGTATCAAAGCAACCCTAGAATTCTTACTGAGTTTTTTTTTGAAAAATCACATTTTTAAAAATCTTTCTTTAGGTCCACATAACAATGATGATGGAGAAAGACAAGCTAAGGAGATTCCTGAAAGATGGGCACGCCACATTCTTCATCTATGAGTTGAAACATGGTTACGAGTGGAGGAGGAATTTTGATGACATTCAAATGTTTGAATGCACTTGGAAATGGCTGAATCAAGAGATCAAGAAGAATATTAACTACAAGAAAGATGAAATTTTCATCCTTATGCAAATCCAGGAGCGTAAGAGCATAGTTTGGATGGAGGGTCCTCTTGGTTGGACTACTTGGGTTGATACCCATTACGATGTCTTACACTAGTTGTTCTTTAGCTTTTGCTCTCTTTTGTTTTGAGTCTGTATACATGATACTCTAAGCTCGTGGTGAGGCTGGGCCTCTTTTTTGATACTCTTGGTGGATACATTTTTTGTATTGGACCTACCTATATTTAATATAAAAAGGTTAAATTTACAATTAAATAATTCTAAGGTGAATGTATTTAATTAATTCTTATTAATTAAATAATTCGACCATATAATAAATCTTTTAAATAATAAATTAAATTTGATAATTAAATTTACTTAATTTTTAATTAATTAAATAATCTCACATATAAATAGCTAAAAATAGCTAAAATCTAATTTATTTGAATTACATAATTAAATCTAAATAAATTATCTAATTATAGAAATCACATCAATAATCAAAATCAAATGAATCTAAAGAACCACATCCATGCTCAAGGAAAGGGTCATAAAATAACGTCAACTGAATGAATTTAAAAAGGGTAGAATATGAGAATCTTGTCCACTATTTCAAGATAATAATATGACTTAGGTTAGGATTTGGATCTGAATATTATCTCCCCTCTTTTACCATTGAGACTAGTGATAGGGCACGTTCATCCTGACAATTCAAGGAAGTCGATGCCCGGTACCTGCAAACCTATATACAAGACCCACATGCACATACATATATATAAAAATAGGCAATGGTGGTGATCAAGACATCATGTGGATCCCGTAAGTAGGCAACTATGACTCTATCCCTCAACCATATCAAACACATCATACAAGAAAAAAAAAGCATACATGAATACCATACACATGCAAGTATGGGGTAAGTATAATCATAATCATAAGAATCATTTCAAAACATGTAAAACATCATCATAACTGACAACATATAACTACATCAATATAACCACCATAATTATCCAATTATTAAAATTCACCATGTAGTGTCATACATCCAATATCATAATAAAATTGAAATATCATAGCACACATGAAAGTAGCCTAAAAGAGTTTGGCAATATAAAACTAAAAAGAAAACTATAGGTGGGAACTATAGTATGATAGAGATTCTAAGAGGTGTGTAGAATTGGAGGCCCAAGTTGTATTATTGCAGTAAAGAATGATATATTTAAAGGCCTTGGCTCTAGCACATGTGTCCATCCCATCCTCTTATACATCACCAATACCATCAAGACAACTTTCCATCATGCTAGCTACGGTTCAGAAGGCTACTTCTCCTCCTTACCCTATTCCACCAGTTATTAAAGAGATTGGATATTTTATTGATCCTTCCAAGGCCCAATTGCAATAGAAGATTAAGAAACTTGAGGAAGCATCAATAAACAATCAACATACATTTGATAAAAAGAAAAGAAACATTGTACAATCTGTGATGTACCATCTGAATGATAAGTTGAGGATAAATTGGTGAATATACATTATTTTTATTCTTTTCTTTCTGAAGAAATTAATAATTTTGATAAAGACAAAGAAGTTGCAAGAGCATTGTATGATAAGTGGATCCAAAGGGCTGAAAAGATGAGGTTGATCATTTTGGGTTCAAAACACCATAAGGAGAGGCTCCCCAATATACATCCCACTTTCCAATTTGTAAAAACTTTTCAAGATTTTTGGATGTTGCCTGAGCATAAAGAGGGTAGGATGAGGGAAATTATGAGTAAATTTAATGGAATTAAATATACTCTCCTACCAAGTATTGTGGATCAGAGTGGAAAGGTGAAAGTACTATAGGCTTGGATAGATGAAGGAAACACAAGTTTGGAGGTTGTAGTAGAAGAGATATGGGATGATCTTGATGCAAGGATATTAGAAGACAACATGGAAATGATCATTGCAATGGGGTTTTTCTTTGACAATTTTGAGAAGAAAGTGAACCACTGTGCAGTCAGATACACCCCTAATAGGAAAACATATGATGAGGTGATGGGTTTTGATTGGACCAAAGATATAAAGTACAATGAATGGTTGCATATGTATGCTAAAGAATGAAGTACATGGTCAGTTTAATGAATTTTTATAGCATTACATCATTTTGAAAGGTACAAGCATCACCTATAGCTGTTAGTAAGAAGTCATTGGTCCTAGACCTAGGTCTACATTAGAAGGATGTTCTCAACGATGTAATGGAAGAATATTCCTAGTTAGTAACTGCTATTTTGTCTTTAGTGTAACTTCTTTTTGTAGCATGAATGAGGTTTTTCAAGTATATTTTTGACATGTGTCTCGTTTGGTGCGTAGATTATTGCTTCCATTATTCCTATAAGAGGGTAATCAAGGCCATAAGACAAGGTCCAAAAATTGATTATTCAATAGAAATTTTGAAGTCTGTCGGTCCAGTTAGTCTTATGAAAATCTTATGAACATGTATTGTGAATTTTTATTAGAAAAATATTAAAGAACCAGTGTCTATTTTTTTTCTAGTTTTAAGTTTTTTTTTACTACTTCAAGTCATTGTACAACATGAGTAACTCTATATAAATGAAAATCAGAGAATATTTTTGATTTATATCTCTCCTTGTGTAGATCTTGTGTGTTTTGATATAATTTTATAAAAGATCTGTTAGATATAGGAGGCACTAAGAGGAGGGGGGGGGGGGGGGTTGAATCAATGTAAATAGGAACTAAATCAATTCAACCACTAATCTGATTAAAATTTTAAATAACTTCCATAATATGTAACATGCAAATGAAACTATGCAATATAAGTAAAGTAATTCAAACATCTACAAAAGCACAACACATAACACCATAATTTTATCATAGAAACCCTTGAAAGAGGGAAAAAAATACATGTGAGATGAAGCTCACAAATATCTTCACTACAGTAAATGTTTTTCCCTATTAGGAACTTACAATACCTGGTTAGGGGTTCACTCGGTTAGAAGTGACTAGTACCTTGTTAGAAGTAATAAAAGACCTATAAGAATCTAACTCACAAGATGATTTAAAATCAAATTAAGAAGTCACCATGTTAAAGGATTTGTACAATAAGACCTATTAAAGTCCACCCTGTTAAAGGATTTGTACAATAAGACCTATTAAAGTCCACCTTGTTAAAGGATTTAACTTGTTGTAATGGTTAAGAAACAATATTAAACTTGATCTGGAAGATAACAACTTGTTTGCTTGAACAAATCCCTTGTAATCTCAAAACTCTGGCACACTACACTGTCTCTATCTCTGATTGCAACACCCAAATTCATGATAGTAACCCTAAATCATGAGATTTAGTCCACCTTTATATTATTATTCTTGAGTTGGCTAAGACTTGAAAACATTTTACAAGTTGGCCCACCTTATTGACATAACTTATAAAAATCTATGCCAATCAAACCTAACATATCGGTCCAGAATGTATTACCAAAAATATATTGATAAGTCAGCCTAGAAATCAATTTCCTTGATCATATAATCGATATGAACCAATCGATAACACAACTCATCACCACCAAAACACTAACTCACCTAAAATATTGAGTAAATGATTGTGGTTGTAGAATTGTAGTAATATGACATTGGTAAACCATCATCAAAAATCACACCACTCGAGGTATTTTCAAACTTGATCGACACACAAAATAATCTTACTTACAGTCTTCCTATTCACCAATTAGAACACTTAGCTTATCTGCCTTAGCTATCCATCTAGTCAGTCGGTATTTGCAACCTATTCACTAGTTGTAGAATTTCCAACAATAACAAACTCATACACATCAACACTCTGCATTTCAACCCAAAAATTCATCATAATGCCAAAAATATCCCCCTTTGGCATTGATGGGAAAATATAGTGAAAATAATCAAACTACTCCCCCTTTGATCTAACTCGATTTTCATTGTACCGTTCACTCCCCCTTTGATAGAAATGACAAGTTTACAAAAATCAACTTCAAAAACTTAAATAATCTTACCGATTATAATCTATCAAATAATTCTTTGAAATTGACTTTAGCTATCTCCAAAGAACTCTCACACGATTTCATCAATTGGTCCATATCATTACTTCAGTCAAGTAAAATAGAATTTAACTCCTCCATAGCTTCAAGAGTGCACATATGAGGTAACCCAAGTGTCACCTCATATTCTCTCATCTTTTGTTTCATAACATCTACTGTAGGTATCAAATAGGTTTGCAACTCTAATAATGTAGTTATCCTTTTATCTTGTTTTGCTTGTAGAGTCTTCAACTTGTAATTAATCAATTTCAATTGTGATCCATAAGTAATTTTTGATTGTGTTATAGTATCAAAATTATCTATCAAAGACTTAATGTCTTGTTGATCTTCATTCCTTTTATGCTATAGATATTTAGTAAACAAAGAAAAATTTGAAACTTTGGCAAGTAAATTACCAACTTCCCTCAATTTTTCCTTTACCTTGCTTACTAGATTAGTAAGTTTACCTTTATCTAATGAAATATTCTCCATTAGCTTTTCAAACATCTTCTTCTCATAATCCATCTTAGCTCTATATTTTGCATCTTCCTCCAAACTAGTAACTTCCCTAGTGAAAGCATTAATCAAAGTATCTAACTGCTCAATTAGTGTAGCATTAGGATCATAGTCAACTTTAGATACAAGATCTGCAAGAATGTCTCTGGGATAAGTACTTGTTCTTGTTTCTTCTCATCTCTAAGATTATCCCTTTTTGCTTTCAATTTTAGTATTTTTGACATTCTCATTAACTCATTAGGACTCATCTTGGTAACCTCAATAGGTCCTTGTATAACCTCAATAGCCTCATCACCGAGATCATCTTCAATCTCTTCCTCGGGAGTATCTACAACCTTTCTCTTGGTCTTTTTACTTTAACTACCACCAAGATCCAATTTCCTCTTAACTGAATGTGCAAAAACATCATCTCCATGTGTTTCAACTTTCTTTTGTTCCAATGTAGTAGTTATAACAAGTACCTCAACCTTTATTGTTTGATCCTTTAGTATTTCTACTTCTCCTAGTGCAACTTCAACATTAAATCCTACATCACCAGTTAGTTGATCACTCTCAAGTACCTCAGTAGCATCCTTTGTAGGAACTTGTTGTGGAGTATCAATAGGTATATCATTGATAATTCCTTAAATCACTTGTTTAGTAGTAACACGTTCATCTACTGTTACCTCTTCATTGATATGATCTTAAGATTGTTTCTCCTCCTTAGTATCATCCACTGGTTCAACTCCTTTCTTCAATTCCTTCTTCATGATATCAAGAGTTTCATCATAAACCCCCTGAGATTCACCAGTAAGTATTTTTCAAACTCTTCTTGTTTTTTTGAATTTTGGTATCATAGCCTCAATTGTGAGATTTACTTTTTCCATAGATAATTTAGGTTCTAGTTGAACCAATGCATATTATGACATCTCTCTATCTACTTTCAAAGAATACCTCCATATGGAATCAATTTTATTGCACAATGATTTAGGTATCATCTTATGTAGCTCACTAGGTCCTCTACAAGATTTATGAAAACTGTATATGACAACTATGAGCCAAAAAGTCTGGTCACTTCTATAAACCCTTATATCCAAGAGATCTAATGAATTTAGCATCTGATAAGGCAACTTACATATTCCTATCCATAGCATGAAAGAATCATGTAGATAAAGATGGTGGTTCTCAAATGAACCCAATAGGCAAGATCCCTACAAGGTTCACTGTAGAATAAAAGATTCAAGTAGATATAAATAAATGAGAATGCAAGTATCCAAGATCTCCATCATGAATGTAAATGTAATGTAATCTAAAATGAGATGCAAGAGAAGAAATATTAAGCTAAGATGAAATGCAAGAGTGTAAGGAAAGTAAATCTAAGCTAACAAGATAAAAGATTATTATCCATGCTAATTAGACTAGATTAACCAAGCTAAATGAAATAAAGTAAATAACAAAGCTAAGATAAATGATAATGAAATGCTTCAAGATGTAACATAAGCTAAGATGCAAGAATGAGCCAAGATGCAAAGACGTCAAGAAGATTTCAAGAAAATTTTCAAAGTACCAAGATTTTTGCAAGAATGAGGAGAGAGCCTCCTTTTAAAGAAATTATAAATGAGTGGATGATCAAGATTAAGAGGCAAAAGAATGAGAAATGGTGGAGATTAAATCTTGGTTGATCCACGTACTCATGTCTTTAAGAGGCAAAAAAAAGAGGGTAAAATTAAGAGGCAAAACAATGAGTGGTTGAGATAAAGAGGCAACAACCTTCTTCAAAAGTCAAAAGATTCCATCTCATTGGAAAGTGCACTTTAAGTGGAGGGATTTTATTTTTATTATTATTTTTTATTTTAAAAAAAGTGATTTTCATGTGCACTTAGGATAACGGGGTCTTTTATTATTTAATTAAAAGGGAGCATGTTCTTTTAATTAAATAAACATAGAATAAAGTGGTCAAACTTTAGGATATAATAAAATAAATGATTAATTAATCAAGAAGAATTGATTTGACGCAAAGCTATGATCTAATATTTTAATTTATTTTTCATAAAGGGGGATTATAGTTTATTAGACAAAAATTGGGTGATTAGATTTGCCCCTCTTTGAGTCAGTGTGAGAGCAAGCACATTGAGTCAAAGAAAATGATGATAGGAAGATAGTTGATATGAAGTGATGAACTATCCCGAGAGACACTGTATCTAAACTTGATCAAACGAAGCACAACAAGGCAGCAAGAGTTTCAATGCATAGTTTAATGTGAAGTGATGAAACTGAACATTGAGACCGAGGTTAAAAGATAAGACAATACTAGAATTGATATGTTGCAATGAGAACTGATATGTCCAAGATCAGATTAAAGCAACTTGAAAAATCTCAACTTGATGTGATGCAATGAAACTAAGATGCCCCTAGTGATAATAGCATGGTCAATTTTCAGCTTTGAAAGATTGATAATAGATTTTTCCTACCCCCTCAGGATCGAAATCGAAATGATGTTGAGGAGACGCAAAAATGAGATAAGTTTGATCAAATCGAGATTAGATAGGGTCCACGATGATTGATGATTGATTAAAAGAGATTAGAAAAGAATTTGGACCAAGTTTGACTACTAAGCGATAAGAATTTGCCCTAGTTTGAATAAGTTTGACTAGAAAGGTATAGCGTTAGAATTAGGTCAAAGCAAGCGATTATGAAGAAATATTATCAATTTTTTCCTCAAAGGATGAAAAGATAAGCCTTAGAAGAACAAAAAATGAACTCAGATTTTGATTTTGATCCTGAAAATGAATCAAGGATGCTAAAAAAGGATGAACAAAGTTGTTCAATAATGATGAGATGAAGACTCTCTCCTCACTTAATACAAGATACAAAGACTAAGATGCAACCTAGGATGAAAATGCAAGTGCAAAGTGCAGGGATGTTACTTGGTCCTTATTTTCATCATTGAGCCTTATTAAGGGATATCACAAGATCATACAATTGTCACTAGTGCAAGCACAACTATGAAGATATGAATATGATCTCTATCAGATAGAATGTAGGAAACACATGTAATCATCAAGGCATAAGAGCCAAGAGAACCTGAACACGGTTTCCAAGTTAATGTTGAAATATTATACCAGTATCAAAGCATAAGTGCCAAGATAACCATGAGTATGATATTGTGTAAAACAAACACAATGCAAACAATCAAGTATATAGTTCAGACTCACCTATGCAATGTTCCAATCATGATGGAAGCACTTATCATAGACACCTGAAACATTAAACATATAGGATCATCGAAACCACACTTGTAAGAAGAAGACAAAAATTATATGCCCCATGCCCCCAATCCTCTAGTCAAGTGACATCTCAAAGAGACTAAGGAGGGAACATCTACAAAAATCATTGATAACAGACAACATACAAAGAAAATATCATTAAACATAGCTCAGTCATTTCAGTTTAAGCATGATGTAAAGATCGCCATTGATATTTCTAAGAGTTATGCTTGCAAGTGCTATAGAAATATATGACTTGGACTGCTAACAAGGTGTCGGTTCAAGATAAGTTATTTGACAAGTGTTTAAAAAGACTCAATGTCTAGATGGGGTACTGTTGAGAAACACTAGTGTGTCTTAGAGATAGTGATGACATGGAATTTTCCCCTTGTGAGACTTAGATAGAGACCGATTCCATACCATAGAGACAAGTGTTGTGAAAGTCAACTAGTTCATGGCCAAAGCCACAAGCTGATAGATGGACCACAAAGGTATAAGTAGTGCTTGTTTCCAGGTTTTCACCAATTGGAAGGACTATGTTTTATACCATGATGCCTATTTTTTAGGTTTTTTCCAAGATACCTTTTTCTTGTTTTTTGAAAAAAAAATTGATACATCAAAGCGCCTATTTGCCAGGTTTTCACTAAGATGATCATTTTTTTTTTCAGGACTTTTTATGATTTTTCTGATTTTCTCAGGACCATATATCAGTTTTTTTGAATTTTGTCATGATCATAAACTATGTACAAGAACTCTAGATGAAGAGAATGTCATGCATAGAACTTCTTCAGGTCTAGAGTATTGATAGGTCAAGTGAGTTGTTCTCCCTCTGGGGTTGATAGCTAATAAGCACTGAATCCAAAGGCAATTGTAATTATATAAGGACCCAGCTCGTTAGGTTCAAACTTTCCTTTTTGTTCATGATTCTATTGATTCTAAGGATTTTCTCTTAAAACCAGATCACCAACCTCAAAAGATCTATGGTGTACTTTCTTGTTGTAGCGGTTTGTCATTATTTTATGATATACTTTCATGTGATTGAATGCAGCTTGTATATGTTCATCTAGTAGTTCTAGTTATTAGATGAATGATATTTGATAGTTGTTAGGAATGGAAACACTAAGAGGGGGGGTGGGGTGAATCAGTGTTCTATATTTTATTACTTTTTCTGATAGTTTGAAACTTAAGTTAATTGCTTAGTTACTGAAATGAACATCAATGCGAGTAAGATAAACATTCATAAAAAATGACCCCAAATATGATTACGGGGAAACCTAAATAGGTAAAAAGCCCAGTGGGAATTGACACCCACTAAGAACTGCACTAGTGTATTATGATCCCTATTAGAAGATCTTGCAACCTTGTTAGGAGTTGTTCTTTACAATGCTTTAGTACATTGACTTGGTCAAGGGTAAAACCCTATTAGGAGTCTTTTATAATTAAACTTGTTAGGGATGGGGACACACTTTCCTAGAGCTCACTGCTCAAATGGTGAAGGCTACAACCTTCTGGATCTTAGATACACACTATATCTACAAGGTGAACAGTTGCTGTGACACTACTTGTCAGATCAGTTCATTTTTGTTCACTTATTCTTTAGCCTCTTGTGAAGTACTACAACATACTTACTACTCTTCACATGCCTCTACTATGCTCTTACCAATTTCTATATTTCATACCATTCATAATTACAAGGGTGCATTTCTTAATTATATGTGCAAACAAAACTATTAACTAGGTCGGCCTTCAACCTATTACATACAATGCTTCCAATTGAATTGGCTTAAGAATGTTTACATATCATCATATTAACATGTCTATGACCTAAATACAAGAGGTGCACAACCTTTAAAAAATAATATTATAATCACTAATCAAAATACAAACAATCAACCTTGTACTCTATTTTGTTCTGCTGCTTATTGACTGTGACTCTTCAACTGGCTGTATCTTCATCATACTGACTCATCTGATCATTCACTTTTAGAATTAGCATGATTACATATCAAAAATCTTATCTTCAAGGGCACATAGTGATAGGCCAACACTGGGGGCAAATAATAATAAAGAATTCATGATTTATAATGATGTTCGGCTGGTCTATACATGTCAATCCGAGAGCATAAGCTTGCGAAAGGCATCCGAACAATATGCTATCAAGGGATGATAGTTGTGACCTGAGTGTTTATGAATGCAATTACAACACACAAAATTGAGTCTATGAAAACCCAAGTAAATCCCAGCGACAGGAACTGTCACTTCCTGGCGACAGGAACATTAGAAACGTAAATAACTCAATAAAACTAATCTATAATAAAATTAATTACTACTCTTAATAAACCATCATCTCATAATCTAATTAATATGAAATATTATTATCTAATCAAATATAGATATTGAATATATAAACTAATATACTATGATTAAATATAACTATGTAATGCTAAGCTAATTAAAACACAAATGGAAACTAACTTAAATGCACTTCATACAGAAATAAAATGAGATCACCAGGTAACTTTGGAGTGGGCCCTTCCTCCTCAGCCGCCTGGTGATGAAACCAAGTAGTAGCCTTAAGTCTCCCTAATCATGCAAATATAAACTTTATATTTCCAAATGAGAATGATCTATTACAATGTTGTACGTTCTGTAAAACCTGTACTCTATTGTGTTCTTTTCAGAACTGTATGTTATCTCATACATCTATCTCTTGCTGCTTATATAGATGCAACTTTAAAAATGCAATAACTATAGTGATATATACTCCATGCAAGGAATAGCAAAAATCTGATGTGCAGGTATTTTGTTGTTACCATCCCAACAAATTATTATTGTCTTCATATCCATTAGGCTGCAGGTTTGTTTTGGCCCATAAACAATAGGTAAGAAGAAGCAATTCGGTTGTAACAAAATGCTTAGAACCATTGGTTTTTTTCCAGCATGCATCCACGTAGTTTGCTGTAGGTACAGGTTGAATACGTAACATTTTGTTATTGTTTATAGCAACAATATCATCTTCAACCAATATAGTTTTGAAACAAACAGTTTGGAGTTTAGTGGTCTTGATTTTCACGTGAGAATATATTATCTCATCTCCTTGGAAGCAATAACCTTTTTATGCTTGGTTGGATCCTTTTCTGTCCACGTAAGAATTCAGCTGAGCTGGAGAAGTTGAGCTGGTAAGAGCAGCAAAAACAAACTTTGAAAATTGAAATCCAAATCCGTAATAGAAAAATCACATTTTGATAATGGTCTCTAACTTTTCCATCATGCACGTTCTGAAGATTCTGTCACGTGGGATTGTAATTGGGCATGTCCTGGACAATACCCATATCTTAGATTTTTGAGATTCATCTGCATCTGTTCACAAAAGGAAATGCAAAATGGACTGTCCTCATTTTAGTTGGTAATTATTCCTATTATGTTCTTTCTCAACATACTCCTTGGTCAATACTCTTGGAAGGAATAATGCTTTAAATTGTTGAGGAAATAATGAATGCCAATAAGATATAGCAAGCAATACATTTCAAAGTGGATGAAACTTTGTATTTCTGAAATAGCTACAGGAAGATGCATAGCGGGTGACAGAAAGAACCATAACTTGTTGGATAAATACAATTTCATCTATTTATTCACATATTCTATCTAATAACTATATTAATTATTACTCATAAATATTCGATCATATGCAACATAGAAGGAGAAAATGGAATAGAAAATGGAACAAAAGATAGGGATTGAAATGAGTGTGAAGGCTTATACGGAGGATAAAATATGGTATAATTTAGGACAAATATTGCTCTCATCATTCCTCCCAGCTTAGCTTATTGCACGTCCTCGTGCAATCACTATGATCATGAGGTCTTTAGTTTGAATTAAAAGCACTTGGATTTATGGATTTAGACTTTGTCTCCACCTTGAACCATGATAACTCATATATAAACACAAATCCCTTTCTTTTCTTCACATGACAAGCTTTGATATTTTTTTTCTTCTTTAGGGATATCTCTTTATAATTTAGTTCTCTATTTTTTTCTTTTCCCCTTTTTTTTCATCTAAAGTTTTTTTCTAGCATCATGGTTCAAAAGGTTTCATATAGGGGAAATTTATATCAATTGGCACAAGAGGAGTTTAAGGGGTGAAATAGGAGAGGTGAGAGATTAAACAAAGGCTACTGTACGATGGATATAATGGATAATATAATGGTTTTAGTAAGGGTGATAGATAGAAGATAATAGGATGACATTCCTCCCCCCAACTGAAAGGTTGACCGTCCACGGGAAACAAGGAGAGGATAAAGAGGGGTGTTGCATAATGATCAATATAATAAGTAATAAAAATAAAGTTAAGAGATAAAATAATGAAAAACAAAATTGATTGTTTTACCAACATGCATGTGTAGAGAGACCAAGGCTGGAACATAGAGTAATTCAGCAACTAGGACCACCAAAATGGATGAATCATCAATAATGAATGAAGATAGGCATCCAAAACTGTACTGCAACACCACAAAAGACCACCATCTAACTGAAAGCATCGAAGAGAAGACCACTGGAAGGGACCAGAAAATTGGGACCAAGAAGGCAATCTGAGGGACCACCATCATCAAACTGAAAGAAATGTAGAACAAACAGTGGGTAGCACATTCCACTAAAACACCTCAATTGAGTAGGTAGCACATACTATAGGTGATCAAAGTGTTGATGACCACGCTAAAGGAGAAATTCAAGAGGGAGTGACAAAAGGTCCCAAGAGCTAAAGAACCACAAAATCCATTGAGTGTTCCTGAAAAGAATGATTAGTAGAAAAACCAAGAACACCAATTATTGCATTTTGTTCATTTTTTTTCAATATATTTTTTTTCTTTTTCATTTTTCTTTCTTTTTTTTCAAATTTTGATAATGACAAGTGACCGCTGGCAAGCCAGTTTTCAATCACTCACCACTTAATGGCGCTATAAAAATAGTTTTCACCACTAAGAATTTATTTTGCAGTTAACATCCGCCGGAAACCGGTTTTTAGATATTAACTGGCCAACAATGCCCGAAGGTTTTCATTGTTGGATCTTTTAGTGCTTTTTTTCTTCTTCTTTTTTTTTTTTTTTTTTTTTTTTTCATTTTTCCATTTTTTCTTTTTCAATAATTGCATAGAATGACCAAAGATCCAGAAATCCTGACATGGATGATGGAAAAATGATACCATCCAAAACTTGAGTTTTGTCCATGACCACACAGAAGGCTTTGTTGAAACTTGAAATGATGACTAAAAATAATCTCCACCAAACTTGGGAATACTGAAACACTGCAAAAGCAACCTTGATCTATGTATCTCACACTACTAAATTTAGAAGTGCCTTGTAGAGATTGGGAACACATACTAGCATACTTGGATGAAAGAAGTACTCACAAGGATGATGATACTCATATGACATAGTGCTCTGATAATGACAAAACTGGATCACCAATGATAGTCTCCAATGTGGCCATAGAACTTTAGAGAGGAGGAGACACAACTCAAAGAAGGAGTGTGATGATCTGCAATGTCTTCCAAGTCTTTCTGGATGTGTAGCTCAAAATAATCATGAATCTCAAAGACCAAGTTACATATTTTCCACCATGTGATAAATCATCAAGGAAAATAAATCTCAGTTCAAGGTGGGGAACACCTTATGCCAAAATTTGCATGTGATCCTGAATAGTGAAGCACAAGTGAAACAGACATGCACCGAAGAGCTAGCAAGCCCACATCATGTTAACAAAGCCAACAAAGTATGTTTTTCAATGCTTGTGTAGAGAAGCATCATCAACTAGCATTGGTACTAAGATCTTCTAGCCACAATAAGAGACCTGTAACCATATTCTCAAAACCAAGCATATCAAGCATAGTAAAGAAATTTTTATCTAATTAATAACCCTACCATTAAGTGAGTAATGCATTTTTACTAATGATAGGTAGAGTTATTTATATGAGTAAACACTTGATAAAAACAAATGAATATGATTACAATGAATGTGATTCAATCAACATAGGAATACATACCTTAAATTGTTGAGATGTCACATGTCGAGGTTTTCCAAAAGGACCAACAAAACAATTAATGAAGCTTGACTGAAAATTATCCTAGCACCACAAGATTGGAGGGATTCCCCCCAGCTTAACTTCATGCTACAAGGTCATAGAATCATTAGGATAACCAAAGAATTTAGGTAACCCAAAGAGAGTAACACATCTTTAGAATTTTTTGAGACTTATTGAATGATAGCTAAATCAAATATTTCAATAATTCAATGGATGTACTCCCAAATTAACTGTAGGATATAAAAGCATAGGGAATTTGAATTATCCAAGGAATCAAAAAAATTGATTTAGTACTTTTTATAATGAATGATCATCATAAGATACAAGAACCAAGAATGAAGAATATATGGATATTAATACCTTGATCCTTGTTAAATAAATGAATCATCCATAGTTTATTTGGTCATCTTAGGACAATAGAAAGAATCAACAATGAGGAATAATGATCATCTAGTTTTAACATTTGTTGTTTGGTCATTAATGCATAGAATCCCTTTTAATTGTGCTTAATCAATTATTGGTCCCAAATCAACAAGTATGTGAGGAATACGTATTTTAACCATAGGCCTCCAAAGATCAATATGTATAAGTACAAAAGTAATAAAATATAGATCTTGGAGAATTTCACAACACATTTGTGGAATGAGGAAAGCATATGATTTAATATTACTTAGTGAATGATTAATATTAACACACATACTCATGAGTCCATTAATTAAAGTTGATGCAATTTGAAATATGGGCTCATTTGTAGGTATTTGGAATTCACTAAGTGGAAAAGAAGAACAAAGTTGATTAGAATTCAAGAAATGATATTGTTCTTCTAATTTAGTTAAACCAAAATCCCATTCCTTAAGTACATCGATATATTCCAATGTTGATTTGTCAATTTCAAGCACATCATTAGATGGGAAAGGGATCCATGAAAGTTTATATGTACTATTAATCACCTTATTATGAAGTGTTGTATGAGGCAATATAGTTGCCTTTGGTGGATAAGGTGGAGTGCAATGTGAATGGGATAATGAATATGGTAAGAAGAATGAAGTGGATAAAGTAGATGGGAATAAGGAGGAAGGATGGAATAAAGATGGTAAGGATGGATATGGTGGAATATAAGAGAGATATACGGGTTGTTGTGAGCATGCATGATTACATTCATTGTGTATGCTAGATGGAGACGTATGTTTTGAAGAAATGTGTTGGCTTTGTAATGAAACAGAGTGACAATATATGTTACCAACATAATGCATACCTTGATCTTCTTGGATTGGTATTTGAAATGGAGTACTAGGTACAAGGAAGAATTGTTCTCTTTCATCCTTATCATGGAAAGGTTCACAGATATCTTGTACTTCATGTATAATATGCTCTTGGTTGTTTAGGCATAGGCATTGGTCATCTTTCCTGTAGCAATTAGAACAACACATGGTTAAATTTTCACCATCAAAATCACATTGCTCTAAGAATTCATCAATGATTTGCTCATGTTCAAACATAGCTATAGAATTAGTGCATACCTCTGATAAGGGAAGATAAGGATCATTAAAGATGCATTCATTAGGTAGAGTGGATGTAAAAATATCACCTTTGGTCGGTGCGATTTCCCCACTAGTTTCTTTTTTTGTTTTTAAATTTGAAGGCGAGGGTCTGGGGGCGGCAGCCACCAGTGGGGTCAAGGGGCAACGCCCCTTGCGGGGTCCTAGGGCAGCGCCCAAGGTGCGTTCCCTGTCGCAGTACAGGGCGGGGTCGAGGGGCAGCGCTCCCGATGCCAAGCACATTTTGCCTTTTGCATTCCCTTCAAATTTTGCATTTTTGAAACAATTTTCAACCAAAATTGATATACTTGAACAACATTGAAAAGGCATCATTTTTAACTTTTTTCTTCAAAAATTTCTTGTCTTTACCAATAACTCACAACAACTTATGATAATGTAAAATGGAATCTAATTTCCAAGACAACTAGTGAATCAAATGTCTAATGCCTACTTGCAAACTCTAAAAAAAACCTCTAAAGCAATGCATCTATATGATTTAACCAACGCAAATTAAGATTAGTTACTTAAGCAAGGCTAGCAATTGCAAAAGCGTTCATCCTAACGCATTGTTCCTAACTCAAATCAGCAAACTAACATGCCTTTGACACCTTTCCCCGGCAACGGCACCAAAATGATAGGCCAACACTGGGGGCAAATAATAATAAAGAATTCATGATTTATAATGATGTTCGGCTGGTCTATACATGTCAATCCGAGAGCGTAAGCTTGCGAAAGGCATCCGAGCAATATGCTATCAAGGGATGATAGTTGTGACCTGAGTGTTTATGAATGCAATTACAACACACAAAATTGAGTCTATGAAAACCCAAGTAAATCCCAGCGACAGGAACTGTCACTTCCTGGCGACAGGAACATTAGAAACGTAAATAACTCAATAAAACTAATCTATAATAAAATTAATTACTACTCTTAATAAACCATCATCTCATAATCTAATTAATATGAAATATTATTATCTAATCAAATATAGATATTGAATATATAAACTAATATACTATGATTAAATATAACTATGTAATGCTAAGCTAATTAAAACACAAATGGAAACTAACTTAAATGCACTTCATACAGAAATAAAATGAGATCACCAGGTAACTTTGGAGTGGGCCCTTCCTCCTCATCTGCCTAGTGATGAAACCAAGTAGTAGCCTTAAGTCTCCCTAATCATGCAAATATAAACTTTATATTTCCAAATGAGAATGATCTATTACAATGCTGTACGTTCTGTAAAACCTGTACTCTATTGTGTTCTTTTCAGAACTGTATGTTATCTCATACATCTATCTCTTGCTGCTTATATAGATGCAACTTTAAAAATGCAATAACTATAGTGATATTTACTCCATGCAAGGAATAGCAAAAATCTGATGTGCAGGTATTTTGTTGTTACCATCCCAACAAATTATTATTGTCTTCATATCCATTAGGCTGCAGGTTTGTTTTGGCCCGTAAACAATAGGTAATAAGAAGCAATTCGGTTGTAACAGAATGCTTAGAACCATTGGTTTTTTTCCAGCATGCATCCACGTAGTTTGCTGTAGGTACAGGTTGAATACGTAACATTTTGTTATTGTTTATAGCAACAATATCATCTTCAACCAATATAGTTTTGAAACAAACAGTTTGGAGTTTAGTGGTCTTGATTTTCACGTGAGAATATATTATCTCATTTCCTTGGAAGCAATAACCTTTTTATGCTTGGTTGGATCCTTTTCTGTCCACGTAAGAATTCAGCTGAGCTGGTAAGAGCAGCAAAAACAAACTTTGAAAATTGAAATCCAAATCCGTAATAGAAAAATCACGTTTTGAAAATGGTCTCTAACTTTTCCATCATGCACATTCTGAAGATTCTGTCGCGTGGGATTGTAATTGGGCATGTCCTGGACAATACCCATATCTTAGATTTTTGAGATTCATCTGCATCTATTCACAAAAGGAAATGCAAAACTGACTGTCCTCATTTTAGTTGGTAATTATTCCTATTATGTTCTTTCTCAACATACTCCTTGGTCAATACTCTTGGAAGGAATAATGCTTTAAATTGTTGAGGAAATAATGAATGCCAATAAGATACAGCAAGCAATACATTTCAAAGTGGATGAAACTTTGTATTTCTAAAATAGCTACAGGAAGATGCATAGCGGGCGACAGAAAGAACCATAACTTGTTGGATAAATACAATTTCATCTATTTATTCACATATTCTATCTAATAACTATATTAAATATTACTCATAAATATTCGATCATATGCAACATAGAAGGAGAAAATGGAATAGAAAATGGAATAGAAGATAGGGATTGAAATTAGTGTGAAGGCTTATACGGAGGATAAAATATGGTATAATTTAGGACAAATATTGCTCTCATCACATAGTATAACTTCATATGACTTTTTTTCCATAATGACAACACTAAATATAGTCATATACTTCAGTATAGTCAACTTTCCAACAATCTCCCCCTTTTTCATTAATGGCAACAAAGGAATATGGAAAAGTTACTAACTATATCCTTATACAAAATTTTCTAATACATACTCTAACTTGTATCTCCTCTTTCACTATGTACTATACTTTTCTTTACATCATATACAAAGCTCCATATTCTTTCTTCTACATACTATACTCCCCCTTTGACATTGATGACAAAGGTGCTCAAAAAAGGGAAACCATAAGTACTTACAAAGTGAAGACATCTGGATATGCTATCTTTAGGTTAGCAATCTCATTTTACCAAAATTTCTTTAATGAGTCTATTATCTAGAGATGGGCACACAAAGCATATGTTAACTTCTCCATCTTCTCCAAATCTATACTCGGACCTTGATCATATATCACCATAGTGGCATCGATCTCCTTGATGTCTTGGTTCAAGACATCTAATGAGGGCGCAAGAGCATTTCTTAGTTGTGTTTGCCTTTCCCTTATCTTGGACATTTCTTTCTCTGCCTTCTCTATTTTGTCCACTTGACCATGGTATATATTGTTGCACATGTTCACATCTGTAGAAGGGTCTTCTACTAATTTCCTCACTTTGTCTATCATAGCTTTTGCCTCCTAAATTTTCTTATAGATGTCTATAGTCAGCTTGTCTTGGTTCATGACGTCTGCTATGATTTTCCTTCCTTTTGCTGCAAATTCTTTCAATGAAGCTTGACCAAATTTTAGAGAGTTAAGGTCAAGTGCAAGGTATGGAGATAATTCATTCAATACTTTCTTAAGGTACTTTTCTTCTGCTACCTTAGCTATTGATTCTTCTAGGAAAGAAAAGTTTGCCTTGAAGCTTGTCAGGATGTTGTTGACATCCTCCACTGAGTGTAATTTTGGTACCTTCTTCTCTGCTGGCAGTAGATTGTTCAAGATACTTAATGACTCAATAAATAGAGGATTTCTCATCACTTGTTTCTCCTTGGCCTTCTCCATAGGAAGGACACTGATCTTGATCAGGTCTTCTTCTCCCCAAGAGCCCAAGATCTTAGTGTCAGGAGTCAAACTTGACAACAATGTTGCTAATGGCAATGGAGTGATAGGCATACTGTCCATCACTTTTGTCTTTGTCTTTGCAGGTATTTCAATAGAGAGTTCATTTGTTGGTTCCTTTTCTTTCTCCTCTTCTTCTTATTGTCCTGTTAAGTTTTCAATAAGCACATCTTCTTGCTGCTTAGGTGAATTGTCACCGCATAGTGTTTCTACCTCTTGTGTACTCAAAAAGACTTCCTCAAATTTGTCTAAGTCTTTTTTGGTGGCCGCCATTGATATCTCCACATTATCAATCATTATTGTGGCATGTTCTTGTGTTCCGGGCATGGGCGTAGACTTTGTTTCAATTGTAGGCACTGTCACTATGGGCGCCGAGTCCTGTGGACCTGTCATAGGTGCTTTTGTAACCTCAATTACTTTATCTTTCTCAACAGATGCTTGAGTGATGGGCACAGATGTAGGTTGCATGTGCTATTCAAGGAACACCTTCTCAAAGGCTTTCTCTGCCTCCTTAGCTATTATCTCATAATCCTTGTTCATTATATGCAATGTTCTCATCTTTGTCCTTAGGTGCAGCTTCACCAAATCCATTAATAATGCTTTTTCTTCTACTGAACACACTGGTAGATTGTCATCCAATGTTTTCTCTCTTAATCTAATGTCTTCTTCAGCTGCTTGTCTTTTCAAAGTGTCTAGATTATCCCATACTTTATGTGGGATGACTATTTTTAGTTCTAGAACTATCTTCTTGAACTTGATCATGTGTTTGATCAACATCTCATGGATCTCAGACTTGTCAATTTCATGATATCTATCATAGAACTTAGATATTTGATCAAGTTTTCCTTCATCAACTACTCTTAATCTTAGCACTTCTAAACTTGGTAAGAATCCTACCTTAAGAGGTGGTTGCACATTTTTTCCTCTGCTTCTTGTGGCTCTAGTTGATGGATGATTTGTAACTAGCTGCTTTTTCCTCTTAGACATCTTAGGAGAAGCATCAGTGGGTGCATGATTAATATCATCTGTCTTACTCTCTTTTTCCTTTGTATCATCAGTTTTCTCAAATTTTATCTTCTTCATCTTAGGATCATCTATTTTCTCTTTCTTGGCTTCCACTATGGGTGTGCTCTCAATTTCTATAGCTATCTTTTCTTCTCTAGATTTATACAGGTCTGCTTGGGTCACACAATGGATCTTCAAAATCTCAGAGGTGATTTTGGTGGCTTTCCTTTTGGTCACTGCACTGTTTAGGATTGCATCTACTTCCCTAGTCTTCTCTTCATATGTTCCTCATCTAGGCTCATTAGGATCCTTGGGCGCTGATAGTAATACTCGTGCATAAGCTTCCAAAACTTGCTCCTCCACTTCATAGCCAAGTGGATGAATCCACTTAGTTCTAGGCTCAACAACCTCCATACAAGTAGTGTCAATTTCTACCATAAAACATATACTATCCTTGTATTTTTCAACAATTCTTTCAGGTATCCTATACCTCATCTACATCTTTATCCTGAAGGTCTTAAACTCTAACTCCATATAGTCTTTTAGTGTGCTCTCAACTGATGCCTTAAGCGATATTTGAGGCACTGTAGGTAAACTTTTATCTAGGTATAAGTCTGATACCTTCCCAACTATATGAAAGTACATGTATATTATCAAAGACCCAAAGCTGAATATTTTGGTCTTGTCATGTTTAATAGCTCTTATATTGTTCATCAATTGTGCGTGCAAGATCTCACACAAATTGAATTCTCCATTTTCTCTCACCAATTTGAAGGCTGCAAGAATAGTGGCCGCAGCCACACTATTGACCCTGTTAGCATGCTAAAATCTATAACCAAGAATCATAGACATCAATTTGATGTCCTTCTCCTCAATTGGATCAATTTTCATCCCGCTCTTATCACTCTAGGATTTTCAGGCTTGTTCAACCAATTTTTTGACATCCTTACCAACTGGAAGAATGAAACCTATCTTTGATAGAACTGTCATCTCATGAATGAGATCTGCTGTGATTTTGAATGGTACTTCACCTATCCGAAATAGGTCATCATGGATCCTACTCAACAAGATCTTAATCCTGTCAGATTCATAAAAATCATGTGCTGTAGCATACTCAATGATTGGGTGATTCTCAAGATGCATGAACTCTTTAGTAAATGATTTGTCTGGATTCATCATGGTTTCTAGGTGTGACCTAATTCTGTCCAATCCAACTGGTTCCTTATTACAATACACATATGTACGTATGTATTCTACATGCATTACACCCATTGGGGTTTTGTTTAATCACTTCACAGAGGTTTTTAAGGGTTTTTGGATCGTCACGTCCAAATTAGGGCTTAGCCACAATCAATCTTCCTTCTTTGCTGGTAGATTCAACTGCAACACTTCACAACTCATCTACTTGATCTTCTATGCTCTCCAATAGCTCAAATTAGAATGCAATGTGAGAATAATGAATCTTCAATAGCTATAAAGCAACTTTTCCACCATTAATGCTTGCGATGTAAACATAGAATGTAACTATAAATCTTGTTCTTTATTTCTACTAACAATCAGGCAGTGCGCTCTTGCATACTACATCATATTGTCTCCAAATAGTTTTAGTCCAAGGCACATACTCTGAGAGTGAGTATACCAGCCGTGTAGGGGTCTAGAGATAATCTAGCTCCTCCTATGAACATGAAGGTCATTTAACCATAAATAGGAGGTGCGTCCATTGCAGATGCATCCTTAATTGTTTCATCAACATTATCCTTCTTTTCTTCCTTCCAAATCAATCTCACATCTTCTGAAGCTTGCACAAACTTGACTTCTCCCGCTTCTTCTAATATTGAACCTTCTAACTTTTTAGGGCTTTCATGTCTTTGCACTTTTGTTCTGCATAACCTAGAGATGTGTCCAGCCTTGTTACATGAGTGACAAATGATTGGAGGCTTGATATTCCTCAGCGCATTCATGTGGGTTACCATACTGCACTATTTGGCTGTGTGACCTACATAATTGCATATCTGACATGTAATGTTCTAAAAGTTTCTTACATTCTATTGTGGATGAATTCTCTACCTTTTTTGATTCTGATTTCTTTGATTTGATCTATAATTTATATCTCTATGACCAAACTTATTGCATGAATAATAGTAACCATTGAAAGGTCTTACCTCTTTACAATTTCTTGCTATGTGCCCATGTTTGTTACAAGCATAAAAAGTCTTGTTTACTAGCTTGTGCTCATCCTTGGGTGGTTCAGCTTTTGGTTCTGTATGATTTCTTATCTTCTTAGCTTCTGAAGATTCTTTTGATACTTTCTTTCTTTCTCGCAAGTCATTGATCTAATTTTGTGCTCCATTGAATCCAATACTGCTGGTGTCTCCTTTAATCTTCTATGCATAATATTATGACTCTATTAGATCCTTGCTTGTGTGCAATTTGTCAATATGATTCTTTGCTTCAGTAAATTCAGATTCCACTTGCTTCTTGATGTTTTCTAATTCCAAGATTTTCATGTTAGCTTTCCTTAGTTCTTCATCCAACTACTTGTTTTCTTTGACCTATTCTTCATAGGCTTCTTGATTGTTAAGTAGCTTTTCATCCAACTCTTCAATCTGATCTTTCAGAGATGTGTTTTCCTCATTTAGCTTTTTGACCATTTTTCCCAAATCACTTGTGGAATAATCTTTTAAATATTTTTCTCAGTTTTTTAATGATTGCATGAGAATCACTAACCTTTTATTTTAGTTCTTCAATTTCTTTTTCAGATCTGTCAAGGTCTTCAAGAGTTGTTTCAAGATTATTTTTCAGATGTTTCATTTCTCCCTTATCCATGATCTCCTCAAGTGGTTAAACATATTTTTAGAGGACCATAGCTCTGATACCAATTGTTAGGAATGGGAACAATGAGAGGGGAGGGGGGTGAATTAGTGTTCTATATTTTATTACTTTTTCTGATACTTTGAAACTTAACTTAATTGCTTAGTTACTGAAATGAACATCAATGCAAGTAAGATAAACATTCATAACACATGACACAAAATATGATTATGGGGAAACCCAAATAGGTAAAAAACTTGGTGGGAATTGACACCCACTAAGAACTGCACTAGTGTATTATGACCCCTGTTAGAAGATCTTGCAACCCTGTTAGGAGTTGATCCTTACAATGCTTTAGTACAGTGACCTGGTTAAGGGTCAGACCCTATTAGGAGTCTTTTATAATTAACCTTGTTAGGGGTGGGGACACATTGTCTGAGAGCTCACTACTCAAATGGTGAAGGCTACAACCTTCTAGATCTCAGATACATACTATATTTTCAAGGTGAACTGTTGTTGTGACATTGCTTGTCATATCAGTTCCTTTTTGTGTGCTTATGCTTTAGCCTCTTGTAAAGAACTACAACATACTTATTTCTCTTCACATGCCTTTTCTATGCTCTTATTGATTTTTATATTTCATACCATTCATAATTACAAGGGTGCATGTCTTAATTATATGCACAAACAAAACTATTAACTAGGTTGGCCTTCAACCTATTACATACAACGCTTCCAATTGAATTGGCTTAAGTGTGTTTACATATAATCATATTAACATGTCTATGACCTAAATACAATAGGAACATAGCCTTTAAAAAACAATATTATAAGCACTAATCAAAATACAAACAGTCGGCGCTATACTTTGTTATGTTCTGTCACTTACTGTCTGTGACTCTTCAATTGGCTATGTCTTCATCATACTGAATCATTTGATCATGCACTTTTAGACTTAGCATGATTACATATAAAAAATCTTATCTTCATGTGCACATACCATAACTTGGTCATATGCACATGCGCTGATATTCTATTCACCTAGTGCTCAGCTATCTATCCAGTCTTCCATACTTAGCCATATTTCTGATCTTCTACATTATGCGCTGACTCCAAAACTTCATATGCCTTTGTTGCCATAATGAAAACACTAAATATAGTCATATACTTCAGTATAGTCAACTTTCCAACAATAGTTTTCATTTGTTACATAGAAACTAATATTGTATTAGTTGCTATGTATTGTTATTGGTCTTGATTGTCGATAACAATACATAGTAATCAATACATTATTGTCGAACTTGATTGCTGATACCAACATATAGTGGTTTGATCTTAACGTATCATGGATAAATTAAGCATTGTGGAGAGGAATCATGTACACTTGCATACACTGGGTTATATGACATTCATGTTCTACCATTAGTCAACAATAACATAAGGTTCTATCATATTTATATGTGCAATCTCAATTAAATAATGTGTGTATATATATATATATATATATATATATATATATATATATATATATATATTTATTTATTTATTTCATTCTGGCATATGCATGTGTTAATCACTTGTATGCTTCAATTTGAATGAAGTTATTTCTCAACACTCCCTCTTAGCAAGAGAGGATTTGAACAAAACCCATTTGAATTGATTACACATTAGTTACATTTCAAAGAAATAAAAATTATCCGATCTCCAACACTTCGAGATGACAATTAAATGAAGTCTATCAGATAATAACCTTGATACAAGGATGACAATGAAGTCTCCAATATAACATGTATATATTCAGACATACATAGTCCATCTTGACACACCAATCATCATGAACTCCAACACATTTTGGGACAAAAATTCAATGTAGTCTTTCTTGATGATAAATCAAGAATCTCAATATCATGATATCTAACACGGTCTTGGACAACAACTTAATGGAGTCAACCATGATATGATTGTTATCACAACACTCAGTGATCACAATTTTAGTATCAAGATATTTGACACAAAACAGGATAGAAACTTAATGTAGTCAATCTTCATAATAGGTCATACTATTGTTGAGGTTGTCACCTAATAATAGTAACCTTACACATATGAAATATCTTCACCTTTCATAACACACAAAATAATTATTACAATAAAATATTAAAATATTCAAGTACATATGGCTGAGATTCAACTACAATTTAGTCATACCAAGTTTACCTCTGAAGTATTCTATTTTCAACTTGGCTAGAGGCTTGGTGAAAATGTGAGTATTTTTCTCTTCAGTGTTGATATACACCAACTTGATAACATATATGTCAACCATATCTCTTATATAATGGTACGGTATCTCTATATGCTTGGATTGGTTATGAAAAATTGGATTAACTAAAATTTTGATGTAGATTTGATTATCAAAGTGAATCACAGTGGGATTCAATGGTTTTCCAAATAGTTCAACTAGTAACTTCCTTAGCCATATTGGTTCATGAGCTCCCATGGAAGTAGCCATATATTCAACTTTAGCGAAACTTTGAGCAATTGTAGACTATTTCCTATTGAACCAAGATATCATAGCCAATCCAAGACTGAAACAACATCCTGTAGTACTCTTACAATCAATAGAACTTCTTGCCTAGTCAGAATTAGAATACCCTTGTAGTTTGATTTCAACTTTCTCATACTTCAGGCCAAGTCCAATGGTGCCATGCAAGTATCTCATAATATGCTTGGAAGCCATCAGGTGAATCTTCTTAGGGTCACACATGAAATGATGTAACACATTGGTAGCATAACAAATATCAAGGTGAGTGTTCACCAAGTACATGAGCGATCCAATAATTTGTCTATAGTATGTAGGATCTATGGATTTTGAATCTTTTGCATCACTTTTAAGCTTATGCAGATTTGTTTCTATTAGAGTAGATAATGGTTTAAAATCCATCATTCCAAATTTGGTCAAGATATCAGTGGTATATTTTCCTTTATTTAGAAAAATATAGTTCTCCCTTTTCCATACTTCTAGACCTAGGAAGTAGTGTAGAAGGCTTAGATCTTTCATATCAAATTCATCTACAAGATCTCATTTACATTTTGCAATAAGATGATCTTCACCTATTATTAACAAGTCATAAACATAGAGAACTAGAATCAACATATCACCATCTAATATTTTGATGTATATGTTGGGATCTACTTTATTTTTGGAATATCAGGTAGCTTGGAGAGATAACTGTCTATCCTTTCATACCATGCCCTAGGAGCTTGTCTAAGGCCGTAGAAAGATTTCTTTAGTTTACACACATGGAGATCCCTATCATGAGTAGAAAAACCTTTAGGTTGTTCTATATATACTTCTTCCTTAATTACACCATTAAAGAATTTTATTTTTATGTCCATTTGATGTATCTTCCATCCTTTAGACATTTCAATGGAAATAATGGTTCTTATAGAAGTATATTGTGCTACTAGAGAAAATGTCTCTTTGTAATCAATTCTAGCCTTTTGGGAGAACCCTCTAGCAACAAATTTGTCTTTGTGTTTTTCCATACTACCATCTAATGCATATTTGATTTTGAATAACCTCTTTGAAGAGACAATTGATTTGTCTTTAGGTGTAGGTACAACATACCAGACATTATTTTTTAATATAGATTGGTTTTCTTCAATCATTGCATGTTTGCAAGCTTTACATGATAAGGCCTCTTGAACATTCAAAAGTTCAAATTTTGTGAGTTCAGTTAGGAGTGTAACATAGTGTAAAGGATAAAATAGTGTATGGGGTCCTAGGGCAATGGCTTGCACACAAAAGAGACCCCAAAGCCAATATTTTATACTTACATGAAATTGTATTGATATGGAAAGTAAATGTAGATGACTAATATTGAAATTAAGAAATAAAGGTACTTACCTCTAAAAATGAATCAGCTGAAAAACCTATCAAATAATCTCAAAAACTATTGATTCTCACATTCAGAAATTGAAACTGCGAGATCTACAAAACCCAGAAATCTTTTTCTGAGATGGCTTAGCTTAGGTTTGACCCTCATAAAAGGTCAAATACCACATTCTTTATTTGAAGTCCGATTTGAAATCCTTTCACAGATGCCAGAAGTTTGCCGAAAAGGGTATCCAAATTTGCTCTCAGATCCAAAATTCCACACCTATACCTACAACAAAAAGAGAGTTTTTGGTTGTTTTTTTGGGGGGTTTGCCTCAGTCAAACCCCAATTTAGGAATTAACCTTGAAATTAAATTGAAATTGCTGGAATAAACAAAGTAAATGGAACAATTCACCTTGCTTGAGTTGAAAACCTTCTGGAGGATTCAAATCCTTGAATCCACAAGAATGGATGAATGTAGAATCAAATATAGGATGTCTGCAATCAATTGTCTTTAGATCTTCAACACCAATCTTGAATGGATCTTGAACTAGGAAGAGGCTTGAATGGAAATTGAGGAATCTTCAACAAGAGAGCTCCATAGAGCTTGAATCCTTCAATGGCTACTAATGGATCTCCTTGATGAATTGGATGCTTGAATGCTTGAATGCTTGAATGCTTGATCTTCTTGCTTGAGAGCTTGAGAGATGGATTGCAAAACTTGATGTGGATGTTCTCACAAAACTCGATGATGAGATATGAAAACTTGATGTGAAAATGAGAGAGGAAGGCCTCCTTTTATAGTGATCTAGGGCACACTCCTCTAGATGGGCCACCTTGGAGAATTAAATCCCAATTAGGTCATCACCTTTAGAAAATATACCTAGATTAAATGAAATTAAAGGATTTACCATCCCAAAACTTGAAATGGCAAACTTGGAGGCGGGAAAATAAATTTCCCAAAAGCTCGAAGCCCAAAAATTAAGGATCTTGAAAATTTGGAGAAAGGGGTCAATGTTGAGGTTGACCTTGACCTAGTCAGGGTCAACCTAAGACCTTGACCTAGTTAGGGTCAACCTAAGACCTTGACCTAGTTAGGGTCGACCTACGACATTGACCCTGATCCTAAGTTGACTCATAATCAAGTCAAGACGTCTTAAGGATGCCCAGAAACCTAGAACTGATGCCAGAACAGGACAGAAAGTCAGGAATAAACATAAAATCCTATGATTACTGAGATGAAGGATAGGAGGATCCATTTCTAAATCCTACCTAGAAAATAGAGCTATGGAAGAGGGAAATTCAGGAGAATCCTTAAGATCCTAACCCTAATTTCACCTAGAATGAAGTAGAAAAGAAGTGGAAAGTGGGGAGAAAGCCAGATCCAAGTTGAATATCCATTCAAGGTGTTTGACATGACTCCAAACCATTTACTCAAAGGGATAAATACTCTTAACATGGAAGTGCTTCCATTTTAAAATGATACATTAAGCCCCCACTTTAGCAAGAGTATGGACTCGATGCAAACTCTCGGTAAAGGAGATCACAAAGAAAAAGATAATCTTATTGAAATTAAAGGGACAAAGGAATCTTGAAGCCCCCAGGGAATCAAGTCTTTGTCAACTCCAAGATTGCAATAAGAGAGACATCACTTGAAAAAGATAGAAAAGGGAAGAGAGGAGTGGCTAGCTCACCCAGTAAGATGTGTGTATCTCACTGTGAACTATAAAGGATAGGATGGCGCACCAAGAAAACACTTGATAGTCACCCCATAAAGTTGTGCACCTTCTGGTGGCTTTGTGCAAGTATGTAGTGTGTCTTTTGATGAATTTTATAAAGTACCCATGGATCCACCTTCTTGTATCACCATGGAATACAAAATGTGTGTCTCCTCAGGATTTAGCAACTTATGTGCATTACTCTCGAAAGATTTAGCATATTGAAAGATTTGAAAAATGCATGTCTCCTCAGGATTTAGCAACTTATGTGCATTACCTTCAGAAGATTTAGCATATTTGAAATTGGAAATGTGTGTCCCCTCAGGATTTAGCAACTTATGTGCGTTACCTTCCAAGATTTAGCATTCTGCAAAACAAAAGGTTAGAACAAAAATACATAATATAGATTGAGGGAGGCCGTATATATGCCCCCATGCTTAATATGGAAAAAACATACTATTTTGACATGTTAAGGAAAGAAAAGAATAAGGAGAAAGCCTTCTTCAACATCAAGACAATATCCATAGACAACACCCAGTCCAAGCCAAGAAGGTCACAACTCCTATGAGGCCATGGAAGGGAAGAATGGAAAGAGATATCATGTAAGAAATGAAAAAGTAACCCTTGTGAGGGATAGCACACTATTCAGTTTCGAAGGTGAGAGATATATCAATCATGGAAACCGAATGTCAAACAATGAAAGAGGTTGTGATCAAGGACATAGATCCTCAATGCAAACCAAAATTTTCATGTATGATTGGATATCACATAATAGATAGATACTGCTTAACCAAGGAAAAAGGTGAATCCCAGAAAGATAGAAAAGAAGGAGTTGACATCCTTTCCCCCCAAGTGTAGGAACAAGGATGGAAGGAGACCTATTATATCACTCGCAACACTATGCAAGTCAACAAGCCCCCAAGTATTAGGCTATCATTGTTTACATAATATGGAGCTCCATAATAGGAACATAGATGTTATTTAGAGAAAATAGGATTGAAATACAACTCATTTCCACATGCTATATAAATATCCTTACTATCAATGAGCTGCCTAATCTTATAATGTAAAGCATGATATTCATTAGTAGAGTGATCATGAAATACATGATATAAACAAAAAGGAAGAGTCTTCAAGTATGAACTATGTTTCTTTTTGCCTTTAGGTCTAGTAATGATCTTGGCACGAAGGAGTTTAGGCAAAAGAACTTCTTGGTCAAATTCCTTCACAGTTTCATCATGTTTTGAAGTGTTATTTGAGATGTTGTTAATATTGATTTGTTGTTGAGGATTAAATCCCAATCCATAAGAATGCTGATGCCCCCCAGTGTGTAAGGGCATTTGAATTCCCTGTTTATGCTTACCACATCCTTGACCATTAAATCCTTGTTTAACTAGGAAGTGATAACTAGGACCATAACTAGGACCATAATGAGAAGCCATGTCAGAAGAAGTCAATGGAACTTCAATAGTCACTATGTCATCATTAGTAGGTTTTACAAATTTATTGTGGGTAGAAGTAGCAACAAAGTTATTACTAAGGGTGTTAGAAGTAAAAAATCATTGTTCAAATTCTCTTTGTTTCTTCATAAAATCAAGATCATTAACTTTATACTCTCCAATAAAGGTAGGATTAAAATCCAAGGTTCCCCAATCATCACCAGGAATAGCATTAGAGGAGGAAGGATTAATATTAGGAATAGGAGTAGTGTGGGTTTGAATATTTAGACAAGGATTAGGTGCATCATCTGCATGAAGCATATACATCCTGTTGTTATGTATAAACTTGACTTTACAGTGAAGGGTGGAAGGAACAACATGCATCTCATGCAACCAAGGTCTACCCAAAAGAAGGTTATAGTTGAGAGGTCCAGGCATAACATGAATAGGAGTATTCAAGATGACCAGTCCTACTTTGATAGGTAAGGTAATGATGCCTAAAGTGTTCTTAGCAATGTTATCAAAGCCACGAATAGCAACATTGTCAGGTTGAATAGTTGAAAGATCGACATTAATTGCTTTGAGCATGTCCATGCTACAAACATTAAGGCCAGATCCATTATCAATCAAGGTCCTATGAATGATACTTTTATTGATAGAAATAGAAACCATAAGAGCATCATACTGGTTTTGAACTTCTTTAAAGGGTAAATCCTTTTGAGTAAATACAATATCAGGAGGACCCAGGGTAGCATGCATGCATTGTAAGAAGTTATTAATGTTCTCTTGATTAGGAGGTAGAGTGGGAAGAGTTGCTAGAGGTTTTTTCAAGGCTTCATAGTAGGTAGGTGAAGTTTGAAGAAGCTCCCATAAAGAAATCTTGGCAGGAGTATTTTTCAATTGGGTAATCAAATTATACTCCTTGCTAGGAAGACGGGGTGGAGGAGGAAGAATAGGTTGAGAAGGTGGTAAAGAAGTAGAAACCACCAGATTAGGTTGAGGATTATTTCTTGTACGATATGTGTGAGCTATCAAATCTTGATCATTGAAAGAATCCATAGGTTTACCTTTAACAGTAATGTGGGGACAACCTTTGACAGTCAACAAGGGTTTAGGATAAACCATTTTAGTTGTCTCAACACTACAAATAGATTCACAAGAAGGAAGAAAAGAAGACATCCTAGGAGGAGATGAGGTAAGATCTTTATTCTCCATAGGATCATCACTAAAAGGGAGAGCATTAAGGGAACTCATATCATTCTCCACTAATGCCTCATCACTAGAAGGAATCTCAAATGGAGGTAGAGGATCTATAATATCATCTTCTTTCACTAAAATGTCTACATGTGTGTTAGAAAAAGAGTTATCATCATGTATCAATATGTCATCTATTAATAAATCACCTTCGTGAATCAAAGTTTCTTTGCAAGGAGGAGATAAATCAATGTCGTTATCCAAGGGATCATTCACAATGGTTTCATGAGGAAGAGAGTAATCAACATCCAAATCCAAAGGTTCATCCCAAATAGGAGGATTATGATCTCTACTAATAAAGCACATTGTAGGGTTTCCATAATTCACTAAAGCTTGATCCTTAGAGGGGGAAGAAGGACATCTAGTAGGAGAAGAATTAACATCAATCCTCAACTCCTCTTCATAAATAGAAATATGACAAAGATCACATGTAATAAATGAAGTCTTTCTAGGTGTAACACCATGCAACATTTGAAACAACTTATGCAACATGATAATAAATAGATCTAGATATATCCAAATGCATTCAAATGAAAATCAAACACAATAGGGTATCTAAAAAAAATATTTTTGTATTTTTGAAGAAATTTTGCAATTTTTTTGTATTTTTGAAAAGTAAATGCAAGAGCATAAAAGAAATCTAAACTTAAGGTGAGAAAACAAATGATCTAACACCAAAAAGAAAGAGAGTAAGTATGTCGGGTTCACCAAAATGTAAAGTGAAGGTGAACACACAAGATAATACAAAGGAAGATATAATACAATAGATCATCTAAATCCACAAAAGAAAGGAGGGTAAGCGTGTCAGGTTCACAAAAATGTAAAGTGAAGGTGAACACACAAGATAATATAAAGGGAGATCTAACACCATAAAAGAAAGAGTTGTCGTAGACGGGTTCACCAAAATGTAAAGGATAAAATAGTGTATGGGGTCCTAGGGCAATGGCTTGCACACAAAAGAGACTCCAAAGCAATTATTTTATACTTACATGAAATTGTATTGATATGGAAAGTAAATGTAGATGACTAATATTGAAATTAAGAAATAAAGGTACTTACCTCCGAAAAAGAATCAGCTGAAAACCCTGTCAAATGATCTAAAAAATTATTGATTCCAATTATCCTAAACTAAAACTACAAGATCTATGAAACCCATAAATCTTCTTCTAAGATGGCTCAGCTTGGGTTTGACCCTCATAAAAGGTCAAATACCACATTCTTTATTTGAAGTCCGATTTTAATTCTGTTCGCAGATCCTGAAAGTTTTCCAAAAAGGGTATCCAAATTTACTCTCAGATCTAAAATTCTGCACCTGTACCTACAAGAAAAAGAGAGTTTTTGGTTGTTTGTTTGGGGGGTTTGCCTTAGTCAAACCCCAATTTAGGAATTAACCTTGAAATTGAATTGAAATTGCTAGAATAAACAAAGTAAACGAAACAATTCACCTTGCTTGAGTTGAAACCCTTGTGGAGGATTCAAATCCTTGAATCCACAAGAATGGATGAATGTAGAATCAAATATAGGATGTCTCCAATCAATTATCTTTAGATCTTCAACACCAATCTTGAATGGATCTTGAACTAGGAAGAGACTTGAATGGAAATGGAGGAATCTTCAACAAGAGAGCTCCATAGAGCTTGAATCCTTCAATGGCTACTAATGGATCTCCTTGATGAATTGGATGCTTGAATGCTTGAAGGCTTGAATGCTTGATCTTCTTGCTTGAGAGCTTGAGAGATGGATTGCAAAACTTGATGTGGATGTTCTCACAAAACTCAACGATGAGATATGAAAACTTGATGTGAAAATGAGAGAGGAAGGCCTCCTTTTATAGTGATCTAGGGCACACTCCTCTAGATGGGCCACCTTGGAGAATTAAATCCCAATTAGGTCCTCACCTTTAGAAAATATACCTAGATTAAATGCAATTAAAGGATTTACCATCCCGAAACCCAAAATGACAAACATGGAGGTGGGAAAATAAATTTCCTGAAAGCCCGAAGCCCGAAAATTAAGGATCTTGAAAATTTGGAGAAAGGGGTCAATGTCGAGGTTGACCCTGACCTAGTTACAGTCGACCTAAGACCTTGACCTAGTTAGGGTCAACCTAAGACCTTGACCTAGTCAAGGTCGACCTAAGACATTGACCCTGATCCTAACTTGACTTAGAATCAAGTCAAGAGGTCCCAGGGATACCCAGAAACCTAGAACTGATGGCAGAATAGGACAAAATGTCAAGAATAGACATAAAATCCTATGATTACTGAGATGAAGGCTAGGAGAATCCATTTCTAAATCCTACCTAGAAAATAGAGCAATGGAAGAGGGAAATTCAGGAGAATCCTTAGGATCCTAACCCTAATTTCACCTAGAATGAAGTAGAAAAGAAGTGGAAAGTGGGGAGAAAGCCAGATCCATGTCGAATATCCATTCAAGGTGTTTGACATGACCCCAAACCATTTACTCAGAGGGCTAAATGCTCTTAACATGGAAGTGCTTCCATTTTAAGATGATACACATAGCATGTTTGATTTCTTGTTTTCTTATTCTCTCTGAAAAATTTCATTAGGTTCTATGTTGTTTTCTTCAATCATTTTTCTTTCCCATAGTGGCCTTTTCTTATTATTAGGGACTTCAGTATTTTTATAATTAGCTGTTGCAAGTTCATTATCTTCTATGATATTCTACCTATGATTGTCAGTTGTATGATTTTTATCTAATTCTATGATTGAATCATCTTCTGTATTTAGAGATAGTTTATACATTGTATTTTATTTAAATTTTACATGTCTACTAATTTCAATAAATCATTGTCTTGGGATATAGGCTCTGTATCCTTAAGTGGTTTCACTATAGCCAATAAATATGCCTTTCTTCCTAGAGGGCTCTAGATTGATCCTTTTTTTCTTTAGGAATATGAATGTATAGGGGACAACCAAATATTCTTAGATGACTTAAGTCTGGTTTATTTCTTGTAAAAGCTTCTCTAGGTGTTATATTCTCTAAGATTGAATGAGGGCATCTATTTTGAATGTATACAGCTATGTTTGAGGCTTCATTCCAGAATGAGATATGTATATTTTGATAATGCATCATGGCTTTGGTGGCTTCAATAATGGTCCTATTTTTTCTTTCTGCAACTCCATTTTGTTGAGGATTATAAGGTACAATATAGTCCCTCTTAATCCAAAAAAAAATGCAAAATTCTTTAAAATTTTCATAGATATATTCACCCCCATTTAGCTGACCTTGGAGTCTTTATTTTCTTCCCATTTTGATTTTCTTCTAGGGATTTAAATTCTTTGAATTTCAATAATACTTCATTTGATTTTTTAAGTTTTACGAATTTATCTAGGTTTTCCTAGAGTAGTCATCAATAAAGCCCACGTAATACAAGAATCACCCTAATGAGTGTGTTGACATTGGACCACACAAATCAGTGTGGACAAGTTCTAGTACAAATTTAGTTTTATGTTCTCTTCAAGGAAAAGATCCTTTTGAGTTCTTCCCTAGAGAACCTTTACAAATTACATTATGTTCAGATTTTAGTTGAGGTAGACCCATGGTGATCTTCCCTATGGTAGGTAGGGCACTATACCAAAGATGACCTAATCTTCTATGCCAAATTACATTACAATTTTATACTTCATGATTTAGAGCATGTTTTGATCATTACAAAGTTTATATAAGCTACCATCTCTTGTTTCTATGGAAATAGCTTTCTTAATATTGGAATTTTTAGGCCAAAGTGGAACTTTATCTTCATGAAAGGTGACAAGATATTCTTGATCAGATAGACCTGAAACAGAGACCAAATTTTTTTTGATTCCCGGTACAAATAGAACATCTTTTAATTGTAATGTAACTCTAATTCTTAATTTAATTGAATGGGTCCCAATTCCTTTCACATGGTAGGTGGAGTTGTCACCAATTGTGACCTCTTCAGTTGAGTGTTCTTCAAAAGTTTTGAATTGATCTCTAAACTCAGTTATGTGTCTTGATGCTTAACTATTAATTATCCAAGTGCTTTTATTTGAGTTTAGTTGACGTGATAAGGCTAAGAAAAATAGACGATTTTCCATTTCTTTGACTTCAGCTATGGTTTCTTGAGTTTTCTTTCTTTCTAGATAGAATCTGTGAGTGTGTCCAAACTTATTGCACTTGTAGCATTGGACCTTTGAGAGATCTCTATTTTTGTGATGTCGATTATTATTTCCTCTCTTTAGTTTAAAATTCTTTTTCCTTTTGCTATTTTTTGTAGCATGAAGTGCTTGAATATCTCCCTCTTTATTCGAACCTATCCCTCTTGAAATTAGTCATGATTCTTCTTGAGTGCAATCATTCTTGAGTTGATCAAATCTAGATTGTGACAATTGACTGTTGATGCATTGGATAAAATATTCCCAAGAGATTGGTAACCCTCTTAGGGAAATTAGGGATAGTTATAGATCATCTACATATTTCCAATAGTTGAAAGTCGATCTCTCAATTCATAAATTCTCAAAAAATATGATGTAATTGATTCTCCTTTATTCATTTTGATGTTCATGAGTTGTTGGTTTAAGGTCAGCAATCTTCTTGCATTGTTGATCTCATATGTAGTTTGAATAGTTTTGAATACTTCATATGCTATTGATAATCTAGCTATGGTTGCAAGAATGTGATCTTTAATAGCATCACTAATTATTTTATTAGCCTTGTTATTGCATCTTTTCCATGTTGTTTTCTTTGGTTCATCTTCAGACATACTTTTGTCTTCTTCTATATATGAATCTAACTCAAGTTCTTGAAGGATTGCAATTATACGAATTTTCCATGAGATGAAGTTGGAGGTGCCTTTGAGTCTATCCTCCACTCTAACACCTTTCACCATGCTTTCCCTTCCTTCAATTTAAATATATGATTGATATTCTGAATAAAATTTTTACTATCTTTATTACTCTCTATTGGTTAGGCTGTCATACCATGTTAAGGAATGTGGATCAATTATAGAGAATAATAATAGTCCTATTTATATATTTCAGATTGTATCTACATCTAGATACTAGATATATTAATGTAGAAAATTGATAGGTAAAATTATTGTAGAAGATATCAAATGCTTACTATGGCATATAATTACCATTGTGATTGATTATTACCCACAAAAAGAATTTATATATATATATATATATATATATATATATATATATATATATATATATATGTTTGCATAGAGTCATGTCTACATAGAGTCATGACCACAAGTGACTTATGCCACATAGGGTCATGACCCTACGTAACATAATAACCAACTAATCTTGATTGTTCATAACATAACAAATGATATATTATTGATTGTCAATAACAATGCATAGCAACCAATAATATATCAGTTTCTATGTATTGTTATTGGGCTTGAGTGCCGATAACAATATATAGTAATCGATACAGTATATAGTGGTTTGATTTTAATGTATCATGGATACGTTAAGCATTGTGGAGAGGCATCATGTACACTTGCATACACTTGGCTATATGACAGTCATATTTTGGCATCAGTCAAAAATAACATAAGGTTCGATTATATTCATATGTGCAATCTCAATTATACACACACACACACACACACACACACACACATATATATATATATATATATTATGGCATATGCATGTGTTAATCATTTGTATGCTTCAATCCAAATGAATCTATTTCTCAACAAGGATAAATGTTGTGATGTGATTATCGATAGTGGAAGTACTGACAATTTGGTGTTAGAAGAGATGGTCACAAAGTTAAATCTCAAGAGGTAGAAACAACCACATCCATACCGGATTGCCTAGATGCAGGATGACCACAAGGTCATGGTCAATGAACAATGCCTAGTGAAGTTCAATATTGGGGGATACCATGATGAGGTACTATGTGATATCATATCTATGAATGCATGTCATATGTAACTAAAAATTTTGCCGATTAGTTAAATGAGTTTTAGTATATTGTATCCGATAATGTACTTGATGGATTACCACCTGTAAGGAGGACCAATCATCAGATGGACTTGATTCCAGGAGCCAATTTTCCAAATAAGGAAACACACAGAATGCCACCAATAAAAAATAAAGAGTTGAACAGACAAGTACATGAGTTACTACAGAAGGGGTTGATTTGAGTATGAGTCCATGTGTTGTACCAACAGTATTAGCACCAAAGAAGAATAGAGAATGGAGGATGTGTACAGATTCTACGGCAATAAACAAGATCACAATCAAGTACAGGTTTCCATTACTGTGGGTGGATGATATTATGGACTGTTTGAGCAGACCTGTGTATTTGACAAAGATAGATCTAAAGAGTGGATATCATCAGATTTGGATTAGAGAAGGAGATAAATGGAAGATTACCTTCAAGAAAAAGGAAGAATTGTATGAGTGGTTAGTCATGCCCTTTGGGCTAACCATTGCATTGACCACTTTCATGCGATTCATGAATGAGGTTCTGAAAGAATTTTTGGGTAAGTTTGTCATTGTTTACCTAGATGATATTTTGATATTTAGTAAGACATTGGAGGAACATATAAGGCATGTTCGTAGGGTGTTTGAGAAGTTAAGGGAAGAGAAATTGTTGATCATTTTGAAGAAGTGCAATTTTGTAAAGAAGGAATTAGTATATCTGGGATTTTTAGTTTTAGAAGAAGGTCTAAAAATGGACCCAGAGAAAGTGAAGGCTATCCTCGAATGGCGTAATCCAAGGAGTGCTACTGAGGTAAGATATTTTCATGGTTTGGATGGATTTTATAGAAAGTTTATCAGGAGTTTAAGTAGTGTTTGTGGGTGCTTAAATGAAACAATGAGAGTAGATAGGAAAGAGTTTAAGTGGACTACAAGGGCAGATAAGAGTTTTAAATTGTTGAAACAAAAATTTACAAAGCAACCCGTTTTAGCACTTCTAGATTTTAATAAGGTGTTTCAAGTAGACTATGATGCTAGTGGTATTGCAATAGGAGATATTTTGAGACAAGAAGGTAGACTTGTTTCTTATTTCAGTGAGAAGTTAAATGATGCCAAGAGGAAATATTCTGTATATGATCATGAATTTTATGCTATAGTTTAGGCATTGAAAAGTGGAGACACTATCTACTTCCTAAGGAGTTTGTTTTGTATACTGATCATCAAGCTTTGCAATATTTGAATACTTAAGGAAAGTTGAATTAGAGACATTTGAAATGGGTTGAGTTTTTAGAGTGTTACACATTTATTTTGAAACATAGGAGTGGAAAGTCTAATAGGGTTGCAGATGCTCTTAGTAGGAGACAAATTTTTCTGACAAAGATGTAAATTGAGGTGGTTGGGTTCAAGGAACTCAAGAGTTTGTATCCAGAGGATCCTAATTTTGGTGAAGCTTGGAAAGTATTAGAATTTATAATCTTTCCTTGGTTGTATTATTTAAATAAGGATAAACCAAGGTATCTTTTATGTATTTTTATCCTCTAGTCCAAGTGGGAGGACAACTCATATTTTGTAATTGCTTTAATAAGGAAGTTAGTTTATTCCTCCTTAAGAGGATATGGACACTTCTCACACACACTTATGAATGGTGGCATTCATAGTTTTGGGAGTTACATTCTAACTCCTCTCTAATCTCTATTTAAGAGATGCTCCTCTCTCTCATTTCTTATTATGAAGTTATTGCAAGTGAGCAAATCACTCATCTCTCTCTCTCTCTCTCTCTCTCTCTCTCTTATTTTAGGATATGGAATCATTCATAATGTCACAAGGGGTTTTCTTTGCTTTCCCCATTAAAAATCTCTTGGCTCATTGTTTGGATTCTTTGAGTATTCTCATGTTTTGGTGATTGATCTTGAAACTTTATCTCATTCCTAGCTCATGGTAAAATTCCTTCTTGCACTTCACTTTCTTGGATTATTTCATTAACTTATTTTCATTCTTTTAATACTTCTAACATGGTATCAGAGCTAACAATCCTTGTTTCAGTGTTTTCTGGAAGGTGTCATTCGAAGGAGCAATTCTCTTCTTGTTGATATAATATTTGTTGCAGCTCTTTCTTGTTCTTTTGTCATTTTAGTTTTTTTTAGTTTCTAGCCCTCTTTAGAAGGTTTTCCAATGAAGAGTAGCTTTTAATTTTTTTTTGAGTTTGGTCACTTCATCGCCAAACCTATCTCAGATTTCTTTATTTCAAGTATTATTTATTGGACTACAACTAATTTAGAATCTGATTAAAGGATCTATGATTGCAAGATCACTAAGAAGTTGCTGATTAGATATGTAATATGATTAAATCAGTATTATGTTGTCATTGATGTCAACTAGTTTGACAACACTTATCTTGTAAGTTACTACACCGAGACATCTGAAGAAAAGTGGAAAAGAGATGAAGAACAGAGAAATCAAGATGAGGAAAGATGTACATGATAGATGAGGATAAGGAACACATTGAGTAACTTATTGATGAGTCTATGACTTGATGATATTGACTTTATTATGTTGCATTCATCTATAATGAAGTATAGAGCTGAAAGACACAAAGTAGTGCTGTCGGTAAATGAAGCATTTTTAGTATACACCGACGGAGTGTAGTGTATACCAACCACAATATTAACTGAGTAGTGCTCATCGACGCATTCTTTGTTAACCGAGCAGAACATAATGAATTAAATGATTAGTTTAAGCCGATATGAATGATGAGCTGGCAAGAGTATAACATCGAGGTAACAAATAATGTTTGTTACGTAGATCAACGACTGACAAAATTCAAAGAAGATCTAACGGGGAAGATTGAACCATGTTATTGACACAAGTATCGAGAAAGTTTTAAATGGAAAAATATATGAATGTGATTAAGCGAAAAAATCTGATGGTGGAGAAGAAAATGATTTACTCGTCTATATAAGAGAACAAAATTTCTTTAGTAAGAGACCGAGAAGAAGAAGCTGTAGGAATTTTGCGTGAACAAGCTTTCATGCATTTTGATCATACTAGTTAGTGAGAACCAAGCTGCAGTACAATTACTGAGCTACATAGAGCTATTATCGACCGACAGTAAGTTGATACAGTATTGAAACAGAAATGAAATATTGATCAGAAGGATTTGTATGGACTAAATATTGATCTGTAATCTGCAATTGAAGTTGTATTAAGGTAGGTCATTTTACCGTTACATATTTAACCATTGTATACAGTCTAAATCTCTTAACCGAGTGGACTCTGAAAGTCTTATGATGTATCTTTCATAGAATAAACATTGTTATCTTGTCAACCCCATAGTGAATGCTGGTTAGATGATAACTTCTAGTCTAAAATCCTCTAACAAGGTCACACCTGAAAGTGTGTTTGTAACCTTTAACAAGGTTGGGTCTTAACCGACCTCACTTCAGAAGTGTGAACAATTTTGGGTTGCCGGTCCCAAGTGGTTTTTCCCTTTATAGGGTTTCCACGTTAAATCTTTTGTGTTATGTGTTGATTGTGATATTTGTTTGTTATCATACTTTGCATGTTACATGGTAGATTTGATCGGTAAGCTGTTATAAGTATTAGACTGGTAATCCGTAAAAGCACAGACAGTGAGAGTTATTATTGGTTACCGATGAGAAAAAAGTGAAGAAATTGTTTTGAATTATACATTTTTATTTGGGAACCTAGATAACTGATTCACCCCCCTCTCAGTTATTCTAACAATAGGTATCAGAGCACAAGTTGCTTGGAACAGAGTTTTAAGGACTTAAGCATAAAGGTCTCAAGATGTATAAGAGGGAAGTACCAAAATTGAATAACGACAACTTCGCAGTATGGCAAAGTAGAATGAAGCTACACATATCTTGAATTGGGAACTCAACACTAGATCTGATGCAAAATGGCTACATGCAACCACCCACTGGTCCCCTAACTATTGATCAACTAAAGGATAAGCATGAACACAATGTTACTATGATGGAACTTGCTACTGCCTATACTGACGCTAAATTTGAAGATACCAAGACATGCACAACTACCAAAGGAATTTGGGATAATTTAGCAGAAATCTACATTGAAGATCTGAATGTCAAAAGAGCCCAAGCTGAAAGTTTGAGAGGCAGATTTGATGATATGAGAATGAAAGAAGGGGAAAATCTTATCCAATATTCAAATAGAATCAAAGAGGTGGTACATGCTATTAGAGCATCTGATGGAGTAATTGATGATGAAACAGTGATAAGCAAGATTCTCAGAACGTTGCTACCAGTTTATGCAATCAGGATTTCTACAATTCATGAAACAAGAGCTCATCCAACCTTATTCTTGACACTCTGATTGGTAAACTTACAACCTTTGAATTAAACAACTTTGATAGCAGTGTTGTTCCTTCTATTGAATCCACTTTCATGTCTTCTCTGAAGATTGGAAAGTCTACCAGAAATGGTAAGAATTGTGATAGTGATGACAATACCGATGATGAACTTGAAGAGCTTGAAGCACTTATGGCCATAAGATTTCCCAAGGGAAAAGGAAGGTATAGAGGTAAGCTACCTTTACAATGCTTTAATTGTAAAGAAGTTGGTCACATAGCTGCTAGATGTCCTCAGAAGAAATATGATTATAGATCTAAAGACTGATCTGATGGAAGCTATGGAAGAAGAATCAATAGAGGTTACTGACACAACAACAGAGACAACCAAGATGAAAAAGGCAAAAAGGTATGTTACATAGCCGAAGATATTGAAACTAGGTCTGATTTTGATGATGATATAGAAGTTTTATTTGTTGCTATGAAAGATGACTCGAAAGAGGAAGAGAAACATGAAGAGACAACCCTGATCTCTAAAGTAAGCAGAAATGATACATGGATCATAGACAGTAGCTGCACACATCATATGACCGGTGATGTAGAGAAGTTTGATCATCTTGTTGAATATAATGGAGGATCTTTGAGAATGGGAGATGATGCACCTTGTATGGTAAGAGGTAAAGGCTCACTGATGATCAATGACATATTACAATGTGAAAATGCATATTGGGTAGATGGACTGAACTATAATCTGATAAGTGTGGCTTAGTTGAACAATTCAGGCACCGAATGACTTTTTAGAGCAAAAAGGTGAAGATTTATAATGATGGAGGAAGACTTGTCAAAACTGGTACACAGTCCAAAGGTAATCTATTCTATCTTGATATGGATCAGTCTTCTTGTTTGCTAATAAAGGATGAAGATGCTTGGTTGTGGCACCGAAGGTTATGCCATGTGAACTTTGACAACATGATCAAGATTAGTAGAAAGAAAAGAGTTAGAGGACTACCTAACTTAACAAAACTTGATCATGCTATGTGCCATGAATGTCAAAGAGGTAAGATGACTAAGTCTAGTTTTAAAAGCAAAGACTACTCAACAAAGAAGATACTTGAGTTGGTTCATACCGACCTGTGTGGTCCTATGAGAACTCAGAGCTATTCTGGTGATAAATATTTTATTCTTTTTGTTGATGATTATATTAGACTGATGACTGTTATGTTCTTGAAAGAGAAATCTGAAGCTTTCAAAATGTTTGAATGGTATAAAGCTAAGGTAGAGAAAGAAACCAGAAAAGAAATATAATGTTTAAGATATGATAGAGGAGGTGAATTCATCTCTGATGAATTTACTAACTTTTACAATGAGCATGGAATCAAAAGGCAGGTATCTACACCGAGGACACCTCAGCAAAATGGCATTGCTGAAAGAAGGAATAGGTCTATAATTGACTGTGCTAGAACATTGATGATACAAAAGAATGTTGCTTAGACATATTGGAGGGAAACTGTCAGCACAACTGTATATGTTCTTAATCAAGAACAACTGAAGAAGGACTCAAACCGAATACCTTATTAACTATGGTTTGGACACAAACCTACTGTAAGTTATTTTAGAATTTTTGAAAGTAAATGCTTTATCTTGAAAGATGAAAGAAATGGAAAATTTGATTCTAAAGGAGATGAAGGGATATTTCTAGGATATTCCACTACAAGTAAAGCATACAAATTTTTGAATAAGGATACAAATAAGATTGTTGAAAGTACTAATGTTCATGTTGATGAATTTGATGATAAGTAAACTAAGGAAAGTACAAAGGAACTGGAAGATTATGGTAGATTCACTTACATTGAATATCCAGAGTAACTACTGACACCGTAGATAGTGTCAATTGGTCAGCAGGGAATCAATGTAGTACAACAGGCACCACAAACTGATGAACATGAAGAAGCTGCCGAGCAAGAAAATGACCCTGACCAGGTTGAAGAAGAAAGGAGAAATCAAGTCTTGGCTAGTTTTTTCAGAAGACATCATCCTAAAACATGAATTATTGGAGATAGACATGCTGGAATGCAAACCAGAAGCAAAACAAGACAAGTTACATGTTTAATTTGTGAATTTGAACCTAAAACTATGAAAGTTGCATTAGAGAATGAAAAATGGGTTAATGCAATGAAGGATAAAATAGAACAAATAGAAAAGAACAAAACTTGGTCCTTAGTACCCCGACCAAAAGATAAGAATGTTATCGGTACTAAGTGGATATACAGGAATAAATTGAATGAAAATGGTTAAGTTACAAGAAATAAAGCTAGATTAGAATGCAAGGGATATGTACAGGAAGAAGGCATTGACTATGGTGAGACTGTTATACACTAAGTTTGCACCCTTGTCTCAAGCTCTCATAGTCTTGATAACCTAGTATAACATGGGAATCATCTCCAGGCGTGGGACCTATGCTAACTGAGATGAGACCTCCAGGTTCTAGGCTGGTTCCTCTTGGATAATCACCTTAATTTGCTTCTAGACATGAAAGTAAACTTTGGAGGGAAGGGGATAGAAGGAATGCTTGGAAAGGAAAATGACTGGAAAGCAAACTACCTACTAGGTGATGCACCGAAATTAGGATTTGGATCTCAGTATAGAGGAATGGAATCAATGAAAAACTCAGGTCTAATAGATCACAACTTACTGAATAGGCTTGCATAAGTGTTTCATAGGAGGGTTTGAACATAAGACACAACCTATGACCTGCAAACAGACATTCACTTCTGCAACTCGGCGTAGGAATGAGACAAAGACTGTTAGGGGGTTGAAGTATACCCACAAAAACATCTAAATCAGATCAAACACAATAACACACATAGTTACAGAAAGTAAGAGGGATCAAGAACCCTAAATTATCATTGAAAACATGCATATATTTTGATTCAATAAGAGAAGACTCAAACAAGGAAGCACAGGGACATGAAGAATTGTCACAAAGTACCTCTACAATATTTGAATCATCAATGAGAGAAATACAACTGTATAAGCCAGAGGGTAGAAAGGATACCATAGATGACACTTAAGAAATGATGAATTTCTTCTACAATTATTCCCAACTCCTAAGCACTAAGGCTCCAAAAATAGAATATATACATACTCCTTTACACATAGGTAGGAGTCAAAATTAACCTTACTAGGGTTACATAATTTTACAATATAACAGCTAACCCTAACTTTGGCACATCTAACCATAAATACATCTCTGTAATATAATGGCCAATCAAAAATTGTGTGCCCACCTCTGTACTGTTTTAACTTGCAGACAAGCAACCTAGATCCACCAACTTTCCTGCACAAAGTCTTGCCATGAATGCATAATTGGTACCTTTCTGAGATAAGAAATGATGCATGATGGGCACCCAAACTTCCTCATCATCCTCCTTTAATTGCAGATGTCCCGCAAACATCAATTTTCTAGCTACCTCACTGCTTCGCAGCTTGCAGATCAAATACCGGCAAAACCCTCTGCAAACATATTCAAATTTGAATATCAATGGCTAGTCAGTCATTTTAAAATGTAACCGTCGATGTCCAACATTTCCCTGCAAACGAGCGGCCCAGATCATCCTTGGAATGGTCACAAAACCCTTCAGAAAAGTAAAAAATCTACAGTAGAAAGCCTCGACCAATGAGCATCAAGCACGTTAGCATATCGGCATATTTGGACCCACCTTGACCCTTTCTTTTTAAGTCATTCAGTGACTACGCGACTGAAGACTTCTCTTATTCGTGAAATCCTTACTACCTTTACCAATTTATTTAGAGATTTAGTGAACAAAGCATTCACTGAATCACTTAGTCATTTGGAGCACCGCTAAATCATTCCATGAATGGGCGAGTATGTGAACCTTTATCAGGACCACAAAATATTCTATCTAAATTGGGCCTGGACCCGCCACTTGGCAACCTTTTATTCACCCAACCACCTCGTCAGCAACACCTTGACAAGTCTCTCTGACATGGACCCATTCAAACAAGATTTTGATCTAACGGCTGGTGCAAGACGTCGTAGCTATAGAATATTCTTTCTGCTTTTACGCCAGCCATAGATCATTTCTAAGCTAGGACCCCACTGACACATCAGTCAACCTGGAAATCCTCATCAGCACATGACAACCAATCAAATTCGAACACATGAGCTCACCTGGCAATGAGGTCGCATGGACTTTACTTTATCTTCGACCAATGAGGGGCTGGAAAATCATCTTGACCTGGCACCGGACCCACCTACAAGTTTGAACACTTGGCAAATTTGACAGCTGGCGCATAATCTCATGCTCTGACAAAAACCTATGCGAAGATACGCCAGCCATCGATCTTCATCCTTCTGACACTTCTGTAGACCTTTTGACATGGCCCCACTGTAGCATCCAAGTCATTGCTATGTGGACCAATAATAAATGAGCACATCATCATCTGAGGACCCACTTGCAAGGCTCTGACAATGGAATAAAATCAACGACGGGCGCATGATCTCATGGGGTAGGAATATTCTTTTAGATCATGCACCAGCCGTTCATTTTCATTAAGCTAGGAAGTTCATTGGGTCCACTCTAACAAAGCATACAATTCATTATCCCTCGACCAATTAGGAGCCTCCACATTAGAATACATGGCAATGGACCCACTAAGGCTTTGAAGCACTGCAGACTTGGAAGAATCAATGGTTGTCTTAAGATCTCAAGCTCTGACACAACCCCCTACAAAGATACGTTGGCTTTCGATCTTCATCATTGGGACCCTTGGTTATTTGAGACCGCTGAAGACTTAGCGATTACGTGACTGACAAGAAATTAGACCCCCCACTGAATCGCTGACTGTTAAGGACTTAACCACCAAACTCTGGGTCATAGCGCGAACAAGGCATTTGCTGAATCACTGAATGAAAAGATAACCACCAACTAAAGACTTACCCTGATACCAAATCAGTGACCAATCTTAACTCCTCATGCCCCTGGAATATTCCTTCTGATTATCAGACAACTGCCCGATGCATAATCTAACCATTGCCTATAGAACTAACCCAACTTTGACTTGGTGATTCAGTGACCAAAGGTTTTGTCAGAGTCGCTTAAAGGAATTCTTAACCATGGTTAAACTTAGAGAATACATGAATAGGGCATTCGCTAAATCACTAAACCAAAGCTGGACCTAGGGTTTCATTAAGTGAATGCCTGATTGAGGGAAATTCACGAAGTCACTGAATAACTTAGGGCAATGCCATTTCATTTCTTGACTAAGAGTTTACTGCATTCACCAAGTCACAGGAAGAAAAGACAACCGCTGGAAATAATAAGAGAACCTGCGACTAGCCAATGAAACTAAAGTGCACATGCATATTGGAGTCTTAAGTTGCCAAGATAAAGTAATGACTGAATAGAATTAGGCTTAGGGTTTGCAAGGTTTTTTTGAACACCAACGACTACTTTTTCAAATATTTGAACTTGCAGACCAGTAACTTAAACAATTTGCAGAGGCTAGGAAACATAACATGAGGTTGTGAAAATTTTTGGGATGCTTGGCAAGATGAAAATAGAGACCTATGGATTGAAAATAGCCAAATTTGCAGAATAGGAAAATTTGGATAACATTTTGGCAATTTTTGTTGGATGTCAGCCTGCTAGACATGGAAAACTAGTGGCCTTGAAATATTCATTGGGCATGGGGTCATAATAGGAACACAAAACTTCGATAGAGGGACAAAAATGAAACAAAAAGGATGAACCTATGCATGAGCACTTCTTGGAAAAGAAAGAAACTAACTTAGAAAATAGGGAAAGGAAGCAAGAAACACATATTTACAAGAATTACAAAGAGGGATTAACCTCAAAGTAGGGCTTCAGTAGGAATCCATTTACTGAAATTGGCAGGGCATCTCCTTCAAGAGTTGATAGCTAGAAAGCATTGGTTCCCTTGCACTCTGTTATAACAAATGGTCCACCTCAAAATGAATCAAACTTTGTGTGCCTGCCAGGCTTGGATTTGAACTCATCCCATTTGAGAACTATATCTCTAACCTTGAAACTTCTGATCCTGGCTCTTTTATCAAAGCTTTTCTTTGTTTGGATCTGATGGAATTCCATATCCTACATTGATTTGTCTCTGATCTCTTCCAATTCCATCAATTGAGCATGCCTGATCTGTAAGGGATCTCCTTCCTCAAACAAGACATATTGAGTAGCTAAGTCTAGAGCTGGTAATTCAGTTGAAATGGACAACTTAGCCTCTCTCCCATACACTAATACATAAGGAGAATTACCACTTTGGGGTAATTCTATCTAACCACAAGGCAGACCTGAGCTTTGTATGCCAATCTCTCTGATTATCCTGCAGGGTCTTCTTGATTATCCTAATCAAGTTCTTATTTGTTGATTCTGCTAAGCCATTACCCTGAGGGTAATAATTGGAACTGGTATTCAGATAAATGCCATTCTTGACTACCCATTCTGAGATTTTTAGGCCTATAAATGCCAATGCATTATCTAAAATTATGGAATCTGGAGTGCCAAATCTATGAATTATATCATCATAAAAACTCAATACAACATTTTCATTAGCTTCTTTCAATGCAACTGCCTCTATCCATCTAGTGAAATAATCTATTGCAATGATGATCCACTTATGTCCTACACTAGATGGAGGATTGATCATTCCTATAAAATCTATACCCCATTTCATGAAGGGTTGCTCTATTCTAACTGGCTGTAGGGGTAAGGCTGCAAGCCTTTCTTTTCTTGCAAACATTGCACACTTGATGCATTTTCTCACATAATCATGATTATCCTTAAAGATAAATGGTCAATAGTACCCAACCCTCATGATTTTAAAAGTAGTAGTCCTAGGGGAAAACTGACCACTAGAAGGTCCATCATGAAACTCGAATAGGACATCAACTATCTTTTCTGAATCTATGCATCTCAAAAGGACACCACTGTGATCCTTTCTAAAAAGAACTTCATCTATCAGCACAAAAGGAACAGATTGTAATCTATAATACCTTCTTTTCGCTGAATCCAAACCTACAGGATATTGTCTTGTCTTTAAGTAATTGATCATGTTAGGCAACCAGCTCATTGCCTTGTCTTATTCTTCTGTAGAATGCACCACTAGAGATGCATCTAATTGCTCTGATTTCTTTGAACTCTCATCTGCTATCAAGTGCTCACAAATACCTCTTCCTCTAACCAGCTTGGTAGTCCAAATATCAATGTCATATTCCATCACCTTGGTGATCCAACCAACCCTTTTCTCATTTAGGTCCTTGGAAAGAAAAAACTCTTTGACACTTGGATGAGTAACCTTTAAATGTACCTTGCTATGGGTCAATAGATATCTGAACTTTTTGAGGCTCTTCACCATAGCAAGTACATGTTTCTCTACAAAAGAGTATCTCCATTCATACTCCTCTAAACCTTTGCTAAAGAAAGCAATAGGCTGCTCCAATCCATCTAAATTTTCTTGAATCAGCATTGCAGATATGGCATCATGACCTCCATAAGCATAAAGGATAAAATCCTTACTGAAATTTGGGTTTAAGAGAGTAGGGGCTTCTGTTAAGGCCTCTTTGATAGCTTGGAAATTAACTCTCCCTTCTTTGGTCCAATTGAATGCTGAATTCTTCTTTAACATGGTTGTCAAAGGCTTTAGTAAATCTACAATGTTAGGCAAGAACCTCCTAACAAAATTAATCTTTCCTATGAAAGATTGGAGACTTTTCTTGTGATGTGGTAGGGGTAGCTCTAGGATGGCTGCAATTCTCTTAGGATCCACTGTAATTCCTTCTTTGGATACTACATATCCTAACAATTTTCCTTCATGAACTGCAAACACACATTTCTTGGGATTAAGAGATAACCCAAATTCTCTACACCTTTTAAAAATCTTCCTCAAATGTTTGAGGTGATCTACTACATGCTTTGAATAGATAGTTACGTCATCTAAGTAGGCTAGTATAAACTTGTACATGAGGCTCTTAAAGGCCATATCCATTGCCTTTTGAAATGTATCTCCTACATTTGACAAACCAAAGGGCATCTTTTGATAATCCATGGTTCCCCACTTGGTTGTAAATGCAGTCTTATATTGATCCTCTTCATTCACTAAGATCTGATTGTATCCCAAATAGCCATCCAATAATGAAAATCTCTCAGATCTAGAGACACATTGTAGAATTTGTTCCATAGAGGGTAATGGATGGTGGTCCTTTAGAGAAGACCTGTTAAGATCCTTGAAGTCAACACACAACCTCAACTCCCCATTCTTCTTCCTGACAGGAACAAGGTTGGAAACCCAACTAGTGTGCTTAATGGGGTAGATGATACCACTTTCTATTAATTTGAGTACTTCTTTATGAATAAAAGGCTCAAGTTTGGGATTAAGAGGCCTTTGTTTTTGCCTCACCGGTTTGGCATTAGGATCTAATTCAATAGTGTGCTAAGCAAGGGATTGATCAAAACCTTTGAGATCTTCATATTGCCATGCAAAAACATCACTGAATTCTTTGAATAACTGAGTGTAAGTTTGCTTTTCCAATTCAGTGTTCACTTTTCCAAATTGTAGGCTCCTACCTAGTTCCAACTCTAATTCAACACAATGTTCTTGTTGAACTACTAGGCTAGCTTTGCTTTTGTTAATTTCATCATCCTTGTTGAAGATAGTCTCTAAAGTAACAAGACCTCTAGGCATCTTATTGGATTTCAATTGTATCACTTGATCACCATAGTTCTGTGATAACCTATCTTGATTGTATTCTGAGAAAACATCCTCTTCAAACAAGAATTGTAGAATTTGTTCATAATTGTCAAACACCTACGAATTGACATCATTATTAGGAATAGAGGGTCTAAAAATAACCTTGATGTGTTGTTGATCCATCTCTTTTGAAATGCTATCTGGAATATCATACTAAGATCCAACAATAGCTAACCTATCTGCATTTTTATTTAACTTTCTAGGGATAGCAACAATATTGAAAGCACAAAAATATTCAATTGCATCCAAAAATCTATGTTTTTATGCTTTCAAAGTGTCATTTTTGGTTTCACTTATCCCTCTCACTTGGCTAACAACTAACTCATTGTCGCCATAAAATTTTAAGGCCTTAAGCCCTCTTTTTCTAGCCCACTCTAGTCCATTGACTAGACTTTCATATTCTGTAGTATTGCTAGTGCAGGAGAAACTGAATCTAAAGGTAGTATAATACCTTTCTCCTTTTGGGGACACTAGCATAGCACCACCACCAGAACCATGCCTACTTCTAGCTCCATAAAAAAATAGCTCCCAAACCTGATTGTTTTGATCCTCTGAATCAATATCTTTCTTGAGAAGGCTTGGCTCTATGACATCACTCTCTTGTATCAAATAACTTTCCAAACCAAAATCCCAAACAACATGCTCTGATTCTCTTTCATCTAGGAAAATATTAGGAATATTTTCTATTTTGGTGCTTGCTTCACTAATGGTTTGGAAATCACTGCTATCAAATATGGGGCAGTTTGCATTGATGCTATTGGACACATATGGCTCTATATGGTGTGCTGCTAATGGTTTTGATGTAATGGTGACCTTGGTCCCATACCTTGTATGAAAAAGCATGTGAGACCAATCAGAAGATAGATAGCCTCCTATCTTGGCTATAAACTCCCTTGAAAGACATATAGCAAATAATGTAGGGAGATCTATGATATATATATCAAGGAGGATGGAGAAATTAGGACTAGCATGTAGGATTAGATTGGTATCCTTAGCCACACCTATAGTATTGATTGAGGATCCATCAAGTTGAGTCACCTTCTTTTGGAAGGGTTCATATTTCAGTCCTAATTGGTCAGCTACTTTCTTAAGCATTATAGTGCTAGTAGCTCCACTATCTACCATGCAATTATGTACTAAAGAATCTCCAATAATTAAAGATACATAAAAGGGAGGAGGCTTTGAATTCCTACCTTGTGTGGCATTGCCTTTGGAGTTGCTACTTGGAGCCTCCTTTTCTTGATCAGTGTTAACCAACACTGGCTTTGTAGCTTCTTTTGTAGGTTGAGGAGTTATCACTTCAGTCATGGCCTTCTTCAAAATGTTAGGTTGTCCTAGAAGAGCCAAAGAGTCCCACATGGACATGGTCACATTCCCCTTCTTCATGTTGTCTACAATGTTATAAGGTGTCACAATGTGTATTCTTTATTGTGCCTTTGGCACGATAGGCTCCATCTCTTTAGGATGCTGGCCTTCTTTGCTTGTAATGATAGAAGCCTCTTTAGGTGTGATGGGAGTAGCGATCTATAGTGGCTCTATAAATGTAGTGGCTTTGGCATTGGAATCTTCTCTCTCCATGTCTTGAGCTCTCCTATTTTCTCTTGTATAGGCAACAAAAGCAACCTCATCATTGACTCCATTGAAGTCTGGTTGCTCCCAATTAAAGAGAGTAGTCTCATTCTCTTGTGTTTCTTGTTGAGGAACTGACCCACTAGATGGAGCCTCTGATTGAGCTTGGGAGGCATTCTGAACCATTAGAGCTTGGTTCATCCATCCATTTGAACATGTAGCCTGATTATGAGGCTGATTACAAGGAAAGCACCATTCATTCTCCATAGCCACATTATTTTGACTAGGAACCATATCCCTCACTGGATTTGTAGAATTTAGAGGTGCAAGGTTATATGGTTGGAATGGTCTTTGGTTGAAACTTTGTCTTTGTCCTTGATAACCTCCTTGGTATGGTGGACTATTTGGTTGATAAGGTTGTCCTTGATTTTGATATTGCTGATTAGGACCTTGGCCTTGTGATTGAAATGGTGGTCTGATTCCTTCAACTTGTTTCTTCAAATTTGTGACCTCTTTAGTTAAGGTCTGTAGCAAATTTGTCATTTCTTGCTGACTGCTCTGTTGGCTATTCTTTATCTCTTGCAACTCTTGAGAGAAACTGGTTGTTAGCTCTTGACCACTAGTACTAGCTTGAGGTGATGTTATGGTGGGAATAGGGGTAAATGGGGGTACTTGTGCAGGTGCAATGGGTTGAAGGCTAGGAAAAATGGGCATTGGAGGCCTTCTAGTGATCATGCCTACTTGAATCAAACAATTTTCAGCCCTGACAGCTATGTCAAAAGCCTGGGGTAAAGAAGTACCACCCATAGACTAGATCATGACAGAAATTTGACCATTTAGGCTTTGCAAATAGTATAGAAAAGCATGGTCAGTTGATGGTCTCACAGAGACTGGAATTCTATTCCATGTTTTAAGGAATCTACTATTGTAATCTTTCATCTACTCTTGAGAGTCTCTCTTAATGGTTGTTAACTACTCAACTAGAGACAAGTTATCCGATTTATCCTCAAAATGTTTACTTAATGCATCCCCTAACTCATCCCATGAAGTAATAGAACCAACAGTTAGAGTCCTAAACCATTCAAGAGCCTTACCTTTTAGAGAGGCTGCTAATAATTTGGTGGCCACATCCTCTTGAGTAATGTTGTGTATGCTACAAATGGTGGTCACATCTCTTATGTGTTCAAAAGCAGTTGTCTGCCCTTCACCTGTGAAATCAGGTATACTTTTTAGTGCCACCAAGGGCACATCATGATGTTGAGCAAAATTTAATGGGCTCCCTTGATTGAAAGGTGCAAAGGAAAATGGCCTAGCCATTGTAAGAGTTGCGATCTAAAGATTAACAACTATGTGAGCTATATTTGCTGCTGGATTTGAATCTTCCTCTAGATCTCTTGTCAGGGATTTGCCTCTTCTTTTGGAACAAAAGGGAAAAGATCTCCTTTTTGAGGTATCAGGAGGTGTGGACTTAACTCTCCTTGCAGGGGATGTTCTTTGAGTTGACTCACCTTTATGACTTCCCTTTGAGGGCAACTCTAAAAATTTAGTGGTCTTTGAGCTCCTAGTCTCAATCTTTCTCATAAACCTTGAACAAGTTAGCCCTGGTCCTTGAAATCAGTGCAGTCACCAGATATACCTTTTAGAAGGACTTCTAAAAGCTTGTATTATGCAATCTGCATATCAGAGATGACATAATCTTCAAATAATGAACATCTTGTGTAGTCCCACCGGGCGTGCCAAAATTGTTATACACTAAGTTTTCACCCTTGTCTCAAGCTCTCGTAGTCTTGATAACCTAGTATAACATGGGAATCATCTCCAAGTGTGGGACCTATGCTAACTGAGATGAGACCTCTAGGTTCTAGGCTGGTTCCTCTTGGATAATCACCTTAATTTGCTTCTAGACATGAAAGTAAACTTTGGAGGGAAGGGGATAGAAGGAATGCTTGGAAAGGGAAATGACTGGAAAGCAAACTACCTACTAGGTGATGCACTGAAATTAGGATTTAGATCTCTATATAGAGGAATGGAAACAATAAAAAACTCAAGACTAATAGATCACAACTTACTGAATAGGCTTGCATAAGTGTTTCATAGGAGGGTCTAAACATAAGACACAACCTATGACCTACAAATAGACATTCACTTCTGCAACTCGGAGCAAGAATGAGACAAAGACTGTTAGGGGGTTGAAGTATACCCACAAAAACATCTAAATCAAATCAAACACAATAACACACATAGTTACAGAAAGTAAGAGGGATCAGGAACCCTAAATTATCATTGAAAATATGCATATACTTTCATTAAATAAGAGAAGACTCAAACAAGGAAGCATAGGGACATGAAGAATTGTCACAAAGTACCTCTGTAATATTTGAATCATCAATGGGAGAAATACAACTGTATAAGCTAGAGGGTAGAAAGGATACCATAGATGACCCTTAAGAAATGATGAATTTCTTCTATAATTATTCCCAACTCCTGAGCACTAAGGCTCCAAAAATACAATATAGACATACTCCTTTACACGCAGGCAGGAGTCAAAATTAGCCTTACTAGGGTTACATAATTTTACAATATAACAACCAACCCTAACTTTGTCACATCTGACCATAAATATATCTCTGTAATATCATGGCCGATCAAAAATTATGTGCCCATCTCTGTACTATATCAACTTGCGGGCAAGCAACCTGGATCCATCAACTTTCCTGCACAAAGTCTTGCCATGAATGCATAACTGGTACCTTTCTGAGATAAGAAATGACCCATGATGGCCTCCTAGACTTCCTGATCATCCTCCTTTAATTGCAGATGTCTTGCACACATCAATTTTCTAGCTACCTCGCTGCTTCGCAGCCTGCAGATCAAATACCGATAGAACCCTCTGCAAACATATTCAAATTTGAATATCAAGGGCTAGCCGGTCATTTTAAAACATAACCGTCGATGTCCAACATTTCCCGGTAGACGAGTGGCCTAGATCATCCTTGGAATGATCACAAAACCCTTTAGAAAAGTCAAAAATCTACACCAGAAAGCCTCGACCAATGAGCATCGAGCACGTCGGCATATCAGCATATTTGGCCCCACCTTGACCCTTGCTTTTTAAGTCATTTAGAGACTATGTGACTGAAGACTTCTCTTATTCATGAAATCCTTACTACCTTTACCAATTTATTTAGAGATTTAGCGAACAAAGCATTTGCTGAATCGCTTAGTCATTTGGAGCACTGCTAAATCATTCCGCGAATGGGCGAGTATGTGAAACTTTATCAGGACCGCCAAATATTCTATCTAACCTGCCAATTGGCAATCTTTTATTCACCCTAGCCGCCTTGTCAGCAACACCTCGGCAAGTCTCTCTGACACGAACCCATTCAAACAAGATTTCAATCTAACGGCTAGTGCAAGACCTCGTAGCTACAAAATATTCTTTCCACTTTTACACCAGCTGTAGATCCTTTCTAAGCCGGGACCCCACTGACACATCAGTCCACCTGGAAATCCTCATCAGCACATGACAACGAATCAAATTTGAACACATGAGCTCACCTGGCAATGCGGTCCCATGGACTTTACTTTACCTTCGACGAATGAGAGGCTGGAAAATCATCTTGACCTAGCACCGGACCCACCTACAAGTTTGAACACTTGGCAAATTTGACAGCTGGCGCATAATCTTATGCTCTGACAAAAACCTATGCGAAGATACGCCAGCTGTCGATCTTCATCCTTCTGACACTTCTGCAGACCTTTTGACATGGCCCCACTGTAGCATCCAAGTCATTGCTATGTGGACCAATAATAAATGAGCACATCATCATCCGAGGAGCCACCTGCAAGGCTCTAACAATGGAATAAAATCAACGACAGGCGCATGATCTCATGGGGTAGGAATATTCTTTCAGATCATGCACCAGCCGTTGATTTTCATTAAGCTGTGAAGTTCACTGGTCCCGCTCTGACAAAGCATACAAGTCATTATCCCTCGACCAATCAGGAGCCTCCACATCAGAATACGTGGCAATGGACCCACTAAGGCTTTGAAGCGCTGCAGACTTGGAAGAATCAACGGTTGTCTTAAGATCTCAAGCTCTGACACAACCCCCTGTGAAGATACGCTAGTCATCGATCTTCATCACTGGGACCCTCGGTTATCTTAGACCACCAAAAGACTTAGCGATTACATTACTGACGAGAAATTAGACCCCCCACTGAATCATTGACTGTTAAGGACTTAACCGCCAAACTCTGGGTCATTGCGCGAACAAGGCATTTGCCGAATCACTGAATGAAAAGATAACCACCAACTGAAGACTTACCCTGATACCAAATCAACGGCTAGTCTTAACTCCTCATGCCCCTGGAATATTCCTTCCAATTATCAGACAACTACCCGATGCATAATCTAACCACTGCCTGCAGAACTAACCCAACTTTGACCTAGCGATTTAGCGACCAAAGGTTTTCTCAGAGTTGCTTAAAAGAATTCTTAACCATGGTTAAACTTAGAGAATACATGAATAAGGCATTCGCTAAATTTCTAAACCAAAGCTAGAGCTAGGGTTTCATTAAGAGAATGCCTGACTGAGGGCAGTTCGTGAAGTCACTGAATAACTTAGGGCACCACCGTTTCATTTTGCGACTAAGAGTTTACTACATTCGCCAAGTCGCAAGAAGAAAAGACAATCGCTGGAAAGAATAAGAGAACATGCGACCAGCTAATGAAACTAAAGTGCACATGCATATTGGAGTCTTAAGTTTTTGAGATAAAGTAATGATTGAATAGAATAAGGCTTAGGGTTTGCAAGGTTTTTTTGAATGCCAACGGCTACTTTTTCAAATATTTGAACTTGCAGACCAGGAACTTAAACAATTTGCAGAGGCCGAGAAACATAACATGAGGCCGTGAAATTTTTTGGGATGCTTGGCAAGATGAAAATAGAGACCTGGGGATTGAAAATAGCCAAATTTGTGGAATAGGAAAATTTGGGTAACAGAGACATTTGCACCTATTGCTAGATTAGAAGGAGTTAGAATGCTACTTGCATATGCTGCACATAAGAAATTCAAAGTCTATCAAATGGATGTGAAGTCAACATTTTTAAATGGTATACTTGAAGAAGAAGTCTACATTGAACAACTTGAAGGATTTGTTAATCCCGACAATAGAGACATGGTATGTAGATTACATAAAGCTTTATATGGACTAAAGAAAGCACTGAGAGGATGGTATGAAAGACTGCATACTTACTTGTTAAGTATTGGATTTGTTAGAACGAGTATAAACAACAATTTGTATATGAAAGGTGATACCGATGACACTATTATCATTGCTAAAATATTTGTTGATGACATTATCTTTGGAGGCTCAGATCTTGTCTACAAGGCATTTGCTGATGAAATGAAAAAGTAATTTGAAATGTCAATGTTCAGAGAGATTAAGTTCTTTCTTGGACTACAAGTGATTCAACAGAGTGATGGGATATTCATCACACAATCTAAATACATAAAGGAAGTACTGAAGACATTTGGCATGGAAGATGCTAAACCTATAGGAACACCAATGGCTACTGGATGTAAATTGACAAAGGAGGATGAAACTACCGAGGTAAACCAGACACTGTACTGATACATGATTGGTAAGTTAATGTACGTAGTTCATAGTAGGCCAGATATAGCACATGCTGTAGGAATTGTTGCAAGATTTTTTGCTAATCCTAGAGAATCACACATGATAGCTACAAAAAGGATCTTAAGATACTTGAAGAAAATAGAGAATTATGGATTATGGTATCCTAAGGAAGGAATGTTTGAACTAAAAGTTTACACCGATGCTGATTGGGCTGGAAATGTGGATGATAGAAAAAGCACCACCGGAGGAGCATTTTTCTTTGGTGAAAGACTTGTAACCTGGACAAGTAAAAAGAAGGCTTGTATTTCTCAGTGTACAACTAAAGCAGAGTATGTTGCTACTACTACTAACTGTTCAAACATTGCATATATCAAACAAGTGTTGGAAGGAATCAATGAGGTAATCACTGACCCGGTGATTATATACTGTGACAACACTAGTGCTATTAATATTTCAAAGAATCCTGTGATGCACTCTAAGACAAAGCATATATCTATTAAGTATCATTACTTGAGAGAACAAGTGCAAGAGAAGCAAGTTAAGTTAGAATTTGTTACATCCAAAGAACAACTTGCAGATATTTTTACAAAACCCCTACCGAAGGACACATTTGAATACTTGAGGACTAGACTTGGGGTCTGTCCCTTGTCTATCGGTCACTAAGGTGATCTAGTTGTTGCATTAGCCTACTTCTATCAGAAGATCATTCACGTTGATGCAACATAGCTCACACTTTGAATCTTGTTCAATGTTGTGATTAAATTTGAGAACTTGAACCGATGAGATATCAGTATACAGAGATACAGAGGAAGTACTGAACACCATAGAGAGTTACTTGGCTACTACAGAGCTGATTGTTTATTTGTTTCTTTGGCATTGCTGTCAAAGGGAGAGATAAACAATATGAAATGAAAAAGGGTTAGACAAACTGAAAAGCGGAGAGTTTAAAACCAAATATTTAAAGGAACAAGCACCGATGACAATTCTCTAAGGGAGAGACAATTTGAATGAGACAGAGTACTGAAGATTAGTTACATAGAACAAAAGCAGGAACAAGAGAACTGAAAAGATCACAACTACAGAAAGGTAAAGCTGTATTACTTAATTCTAGTTTAGTAACGTAGTTATTAAACATATTAAGTCTATTTGAATTACATCATTTGTTCATAAAGTTGTAGAATGTATGTTTGGTATGTGTATGCTACATTTCATATTACTTGAGTTGTCATCAATGCCAAAGGGAGAGATTTTTGGACTACAACTGATTTAGAATCTGATTGAAGGATCTATGATTGCAAGATCACTGAGAAGTTGTTGATTAGATATGTAATATGATTAAATTAGTGTTATGTTGTCATTGATGTCAACTAGTTTGACAACACTTATCTTGTAAGTTACTACACCGAGACATCTGAAGAAAAGTGGAAAAGAGATGAAGAACAGAGAAATCAACATGAGGAAAGATGTACATGACAGATGAGGATAAGGAACACATTGAGTAACTTATTGATGAGTCTATGACTTGATGATATTGACTTTATTATGTTGCATTCATCTATAATGAAGTATAGAGCTGAAAGACACAAAGTAGTGTTGTTGATAAATGAAGCATTTTTAGTATGCACCGACAGAGTGTAGTGTATACCGACCATAGTATTAACCAAGCAGTGTTCACCGATGCATTCTTTGTTAACCAAGTGGAACAGAATGAATTAAATGATTAGTTTAAGCTGATAGGAATGATGAGCTGGCAAGAGTATAACATCGAGGTAATAGATAATGTTTGTTACATACTTCAACGGCTGACAAAATTCAAAGAAGATCTAACGGGGAAGATTCAAACGTGTTATTGACACAAGTACCGAGAAAGTTTTAAGCGGCAAAATCTATGAATGTGATTAAGCAAAAAAATTTGATGGTGGAGAAGAAAATGATTTACTCGTTTATATAAGAGAACAAAATTTCTTTAGTAAGAGACCGAGAAGAAGAAGCTATAGGAATTTCACGTGAACAAGCTTTAATGCATTCTGATCATACTGGTTAGTGAGAACTAAGTTGCAGTACAATTACTGAGCTACAGAGAGCTATTACCGACGGACAGTAAGCTGATACAGTATTGAAACTGAAGTGAAATATTGATCAGAGGATTTGTATGGACTAAATATTGATCTGTAATCTACAACTGAATTTGTATTAAGGCAGGTCATTTTACTGTTACATATTTAACCGTTGTATACAGTCTAAATCTCTTAACCGAGTGGACTCTGAAATTTTTATGATGTATCATTCATAGAATGAACATTGTTATCCTGTCAACCCCATAGTGAATGTTGGTTGGACAATAACTTCTAGTCTAAAATCCTCTAACAAGGTCACACCTGATAATGTGTTTATAACCTTTAATAGGGTTGGGTCTTAACCAACCTCACTTCAGAAGTGTGAACAATTTTGGGTTGCTGGTCCTAGGTGGTTTTTCCCTTTACACGGTTTCCATGTTAAATCTTTTTTGTTATGTGTTGATTGTGATATTTGTTTGTTATCATACTTTGCATGTTACATGGTAGATTTGATCAGTAAGCTGTTATAAGTATTAGACTGGTAATCTGTAAAAGCACAGACAGTGAGAGTTATTATTGCTTACCGACAAGCAAAATGATAAGAAATTTTTTTGAATTATACATTTTGATTTGGGACACTAGATAACTGATTCACCCCCCTCTCAGTTATTCTAACAATTGGTATCAGAGCACAAGTTTCTTGGAACAGAGTTTTAAGGACTTAAGCATAAAGGTCTCAAGATGTATAAGAGGGAAGTACCAAAATTGAATAAAGAGAACTTCACAGTATGGCAAAGCAGAATGAAGCTGCACATATCTGGAATTGGGAACTCAACACTAGATCTGATGCAAAATGGCTACATGCAACCAGCCACTAGTCCCCTAACTATTGATCAACTGAAGGATAAGCATGTACACAATGTTACTATGATGGAACTTGTTTCTGCCTATACCAACGCTGAATTTGAAGATATCAAGACATGCACAACTGCCAAAGGAATGTGGGATAAGTTAGCACAAATCTACAGTGGAGATCTGAATGTCAAAAGAGCCCGAGCTGAAAATCTATGAGGCAGAATTGATGATATGAGAATGAAAGAAGGGGAAAATATTGTCCAATATTCAAATAGACTCAAAGAGGTGGTACATGCTATTAGAGCATCTGATGGAGTAATTTGTGATGAAACAGTGATAAGCAAGATTCTCAGAACTTTGCTACCAGTTTATGCAATCAAGATTTCTGCAATTCATAAAACAAGAGCTACATCCAACCTTACTCTTGACACTCTAATTGGTAAACTTACAACCTTTGAATTAAACAACTTTGATAACAATGTTGTTCCTTCTGTTGAATCCGCTTTCATGTCTTCTCTGAAGATTCGAAAGTCTAGCAGGAATGGTAAGAATTGTGATAGTGATGACAATACCGATGATGAACTTGAAGAGCTTGAAGCACTTATGGCCAGAAGATTTCCCAATGGAAAAGGAAGGTATAGAGGTAAGCTACCTTTAGCATGCTTTAATTGTAAAGAAGTTGGTCACATCACTGCTAGATGTCCTCAGAAGAAAGATGATGATAGATCCAAAGATTGATTTGATGGAAGCTATGGAAGAAGAATCAACAAAGGTTACCGACACAACAACAGAGACAACTGAGATGAAAAAGGCAAAAAGGTATGTTACATAGCCGAAGATATTGAAACTGAATCTGATTCTGGTGATGATATAGAAGTTTTATTTGTTGCTATGAAAGATGACTCGGAAGAGGAAGAGAAACATGAAGAGACAACCCTGATCTCTAAAGTAAGCAGAAATGATACATAGATCATAGACATTGGCTGCACACATCATATGGTCGGTGATGTAGAGAAGTTTGATCATCTTGTTGAATATAATGGAGGATCTGTGAGAATGAGAAATGATGCACCTTGTATGGTAAGAGGTAAAGGCTCACTGATGATCAATGATAGATTACAATGTGAAAATGCATAGTGGGTAGATTGACTGAACTATAATTTGATAAGTGTGGCTCAGTTGAACAATTCAGGCTACTGACTAGCTTTTGAGAGCAAAAAGGTGAAGATTTATAATGATGGAGGAAGACTTGTCGGAACTGGTACACAATCCAGAGGTAATCTATTCTATCTTGATATGGATCAGTCTTCTTGTTTGCTAATAAAGGATGAAGATGCTTGGTTGTGGCACCGAAGGTTATGCCATGTGAACTTTGACAACATGATCAAGATTAGTAGAAAGAAAAGAGTTAGAGGACTACCTAACTTAACAAAACTTGATCATGCTATGTGCCATGAATGTCAAAGAGGTAAGATGACTAAGTCTAGTTTTAAAAGAAAAGACTACTCAACAAAGAAGATACTTGAGTTGGTTCACACCGACCTGTGTGGTCCTATGAGAATTCAGAGCTGCTCTGGTGATAAATATTTTATTCTTTTTGTTGATGATTATACTAGACTGATGACTATTATGTTCTTGAAAGAGAAATCTGAAGCTTTTAAAATGTTTAAATGGTATAAAGCTAAGGTAGAGAAAGAAACCAAAAAAAAAAAAAATGTTAAAGATCTAATAGGGGAGGTGAATTCATCGCTGATGAATTTACTAACTTTTGTAATGTGCATGGAATCAAGAGGCAGGTATCTGCACCGAGGACACCTCAACAAAATGACATTGCTAAAAGAAGGAATAGGTCTATAATTGATTGTGCTAGAACATTGATGATACAGAAGAATGTTGGTCAGACATATTGGAGGGAAGCTGTCAGCACAGCTGTATATGTTCTTAACCGAGTACAACTGAAGAAGGACTCAAACCAAACACCTTATGAACTATGGTTTGGACACAAACCTACTATAAGTTATTTGAAAATTTTTGGAAGTAAATGCTTTATCTTGAAAGATGAAAGAAATGACAAATTTGATTCGAAAGGAGATGAAGGGATATTTCTGGGATATTCCACTATAAGTAAAACATACAAATGTTTGAATAAGGCTACAAATAAGATTGTTGAAAGTACTAATGTTCATGTTGATGAATTTTATGATAAGTACACTAAAGAAAGTACAAAGGAACCAGAAGACTATGGTAGATTCATTTCCATTAAATATCCAGAGTATCGACCGACATCGCAGACAGTGTCAACCGGTCAGCAGGGAATCAATGCAGTACAATAGGTACCACAAACCGATGAACATGAAGAAGCTGTCGAGCAAGAAAATGACCCTGAGCAGGATGAACAAGAAAGTGAAGAAATTGTTTTGAATTATACATTTTGATTTGGGACACTGGATAACTGATTCACCCCCCTCTCAGTTATTCTAACATTATTTCAAGCTCTAATCTCAGCCTTAGTTGGGAAACCACAAGGCTTTCTTTTCAAGTTTTTTTTATGTAATATTTCTTGCAGGATTCAACTATCTTCATATTCGGTTTTCAAATCCCTTGCATACAGGATATTTTGCCTTTTTTCTTGCAAGCATTTCTCTTTTTCTTTAGCTTGGTTTAAATCTAACTTTGTTGTCGATTTCATATATTTATCTTTGTTATTCTAGTTTTATAATATTGTGCATGCAAGTTTCATAAATCTCTATTTTGACAGTACCTCACTTAGATGCCCATATCTTTTGAACCCAAACAAATTAGGAAGATCACTCTAGTCAGAATCTTAAAAACTTTGTCTTTAACAACATATCAAAATCTTAGCAAAATCCAACAGTGCATTAAAAAGTTATGACCCCGTAATATGACTGATTTTTTCTATCCAAAAAAACATCTGTATTTTCTCTATCTTACATTTAATCCTTATGTTTTTATTCTCCTTACGTGGATTACCCCAGCTCCTTGTGTAAGATTTATCTCCAATTCCCTACCTTGTCTTTGTGTAAGCTTTCCAGATCTCTCCCTTGTGTAAGTTTCCTTTCCTTTTCTTTTTTTTTTGGCTTGGCTATCAAAGGTTGGGCCAAGCTACTCTTTCATTCTAATCTTGTAACATTTTCTGCTCAGTTCAGAATTTTTATTTTTTAAATTTAAGATCATATTGAATCACTGCCTTTTCAGTTTGAACGTTGCTGCTACTTCCATTCAATCACTTCATAATTATTTGTAACGCTCAACTCCTTGTGCAAGCTATTTGGTTCTCTTTATAAATCTTTGTCTTTGTTTTGTATCTAGTTCACTGGTTCTCCTTTCCTGGGTTTCATATTTTGTTTTCTTTATTCTTGCAGCCACCTTTGCTTTATTGTTTGTTTCTATACCTACGTAGAAAGACCCTCTTTTTTTCAGAAAGTTAATCTGCTCTTAACACCACTCTTGCTCTTGCTGGGCATGGATTTCCCTTTTCGTATTTGTTAAAATCCAACGTTAAGTTCCCAAAGTGCAGACAAATCTTCACTCGTTTTTTCTTATATTATTCTTATCCATTACTTCATAAGCAGGGAACTACTCTATGTTTGATGCATATGGATGTTCAAATTTTTAATTATTTCACTCTGTTTTTAAGTATATGTTATGTAGTAAAGATTAATATAAGTAACCATTTAGTTACATTTGAATGAATGAGAGCATCTTTTAAGGAACATTTTCCATTTTTCTTGTATGTATTCAGTAGTTGCAGAATAATTTTTATTAACTATGTTTTTAATAAAATCATTTAGAGATTCGAATCACAAATGTAGAATATAGAGAGTTCTCTAAGTTAATAAAATAACAAAAAACTGATGCACAATTGTGGGGAATTTCAACCTTCCTATTGAAAAACATATTAAATAGACTTGATTAAATATCACATTACTTGTAGAAATCTCAGAGTCCTTGAACAAGGCAACTTTCAAATGCATCAACTGGACAGTTGTGAGTAAATTTTTTAAATTGGACTTCACTTCTCATGTTGTGTATGTAAACATTTGTACTTCGTCTACTTTCCTTGTATCGGTTTGGATGAATGCAAGCTTCAATTCAATTAATTTTAATGGTAATTAACATCTTTGGGACAACCTTCCTTCCTTGATTCCCCACGCAGCCTTCTCATGCGTAGGCCTTCATTGGTCAAACCTTTATTTAGCATTTGATAGGAGGAATCCGCCCACCCTTAGCACGATGTCAGTCTTCTATCATTTCTTTGCAAAACCTCTGCGTTTTCTGTTTCTCTTTTTTTTGTCAGTATTCATTTTAATAACGTCCCTGCATTTATTTTATATGCAATCATAGTAGTCTCAAGTGTAATGTCTTTCCATTTATGCTATTTAGTCTTACGGTAGTAGAAGGGATCTATTTCATGTTTTATCAATTTCTTTATGTTAGTGAAAGTCTCCTTTAAAAAGTTTAAAGTTTAGTTTTATAAATATCTACAATACTTTTTTAAGTTTTAGTTTAAAGTTGTTTATTAATAAAAAACCAATTTGAAATTTTTAAGAATTTTGTTTGAATTTTTCATTTGGTTTAAAATGTTAAAACTATTTTGTTAAGTTTTTTATTTTTTATTTTAAAAAAAGTTATAATTTTGATTAAATTTTATTCATGAATTATATATATATATATATATATATATATATATATATATATATATATATATATATATATATATATATATATATAATTTCTTATTTAGATATTTTGCTAGTTTCTCATAATAAAACAAATTTCTTTTCTATAGTTAAAATATAAATATTGAAGCTTTTTTAATATGAAATTCTAATATTTTAAAAGTTATTTTTAAAATTTAATTTTTTTTAGTGTTAATTTTAATTTTTATAGTTTTAATCATAAATCTATTTTAAGAGGTTGGCTTTTTTTACACTTTTTTTCATTATTTTAAAATAAGAGGTATTTATTTAAAAAGTTTAAACTCTTTTAAGTAAAGGGTTTTTTTTTCCCTTATTATAATCATGTCTATATTAATTCCTGAAATTAAATTAAATCATTCTCATTATCAAGCATGGAAGGAGATTATGGTCATTAAACATAGGGGATAAATATATTTTTTCCCTAGCTAGCCTTCTGTTCAAGTTTTTACAATTATGTCAATTTTATGAAAAAAAATGATATATATCATATGATTGATCCAATGCAAATATGGTAATTGCTAATGCTTAACTGTAATTTTTTTCAAGTATTATGAGCTATCTAACAACATTGCCTTCCAGTGGCTAATTATTGAGCCTTATTTGCCTTCAAATTTTATATGATCTTTTTTTTTAACTCTAAGTTGCATCTTTTATAAGTTCCATTTGATCCATTGATTTCATTTGTAAGTTGCACTGGGATGCACTTACTCAGTTGATGTTTATCAACTTGTTCCATTTGTAAGTTGCACTATGATGCACTTACTTAGTTGATGTTTATCAACTTGTTCCATTTGTAAGTTGCACTGGGATGCGCTTACTCAGTTGATATTTTTCAACTTGTTCCACTTGCAAGTTGCACTGGGATGTGCTTACTTAATTGATGTTTATCAACTTGTTCCATTTGTAAGTTACACTGAGATGCACTTACTTCAGTTGATGTTTATCAACTTGTTCCATTGGTTGTTTTTTCCTCATGGTGAGGATGGTGCTTTTGAAATCTTTCCTAAAATTTGTTGGATATCTCTTATACTTGGAAGGCAATATGTTTTTCACACTCATAATCTTTAGTTCAAATTATTATTTAGCATAAGTCAATATTTGTTACATTTATGTTGGTTTAAATTTTTTATCTCCTTAATGGTTCCTTGATTCTAGTTCATGACTATAGACATGTTTTCATAGGTTGATTTGATATTTGAGTCTCATGTTCTACTAGTTTATCCTTGTCTCTCTCATATTTCCATGCAAATTTTACTATTGCAATAATGTACTACATTCTTCATTTCTTAGATCGTGGGTCATGTAGGTGATGGAGTCGAGACCCATTCACTTGCAGTGAGATGACTCATTAGTGGACTATCTATATCCACATGATTGATGCATGTTGATGCAGGTCTCAGTAGTTGGCCTTGTCTGTGGTCATTTATGCATTAGTATGTTTAATTTATGAGAGCATTGATAATGTTTATTATAACTCACTTTGACCATTTATATCATGTTAAGCTTCTTTGGACATTTTTATGATTGCTCATGATTAATATCATTCTAAAGTTTTCAACGATTCTCTAAAGTTGAATTATTTTTATTGTACATATTATAAGTTCCTTTTCAAAAGTGTACTAATTTGTTTCAAGGGTAGATCCCAACTACGAGAAATCTACTTGTGGTTTTTCTATGTTCTATGTTTTAGGTGATCTATCAAGGAAAATTCAAGACATCAATTCATTTAAAAAAATTCTATGAATCACAAGACTACTTGAAGATGTGGTTATACTTCCACTTGAATACATTTAAAAGACCCATCCACTTCTCTTGGCTCTAAAAATGATGCATGTACAACATACAAATGACTACTTGCACACCTGAAGACAATACATTTTTTCCTTATATTGAAGATCAAGTTGCAGATTGTTATAAATTCTGAGTTTAATACCCCTTGTTGTAAAATCCCCAAGTAAAGATTAAAGGGAGGTGTTAGAATTTATAATCTTTCATTGGTTCTATTATTTAAATAAGGATAAACCGAGGTATCCTTCATGTATTTTTGTCCTCTAGTCCAAGTGGGAGGACAACTCATATTTTGTAATTCTTTTAATAAGAAAATTAGTTTATTCCTCCTTAAGAGGATATTGACACTTGTCACACACACTTATGAATGATGGCATTCATAGACTTGGGAGTTACATTATAACTCCTCTCTTTCATCTCTATTTCAGAGATGCTCATCTCTCTCATTTCTTGTTATGAAGTTATTGTAAGTGAGTAACTCGCGCTCTCTCTCTTATTTTAGGCTATGACATATTCATAATGTCACAAGAGGTTTTCTTTTCTTTCCCCATTCAAAATCTCTTGGCTCATTGTTTGGATTCTTGGAGTATTCTCATATTTTGGTGATTGATCTTGAAAATTTATCTCATTCCTAGCTCATGGTAAAATTCCTTCTTGCACTTCACTTTTTTGGATTATTTCATTAACCTATTTTCATTCTTTTATTACTTCTAACATAAAGCTTGTACAAAACCTGTTACTCTAGACAAAACAAAGTGGTTAGATTTCATCATCTAGGATTATATGCTATTTAGAGGGAGTTAGTTGTGCATTCCATGATGTTTTATGAGGAATAATCTCATCAAGGAGAAGCATAGTGGAGGATTAGTTGGACATTTTGGTTGAGATAAAAAACTTTCTCTGGTTAGTGAGAATTATTACTGGCCATAGTTACAACAAGATGTCAAGAAGTTTGTACAGAGTTGCAAAGTATATCAAACGCAAAAAAAGTGCAAAGAAGAATATGGGGTTGTATCAGCCATCACCTGTACCAAAGAAGCTATGGGAGGATATCAGTATGGACTTTGTTCTTGGTTTAATAAGGAATCAGCAAGGATATGATTCAATTTTTGTGGTGGTTGATAGGTTTTCAAAGATGGCACATTTAATTCCCTGCAAGAATACTAATAATGTTGTTCATGTGGCATAATTGTTTTTTCAAAGAAGTGGTGAGACTACATGGTTAACCAAAAAGCATAGTTTTAGATCGAGACACTAAATTTGTTGGATATTTCTGGTACACATTATGGAAGAAGTTAAAGAAAAATTTGAAGTTCAACTCATTACATCATCCATAGACTGATGGGCATACAAAGGTGGTGAATAGGAGTTTGGGGAAGTTGTTGAGATGTTTGGTTGGAGATAAGACAATGGGTTGGGATTTGGTTTTACCATAGGAAAAATTTACATACAATAATTCTATCAACAGGAGCACTGGTAATCACCATTCCAGATTGTATGTGGAAGTAGTAATAGAAATGCTTCAGAGTTGAGGAAGACAGACAAATGATAGATATGCAGTGCTGAAGCTGAAGATTTTGCACAACATTTGAAGAACATCCATGAGGAAGTGAGGAAGCATATTACCAAGATGAATATGAAGTATAAGGCTAAGGAAGATGTGGAAAGGAGGCATAAAGAATTTTAGGTTGGGGATGAATTCATGGTTCATTTGTGGAAGGAGCAATTTCTAGTAGGTACATATAACAAGTTGAAAATGAAGAAGTTTGGGCCATGTAAGATAGTAAAGAAGCATGGTTCAAGAAATGCCTATGAAGTAGAGTTGCCTACTAAGCTGATTATTTCACCAGTATTTAACATCTTAGATATGATAGAGTATCATGAAGGGGTTGTTGAAGATGGGGTAACAGAAGGACAATGGAATATTCTAACAACTACTTCAGTTACCAATGAGATTGAGGATATACTGGATAGTTGAGTTGGAAGAAACACAAGGAACATGACATATGAAGAATATCTAGTCAAATGGAAAGGATGACCTATAGAAGATTCATCATGGATGACAAGGGAGGGGGTTAATCATCTTGGTTTTCTTCTTCACACCTGAGATGTGATAGGGTCACTTCTTGAATTACCCTGGGTATCTGATGCAAAAGCATCCTAGGTGTAAGAGTAATCTTGCATCACCCAAAAATATTTCTATTTTGTCTTTTCAATAAGGTTTGTTTTTAGTAAAAATTTAGTATTTATGGAAACTTACTATTTTTAGTAAGTTGGTCATACGAGCTTGGAATGTTCTGATTTCACAAGTGGAGGTTCATCTTAGTCATATCAGTCTGCTAGTTGAGTTTCATTTATATATCATATGTATTGGTGAAGTTATTGAGTTTTTCATGTACAAAATCTTTGAGCTCAATTTTGAAGGACTTAGAGGCTTCATAACAAGGCTGAACCCTGACTAACTAGAGCTTGCATGAGCCATGCACTGTAGATCAAGAGATTCTATTTCTAAAAAGTGGGTATAATAGCAAAACAAAGCTACAGTTAAAAATTTGTGGCTTCCAGAAGTTAGGCTACCTAAAAATATAATTTGTAATTATTTTGAGCTGACCCTAATGTAATATAATTGAAAAATAAAATAATTTTAGGGGTGGTTGGCCTTGATTACTAAAATTCTAGAACTTTCTCAGGTAGTGGAAAATTTCCTATATAAGGAAGAACCATAGTGTTTTCTAGGGTAGTTCTAGGTAGTTATTGGAGGCTTTGACTTACATAATATTGTAAGGAAAATGTCCATGTGGCTTTGCATATTGTATTTTTGAAATTTTTAATTCCATACTTTTGGAGATAATAAGAAGCCCATTTTCTGTTCTTGCAAATTTATATATGATGTCTCTATTTATGTTATGTCTCTATTTAAGGGAAAATTTATATTATGTCTCTATTTAAGGGTATCATTCCCACATGCGGTTTTCTCCCTCTAACAAGGGTTTCCATGAGAAAAATACTTTGTGTTGTGTTCATTTTGTGTGAATGATTTATGTGTTATGTTTTATTTCTATATTATTATTTACATGTTGGTTATTGTGGAAGTTATTAATTAAAAGTTTCAAATTTATGGTTGCACTGATTCACCCCCCCTCTAAATGTCTTATAATACTAACAACCACCATCATATCTTTCCAAGCTCACAAATTTTATTTTGTCTTTCATCATTTGATGTGAACAAACAATGTCAATAACCCATTTATCTTTCTCATCTACATGTGTAACAAAGGATCTTTGTTCATTCATGATAGGATATTCTTCCTTGATACCAATTAATCCAAATTCATCATCACTCTTACCATCTTTCTTAGATTATTCATCGGTCACACCTTAATCAACAACACAATGACATTCCTTTTGATATCTAGGCTTGGCTCTAGAAACTCTTTCAGGACATCTTGATGCAAAATGACCAATATTATTGAAATAAAAACATTTCAAAGGTAATTTCCCTTCATACTTATTAGTACCTTTAGGTAGTCTTCTAGAAACATGGGCTTCAATTTCTTGAATCTCCCTCTCTTCTTCCTCAAGCTCTTTTATCTCCTTATCATGCCTTGAAACATACTTTTATGAACTTTCTCTAGGGTCATATCTCTACTTGTCCTTACAAATAGTAGCTTTGAATGCAGATTCAAGTTGAGGAAGGTTATCATCAAATTCTCTCAGCTCAAAATAAGTCAACTTACCAATCAACATATATCCTATCACAGTAGTTACTATTATGATCTCTTTAATAGAAACAAACTTGTGATTGTAGGAAGGTGTAAAGGATCTCATAACCTTAGCAACAATCTCTTCTTCTTACAAATATCCACTAACACTTCTAATAGTCCAAACTAGTTCATTCACTTTTTGAAAGTAGGAAGTAGAATTATCAATATCTTTAGTCATCTTCAAGTATTCATAGGTTTCTTTCAAGTTTTAGAACTTAGCCATCTTTACTTGGGGATCTCCTTCATGCAAGGTCTCCAATGGTTTCTAAATATCTTGTGCAGTCTCCAAATCCATGACATTTGAATATTCTGAATCATACAAGGTGCTCAAAGATGCTACCTTTTCTTTGGTGTTACATTCAACTTTATTCTTCTCATTAGGAGTAGCAGTAGAAATATGGTAGGAAGAGTACATTCTTTCTTGGTGACTTCCCAATATTCTTCTCCAATGCATCTCTATTGTGTCCTCATGTGCCCTTTTCTGAAATGAATAGTTAGTGCTATAAAATATTAGACTATCCTTCTTAAAAGCTATCATCCTAGATCACCTCAAGCAATTAAGCTTCCCAAAGAGGAGCTAGCTCTGATACCAATTGATAGAAATAAGGAAGCACTACATAACTAAGGGGGGGGATGTTGGGGAGGGGGTGAATCAATTGTTTCCTAACTTCTTAAATATAATTTTAGAAATAAATCATTAAATCATAGATCTGATAATTAACCATGCAAGAAGATAGACACAACATCATAGGAACATATAACACCAAGATTTTTGATGTGGAAATCTTGTTGGGGGAAAAATCATGATGGGAATGATGCCTACAAGATGATGTACTTTTTAAAAAGCACTATACACTATTAGGAGTATTACAATGGAATGCACATGCATTTAGGCACATTGGCTAACACTCACTAATTAGGGAAAAAAAAGGAAGGCTCTCTTTCTTATAGATTTTATGTGAAGTACAATCCACAGTGGATAACAATATATAAGTCATGAACTATGTGATAACATCTTCCTCATACCAAGTTAGTTCTATTGAAATAAATTAGATATTTACCTCGATTGTAGGTTCCAATAATACATCTTCATATATTCATCTATACATCATCCTCCCTCACAAAAGCCCCTTCAAAATTACTAATGATGATATTTTATTTATAGAATTCATCAACTTTGTGAGAATAAACATGGTTAGAATCAACCTAAACACCTAGTTACAAATATTTAACAATTACAATATAATATCCAATTTGATCCCTTGAATATCAAATTAGACATAGAAAAAATCCATATTTTCATGCTTGAACAAACAATGACATCAATAAACAAGTCTTGATCTATAGAAATATACTACATCAACACGTTTCCAAAAAGTCCTCAAATGAAATCACACCAATGAATGCGATCTAACAAAAAGAATATGACATGATCTAGAAACATAAGAAAGCACCATGAAATGCCATTGTAACAACCAAAACAACTCTATTATTATAATTCACTACCATCTCTGCATTGTTCATAAAAAACACTAATCTATAACCTTTGTCACTTAAGAAAAATAGCTCTCTAGCATCCAAATCATGAACCACTCAACATGAGCACATAAATCCATGTCCCAAACACACCACTAGGTTAGCAACCATAAATATTGTAGAACTGATCCACACTAATAAAAAAACTAAAACATCGTCTCTTCCTCAATATTTAAAATACCAGTCTTTGATCAATCGGCTAGAGCTCACTCAAATCGTCATGCTAACATCTATAAATTGAAAAGAGTCAACTATAGACATATCTTAAATATAGTATCCATACCAAACCAATCTTCTCACTTATCATAATTAGAACTCCCCAAAATAAATAAATATGTTGACATCAATGACAACACATTTCTCAAATATGTGATAGAAATATTTGAAGCACATATTTGCACAATATTCCATATATATATATATATATATATATGTGTGTGTGTGTGTGTGTGTGTGTGTGTGTGTGTGTGTGTGTGTGTACACACACACACACACACACACACACATGTATGTGTGTGTGCGTGTATAGTACACACACACACGTGGACATGCAAACACAAGAACACATATACATATGTATATGCACACACATATGCACATACATAGGCATAGGAATTCATGCATGTACATGTATATGCACACACATACACACACCTACACACACACCTACACACACAACTACACACATGAACACACACACACACACACATGTAATCATGCGTGGACACACAGATGGACATAGTTACACACACACAAACACATACCAAAATGCATAAACACACCCATGCACACACACACACATACAAATGTGCGTGCATGCACATATTCATGTATACACATGCAGAAAATAAAAAAATCTACCATTTTCATTTTCCTTATAAATTAAGACATGTAAATGCTTTTTTTTCTCTCTAAACTAAATTTATAATAAAAATGTATTTTTGATGTGTATTTATCTTAAATATTGATCACTAAGAATTTCCTCAATCCATCATATATTTAAATTTATTCCTATTAATGTTGAACTGCATTGGACAAGATATTCGAGCATATTTCTTTCCTTTACATAATTAAAGCTTATCAAAACTGCAAAACTCTTATGCCTACATAAAGTGAAATGTCTTCCTTAAGCCTGCATAAGAAATATATAATTTTTTGTATGTTCTTGATTCAAAAATGTCTTCCTTAATACTTTCATGCTACTAAGTAATGTTAAAGTAAAAATAAAATTGCAAAATTATTACCTTATTATTTTTTGTATGTTCTTGATTCATATCTTAAGGTTTATCATCCCAAGTAGACAAGCGTTCAGAAGCTCTTTCCACCTACAATTATTCCAAGTTCAAAATAACTTAAAAAATGTACAATAAGTAGGAAATAATTTGTTTTTAATTTATTAATGCATAGGCAACACAAATTAATAATGGTAGTGCAAAAGTATTTAAAATATTAAAAAATTAGAAAGTGCTACTTTATTCTATAGTTTTGTTATGAAATGAAATAGTTGTGAGGGTGTGTTAACTAGGATGTGTGGAAAAACTAAGAGGCTCACTCCTATGACTTGCCATACATTAGAAGGAATATGATCCAATAGGCCCAAGAAGGCTCAAGAGCTAGGTGGATACAATGATCTATCACTATTATGGAAGATGAATATGCAAATGGAAGGTGAAAATGTATGATCTAGGGTTAGATGGATAGATAAGATGATTTTCTGCATGCACAGAAAGACACCAAACTAAGAGTCCAATTTTAGGACCAGATTTGGGAGGTAAAAATAATGACTAACTTTTGAACCAAATTTCAACCTGAATCATGAGGTTAGGGGTTCCAAGAGTGTTAGGGAAAAACAAGAGGTTAGGGTTGATTCAACTTGCCTTTGACTAGTAAGTTTTTGATGAAATCATTGTCAAGCTCTAGCTCTTGATATGCTTTATCCATAGCTCCTTCTGTATACATACCACCTATTTCTTACACATAGAGAAAGAGGAAAAAGTGTTGTAGAAAGGAGTTTTCCTATGACAAATTATAATTTTGGAATCAACCATAAAATAAAAAATAAATGTACTAGAAAGAAATGTTAGAATGATTTTAGAATAACTAAGAGTGGGGGTGAATCAGTTATCCTCAGGTCCAGATGTACCAATTAAACAAATTAACACTTCAAACAACTCAGATCTACTCAAAAATCCACTGGGTCTCTATAGCATATAACTAGTAACATAAACTTGTAGTCCACTGTCCAAAAGTAATCAACTTGCAGAATATAAAACTCTTAATAGTATAACACATCAAATAACATTCACACAAGTATGACACTAGGATTTAACATGGAAACCCAATTTGGGAAAAACCACTAGTAACATGCTAGCAAATTTTCACTCTTCTGAAGTGAGCTCCTTGAGGAGCCAACTCTGTTAAAGGTTACAATACACACTATTAGGTGTGACCCTGTTAAAGAATTTAATCACCCCATCAGAAGTGGCCTTGTTAGAGGAATTAAGAGCATCCCATTGGAATGTCACCTTGATTAAAGGATTTACAAATGACTATTAATTAGGTCAACCTTTATTAAAGGATTTCAACTAATACAATGGCTAGAAAGTAACAATAGGTTCTGATATGATACATACAACTCACTTTGCAAATACAGTTCCAATGTAGCTCATATGTTGATCTATTGAATGGCCTTCACTATCATCTCCATCTCTAATCTTCTTGGAAACCCTTCAAGAAATCACCACTTCACAACTCTTCTCAACTCTTCACAACTATTATTGGCCTTCTGCTTAAGTTCACAAATCAATAAAATCAACGTCTTTCATAACCTACAATTAGGTCAGCCTTATACCTCCTCAACTAGGTAGCTTAATCTTTTTCCTCTTAATCATCTCTGTAGATCTTAGGTTTAGGTCAGATTCATCAAATCCTTCCAACATTTTGTTCCCCTTCTTATGCTTCTAGATACTTCTCAAAACTATTGGATATTTGACAGCAAGCCAGAGTGTTCATTGTATGTTTTTCATTGATGACAACATATGGTAAGAAGCATGTGTGGAAGCTTGATGGAGAGAGCTACTAGTATATGCTTCCTAGATATGTTATCAACATGATATCATAGATACAGAGGTTGATTCAGAGTGAAGACAATAATACAATAGTCTATATTAGTGAGTCTTCTTGACAGGTCCCAGGAAGAGTTTTGTATGTGATTTACAAAATGGTTGTAATAGATCCTTGCACATTTAGATTTATGTTAAAAAAATATGTATGATACTATGTTCATGGATGTAGAGTCAGATATGTAGTACATGTTGAGTTATGAGGTCTCCAGTTGATAGATATAGTTTCTTGAGTTTATCTAGTAGAGCTGACATTTATTTTATTGTTGTAGTAGTTGTGCCTATCAAAATTTTATGCATGCTTGGATTAGTATTTGGAGATGAGTTAAGAGTGATTGGTTAGGAGTGCATGATGTAATTCAGCATGAGAAGAAAGTATCAATTAATTTGGTGGAGCGGACAGTGTGAAGTGATGAGTCTACTCATATTGAGTAGGGTGGTCCTAATTTGTGTTGCGTGCTTAGTAGAGTTGACTAAAATGTTATTAGAGAGTTGTATTATTTATCTAATATGATTTCAAGATGGTTCTAATAATCCAACTTGATTATATCATTTAGAGGAAAGATATTTGTAGGAAATCATTTGTGATTGCTAAGTATGGTAGTGAGTTAAAAGATAAGAGTAGAGAAGAAGGTGCAAAGTGTTGAGCCATTAGTAGAAGGTCTATGTGACAAAGTAGAGAGTATATACTATTCATTGGAACTGATCAAGACAATAGGTCTATTCATAGTTCAGCAAGATCTAGATATAGTGTGTATCTGTTAAACAGAAGGTTGTGGCCTTCACCCCTTTGAGTAGTGTGCTCTCGGAAAGTGTGTTCTCACCCCTAATAGGGTTAATTGTAAAAGACTCATAATAGGGTCTGACCCCTTACTAGGTCACTATACTTAATGCATTGTAAAGATCAACTCCTAATAGGATTGTAAGATTTTCTAATAGGGATCATAATACTCTAGTGCAATTTATAGTGGGTACTAATTCCTACCGGGGTTTTTACCTATTTGGGTTTCCCCGTAACCAAAATTATGGTGTTGTGTTAAGTGTTCTCATATTGTGTTTATGCTTAATGTTCTTTTGTACTTAATTGAAAAGAATTGAATCTTCTAGATAACTGATTCACTCCCCCTCTTAGTTATCTCTTGGGAATATTCCTAACAATTGGTATCAGAGCCAAGTGCCTTGGAGAGAAAGTTTAACAGCTTGAGGTTGATCAGATGACATTATTTACAAAAGAAAGTCCTAAGTTTGATGGAGAGAACTATCTAGATTGGAAGAACAAAATGATGACACATTTGCAGTGCATTTCCTTTGAGATTTTTAAAGTAGCTACCAAAGAAGTTCAAATTTCCTCTCTAGAAGATCTTGCAAAAGATGATGCAACCTTGAAACAAAAGGAGATGTTCACTTCAAATGCAATTTCCAAAGAAGCCCTTATCAGCACCCTATCTGATAGTGAATTTTCAGAGATCAAGAAAATGGACAAAGCCTATAAGATATGAAAATATATAGAAGACATGTTTTAAGGAGATATTCAAGGCAAGAATGCACACAGAAAGACATGGAAGAAAAGATACAATACATTAGAGATGCTACTCGATGAGAATGTTAGAGCCTACAATCAAAGGATTAATGAAGCACTTGCAGGAATTAGAAACAATGGTGGAGAAATTTTGGAAGAAGACATAATGGATAAATTGATGATTACCTTGACACCAGAATATGACAACAAGATATGTATCCTAGATGAAACTATGCAGCCCACAAAAGACTTTAAAAGAGAGACCTTAATCAGAAAGCTTTCAGCCTTTGAGATATCAAGATTGAAGACAGAGCCTAAAAGTGAAACAACATTCAAAGCTTCAGTCCATGGTAAGAAATCTTTGAACACCTCTGGTAATGTTAATGATGATGATGAAGAGAAATAACTAGGTGATTTCATTTCTTTGATTGCTAAGAAAGAAGGGAAAGGAAAAGGGAAATATGAAGGTCAGTTACCATTCAAATGCTTTTCATGTAACAAGATTGGTCACTTTGCATCTAAGTGTCCTAGAGGAGTCAAGAAGTTCAAAACTAACTACAAACCTAAGTATACAAAAGAATGTTACTATGCTGGTGATGGAGTATCAGATGAAGAGTCAAAAGAGGATGAAATTGGATTCATTGCTCTTGAAGACATGGAGAAAATGTTTAATGAAATGGACCATGAAGATGAAAAGAAAACACAAGAGTTAGCATTGATTTCACAAGCTAAGATCAAGACAGATTGGATCATTAACATTGGTTGCTCACATCACATGAGAGGAGACAAGGATAGATTTGTACATCTAGATAGATACAAAGGTAGCATGGTTATATTTGGAGACAAAGCTCCTAAACCTATCATAGGTAGAGGAGCTATCACCTTTGATGGAAAGAACAACACTGATGATGTTATTTATGTTGATGGATTGTAGCATAATCTACTAAGTGTTGGACAATTGCTTGAAAAAGGATATTAGTTGGAATTCAAAGAAAAAAAGTACATCATTAATAACAAAGAAGGAGAGATGATTTCATCAGGTTCAAAGACTAAAGGTAATGTTTTTCTGCTTAATCTTGAAGTAAGTTGTTTTGTTGCTAAAGTAGATGACAGTTGGTTATGGCACAAGAGACTATGTCACATCAATTTTGACAACATAGCTAAGATAAGCAATGTAAAGGCGGTAAGAGACCTTTCTAGCATTACAAAACCAGTTGATACAATATGCAGGGAATATGTGATGGGTAAGCATGTGAGGAATTCATTTAGAAGCAAGCATAATTCAGTAGAAAACAAATTAGATCTAGTGCATACAGACCTATGTGGACCAACTCAAACAAGATCATACTATGGTGAAAGGTACTTTATTTTTTTTGTTGATGATTATTCTAGAATGATGTGGGTTGTGTTCTTAAAGGATAAATTAGAAGCATTTGAGAAGTTGAAATTATTCAAGGCTAAGGTTGAAAATGAGTTTAGATTGAATATTAAATGTCTGAGATCAAATAGAGGAGGATAATTCACCTCTGACATATTTTATCAGTATTGTGAAGAACATGGGATAAAAAGACAATTAAGTGCACTTATAACCCCTTAGCAGAATGGAATAGAAGAAAGGAGGAATAAAATCATACTTGACACAACACACACCATCATGATTGAAGGAAAGGTCGCACACACCTATTGGAGAGATGCAGTCAATACTGCAACATACATAATTAATAGAATTAAATTGAGGCTAGGCACAGACAAGACACCTTATGAGCTATGGTTTGGGAATGTACCTACAGTCAAATACTTCAGAATCTTTGGAAGCAAGTGCTACATCAAGAGAGATGAAGAAATTGGAAAGTTTGATGCAAGAAGTGATGAAGGTATTTTTCTTGGTTACTCTACTAAAGGCAAAGTCATCTCATGGTAATAAAGAGGATATTCAAATATCTGAGAGGAACTATAGACTATGGTTTATGATATCCTAAATCAGAGAATGTAGAGCTTCATGTATATATAGATGCATATTGGGTAGGATGCGTGGATGATAGAAAGAGTACCTCAGGAGGAGCAGTATTTCTTGGTGATAGACTTGTCACTTGGACAAGAAATAAGAAAAATTGTATCTCTCAGTCAACAACAGAAGTAGAGTATGCAGCGGCAGCATTGAATTATTCTACAATTGTGTGGATCAAATAGATGATAAAGGATTTTCGTATTCATATTGATTATCCTATTGTTATTCATTTTGATAACATTGGCACTATTAATATGTCAAAGAACCCTATGATGCATGCAGAGAAAAAACACATTGAGATTAAATATCACTTCCTAAGAGAGAAAGTAGTAGAGAAAGAAGTAAAGTTGGACTATGTGAGCACAAAATATCGGCTAGTAAACATATTCACAGAGCCTTTACCGAAGGATACATTTGAGTATCTCAGGGAGAAGCTGGGATTAATCCCCTTCCTTGAATCTGATTAGAGATTGTAGGAGTGCATCAGTCCTCAGTGATTGATGAAAGGTTGACTACTCTACTTCGGGAGTAGTACTGGTGCTTAATTGTTTGGCACCCTTTTCCATTGATGTCAAAGGGGAAGTAAGTATATAGTCATGAAAAAAAAAATAGTAAGTAATACAGTAGTAGATGGAGGATTCATCCTCAAGGAAGTTTTGATGAGGAAATAGAGAATGTTATAAAAGAATTACAACAAGGGGGAGTAAGTACTTAGAAAGAAGAAACAAAACAGTAAGAGATGGAGCATTCATCCTTGGAGGAGTTTTTTTTGAGGAAATGGAGAATATTATCAAAAGATAGTACATTTGGATTAGTTGTGTTTTTCATTCCATATGTTTCCATCAATGCTAAAGGGGGAGATTGTTGGAGATTTGCCAACAATCTAGAGTGTTGACTGTATGTTTGTCATTGATGACAACATATGGTAAGCAACATGCATGGAAGCTAGATGGACATAGCTATGAGTATATGCTTCCAAGATATGTTATCAGCATGATATCATAGACATAGAGGTTGATTCGAAGTGAAGATAGTAATACAACAGTTTGTATTAGTGAATCTTCTTGACAGGTCCCAGGAAGAGTTTTGTATGTGATTTACAACATGGCTATAATGGAGCCTTGCACACTTATATTTATGTTACAAACATATGTGGGTATGTGCAAGATCATGAGGGGCCAAACTATGCCCTTAAGTGGCAATGAAAAATCAGCAAATCAGGGTTAGTCAACTTGACGTGAAAATTTCAACTAGCTATGAACCTAATATAAAAAAGTTGTAACAATAGAATCTATAGAAAATTGAATGTAGTTTCTAAACTAATAGGCCTTTTTTGAGAAAAAGTTAGTATGATTGGTGAAAAGTATATATTTCAATGCAGCAGTACAAAAATTTAAGGGAAAAAATAAGAAGTAGGTGTATGTCTGGCCACCTTAATCATAATCAAATGATAATATTTTGTTATAAGATTTTATATATAAGTAGTAGACTCATGCTCGGATGTGATGCATATTTTTTTGTAATTTTATTCCAAAAAAAAAAATTAATTATGAATTTTTTTCTACAACATTTTCAGAATAAAAAAACTCCTGTGTCTGACCACCTTAACTCATTCAAAACTTTACAAAATTCAAATTTTATTTATTTTTCCTTATAGTAGGCGAAGCATAGAATGTGACACATTTTTTGGATTTAAAAAATGTTATACCGTCTGAAAGTTATAGTCATTTGTCAATTAGTATATAAATCAACACTTTAGAGGTAGCTCAATTAGAAAATAACTAATAATTACTTATTGAATTCAAAATTTGACAGCAATTATATCGATAGAAAGCTGCTAATCTCCTTAAGATACCCTTTTCGTTTTATCAAATTCGGGTGAAAAAAAAGTCGTCAGCTACATTGTCAAATTTTTGAACTGACATCGCCACTTTTTTGCCCCTCATGATCTTGCACATACCCATGTATGATACTATTTTCATGGAAACAGAGTCAGATATGCAGTACATGTTGAGTTATGAAGTCTCTAGTTGACAGAGACAGTTTCCTGAGTTTATCTAGTAGAGTTGACATTTATTTTATTGTTGTAGTAGTTGCACCTATCAGTTCGTTATGTGTGATTGGATTTGTATTTGGAGAAGAGTTAAGAATGATTGGTTAAGATTGCATGACATGATTCAACATAAGAAGAAAGTATCACTTAATTTGCTGGAGCTGATAGTGTAAAGCGACGCGTCTACTCATATTGAGTTGGGTGGTCCTAATTTATGTTGTGTGCTTAGTAGAGTTGAATGAGATGTTATTAGAGAGTTGTATTGTCTCTCTAATATGATTTCAAGATGGTTCTAATAGGCTGACTTGATTATATCATTTAGAGGAAAGATATTTATAGGAAGTCATTTGTGATTGCTAAGCATGGCAGTGAGTTGAAAGATAAGAGTAGAGAAGAAGGTGCAAAGTGTTAAGCCATCAGTAGAAGGTCTATGTGACAAAGTAGAGATTATATGTTATTCATTGGAACTAATCAAGATTGTAGGTCTACACATAGTTCACCAAGATCTAGATATAGTGTGTATCTGTTAAATAAAAGGTTGTAGCCTTCACCCCTTTAAGAAGCGTGCTCTCGGATAGTTTGTTCTCACCCCTAACAAGGTTAATTGTAAAAGACTCCTAAAAGGGTCTGACCCTTGACCAGGTCACTGTACTTAATGCATTGTAAAGATCAACTCCTAACAAGGTTGTAAGATCTTCTAACAGGGATCATAATACTCTAGTGCAGTTTATAGTGGGTGCTAATTCCCACTGGGGTTTTTACCTATTTAGGTTTCCCTGTAACCAAAATTATGTTGTTGCATTAATTTTTCTCATATTGTGTTAATGCTTAATGTTCTTCTGTACTTAATTGAAAAGAATTGAATCTTGTAGAAAACTGATTCACCTCCCCCTCTCAGTTATCTGTTGGGACTATTCCTAACAAAAACTTCTCCTTGAATCCATGCATAAAAATGATTTACCATGTATTAAATACTCAAGGCCATTCATCCTTATCTTTAACACATTTTACATATTCCAAGAATTCAACTGTGTCAGCTGGGAATCTTAATCCCTTCATAAATTCTAAATTAATGACACTCGATCATCACTATGTTCTTCTGCTTGGTCTTCACTGGATAACTTAGTCATCGCTAAAACTATTCTTCTTGGAAATCACTATCTTTGCTCAGTTTAATTCCTTATACTCAGTAATTACTATTACTCTGTCAACACTAAATTTTCTCAGCTTATACTGGCGCTCAGTCAACACTACCATCACTCGTCTTGCACTTAAGTTCCTTTAATCTTCTTCTCTTTTTCTTGGTTAAGCCTATGCTTTTAGACTTTCTTTCCTCATTTATTCTAAGCTTCAAACTAATTGTCTTCTACACTTAGTGTTATACATAAACAACACATTACCTTGCCAATGTGCCAACTAATCAAGTACCCATTGCAATTTCTCATAACTCAACCTTTCCACTAGGTCTTCTTGTTATCTCCTCTTTTCAAATCCTCTTCATCCATAAAATGATATCGTACTCTACTAGATAGAAACTGTCTCACCAATTAAGGTTTGACATCAATAAAAATATAACAATTGTTTCAATCGTAGTTTCCAACAAGAAAAACATGTCGATATGCAACAAAGGCTAGATCTAAAAAAATGTCTTATACCTTGATGATGAAAATGCTCTTGGAATGGGATCACAAGTGTTGAAAACAAGGATGCAAATCTTCTTAAAAAGAGAAAATCCTCATGACAATAAACATTTTTTTTTGCCAGAAAGGAAATGATACAAAAAAAAAAGCCACACAACTAAGAGATAGTTGATCCTTAGAAAGGATAGGAGATTAAAAAGATAAACATTGGCCCCCCTAGCATGAAGAAAGGGAAAAGGAGGAAGGAGAATCAAGGATACACACATTACCTATTTCTAGGTTAGGGGATACTTAGTGATGGACAAAACATTATGTAATCGAAGTGAGAGACCATTTACAATAGAAATGCACTTTAAAGAAAGGAATAATTTGTAAAAAATGATGTAAACCTCCTAAAAAAGAGAGAATCCTCATGTAGAATGTTGATTCCCTTTTTTAGTTCACACCAAAAGAAGAGAAGTTGATAAGTTCTATAAGAGTAGGACAGAACAACCTCGTGGATTTTATAAGTCAGATCTTCATGGGTGGTGTTTTGGGAAATGGAAGGGTGTAACCTTTAACAAACAATCTAAGCTAAGGGCAGGAAAAGCACAAGATTAAAGATTTGTTGGATGTGATAAGAATTTTTTCTGAGAAGAAAAATTCATTGAATGTAGGGATGACACATTCATATATGGTCATGGGAAGCATCTTCATGTTGGAAATTTGACTATATTGGTGTATATGACTTAATATAGTGTTCTCATTCTGGCAACAAAGTCATATGATGTCTCAGAGTGAGCGCTTATGATAAGAAGATCAGAAATTGGCTAAGTGTTGAAGACTGGATAGTATACAGAGTACCTAAAGGTTAGAGTGTAAAAACATGTGCATATGAAAAAATTATGGTATGTGCCCTAGAAGTAAAGTTGGTAAGATCATATTCATGCTAAGTCTAAGAGTGCATGATCAGAAGATTCAGTATGAGGAAGATATAGAGAGTTCAAATTGCACAGATAGTGAATGCCAAAGAAGAACAGTGCAAGCAGCCGACTGTTGGTATTTTTGTTAGTGGTTATATTATTGTTTTGTAAGGGATATGTTCCTATTGTAATTAGGTTATAGACATGTAATTAATTTTATTTGTAAACACACTTGAGCCAATTCAATTGGAAGTGTTGTGTGTAATCGGTTAAAGGGCCGACCTAGTGAATTGTTTTGTATAAGCATATAAATATTAGATGCGCCATTGTAATTAAGCATGGAAGTTGATATAGACTTGAAATAAGTAGAGAAGAATTATGTGAAGAGTTGATAAGATGTATTAGAGCTTTACAAGAGGTCAAAGCATCAACAGATCAAAGGAACTGATCAGACAAGCAATGGCACAGTGCCAGTTCATCCAACAGATATAGTGTGTATCTGAGATTAGAAGGTTGTAGCCTTCACCACTTGAGTAGTGAGATCTAGGAAAATGTGTCCTCACCCCTAATAGGGTTAATTGTAAAAGACTCCTAACAAGGTCCAACCCTTGACCAGGTCATTGTACTAAATATATTGTAAAGCAACTCCTAACAGGGTTAAGGATCTTCTAACAAGGATCATAAAACACTAGTATAGATTATTAGTGGGTGTCAATTCCCATTGGCATTTTTACCTAGTTGGGTTTCCCCATAACCACATTGGAATTATGTGTTGTGTTCATGTTTCTTATTTATGTTTATGTTTATTTCATTACTTAAGCATTCAAGTTAAGTTTAGAGATCAAAGAGAAAAGATTAAATATAGTGAACACTGATTCACCGCCCCCCCCACTCTCAGTGTTCCCATTCCTAACAATTGGTATCAGAGATCTCATCCTTAGAAAAGAAGTTTAACCACTTGAGGAGATCATGGAAAAAGTAGAAATGAAACATCTGAAAAGAAATCTTGAAGCTACTCTTGAAGACCTAGATAGATCTAAAAAAGAAATTGAAGAACTAAAAGAAAAAGTTAGTGATGCTCAAGCAGTCATCAAAAGGATAAGAAAAGATTTGAAAGAATGTTCTACAAGTGATTTAGGGATAATGATCAAGAATTTGAATGAAGAAAATTCATCCCTAAAAGAACAGATTGAAGAATTGGATGATAAGCTAACCAACAATCAAGAAGTCTATGATGAACAGATCAAAGAGAACCTTCAACTGAATGAAGAATTAAGGCAAGTAAACATGGAAATCTTGGAGCTAAGAAACAATAAAGAAAGCTTGGAATCTAAATTGAAAGAGGCTAAGAATCACATTGATAAATTACACACAAGCAAGGATCTAATTGAATCTCAGTTGTATGCTCAGAAGCTTAAAGGAGATAGTAGCGGCATTGGATTTAATGAAGCACAAAATTAGATTGATAACATGCGAGCAAGAATGAAAGAACCATAAGACACCACAGATGCTAAGGAGACTAGAAGTCAGACTAAAGATCATGTTGAACCATCCAAGAATGAGCACAAGATAGTAGATCAAACTTGTTATGCATGTAACAATCATGGACATATAGCAAGGAACTGTATAAATGTAATACCTTTCAATGGTTACTATTATTCATGCAATAAATTTGGTCATAGAGCTATGAATTGTAAGACAAGTTAGAAGAACAAGACTTAGCCTAATCAAAGAAATCAGAATCATCCAAATGTAAGAATTTCTCAAAATGTTACATGTCAGATATATAACTACAATGGTCACTCAGCAAGACAATCTAAAAAGGTAACCCATGTCAATGCATCAAGGAATATAAGGCCTCCAGTTATTTGTCACTCATGTAACAAATCTGGACACATCAAATTTCTGTAGATAAAGAATGCAAAGTCAGGAAAGCCCTAAAAGGCTAGAAGAATCAATTTTGGATACTGAAGGAGAATTCAAGTTTGTGAAAGCTTCAGAAGATGTGAGCATGATTTGGTCAGAGGCGAAGAAGGATAAGGTTGTTGAGCATGTATTGGATGCATCCACAATGGATGCTCCCTCTACATCTAGATGAATGGCCCTCATGGTCATAGGGGGAGCTAATTTATCTCTAGACCCCTACACGGCCTGTATACTCACCCTCAGAGTATGCGCCTTTGGATTTAACCTTTTGGAGAATAATAGAGGCTGTGGGCAAGAGCACACTTCCTGAATGATAGCAGAATAAAAGTTAGAGATTTTCAATGAAAGTCTGGTTTACGCGGCAAGCATTAATGGTGGATTTTTTACTTTAAAGTATAGAGAAGCTTTTAGATATCTTATTGCATTGGAATTCAGAGTGATTGGAGAGAAGAGGTGCCCTAGCATTTGAATGTGAAGGATTGCAGATTGATTCACCAGTGTTTAACAAGCCCATTTGATCAATTACGAGAGCCCTAATCCGTTGCACTGATTTAGAAGTCTTTGAGCTCATTTGGAAAGTGATATACAAGTAAGTAATGGCTACTCCCATTGTATTTGATGTGGCTAAGAATAAGATATATGTGTTTAAGAGGCATCCATTCAAATGCATAGTAGATGACCTAGAAGGTGCATCCTCCCACACTCCCATGGGTGTTATGCATGTGGAAGATATCAGGGCATATATATATATATATATATATATATATATATATATATATATATATATATATATATATATATATATATATATATATATATATATATATATATATATATATATATATATATATATATATATATATATATATATATATATATATATATATATATATATATATATATATATATATTGCAAGAAGGAAATAGTAGGTTTGGATATAATAAGAGCGCACATGGAAACAATGATAAAACTTGATAAAACCTTCATGGATGAGTATGTGCAGTTGGAAAATCATCCTATAGTGGAATATGCTATGGTATATGAGATATATGAGTCAGAATGGATCAAGATCCTACTTAGTAGGATTCATGATGACCTATTCTAGATAGGTGAAGTTCTAGTAAGGATAACAAGTGACCTAATTCATGAGGTGACAGGTCTCTCTAAGAAAGCTGTCATTCCTCCAGTGGGAAAAGATATCAGAAAACCTATAGAAAAACCCTACAAATCAAGAAGTGATAGGTGCAGAATGACTATAGAGCCTATAGAGGAGAAAGACATCAAACTGATGTCCATGATACTAGGATATAGGTTCCAGCACACCAGTAGAGTAAACAGTGTGTTAGCGGCCACCATTCTAGCAATAATAAGGTTGATAAGAGAGAATGGAGAGTTTAATTTGTGTGAGATCTTGTGCACATAATGAATAGACAACATAAGAGCCATCAAGCATGACAAGACCAAGATATTCAGGTTTGGGTCTTTAATAATCTATATGTACTTCCATATTCTTGGAAAGGTGTCTGATTTGTATCTAGACAAGTTTATTCCCACTATGCCATAGGTATCCTTTAAGGCATCTACATAAAGTACTCTTAAGGATTACATAACTCTGGAATTGAAGACATTTAGGGCCAAAATGTAGATGAGATATAGGATTCTAGAAAGTATTGTTGAGAAATACAAGGACACAATTTGTTTCATGGTGGAAACTGATACAACATGCATGGAGGCTGTTGAACCAAGAACAAAGTGGATTCATCCATTGGGATATGAATTTGAAGAGTTTATTTTAGAGGCTCATTCTCAAGTTCTATTGTCAGCACCTAAGGACCCCAATGAACCTAGATGGGGGACTTATGAAGAGAAAACAAGAGAAGTAGATGTTGTATTGAACAACACAACAACAAAAAGAAAAGTTGCCAAGGTTACTTCAGGGATTTTGAAAATTCATGGAGTATCTCAAGCAGACCTAGTCAAATCAAGGCAAGAGAAGATTGCTTTGGAAATAGAGAGTGTAGCTACAACAAAGACAAAATCTGATGATCCAAAGTTGAAGGAGGTAAAAATTGAGAAATCTAATGATCTGAAGGGTAAAATAGATGATACTCCTTGTATACCCAAGGAAACCATTGACCTTACTGGTCCTCCTGAGTATAAGGCAATGTCTAAGAGGAAGAAAGAGATCAGCACAAGTCATCCATCCTCATGAGGAACAAGAAGTAGGAAGAATACACAAGCACCTCTAGAAGTAAGTTTCAAACCTAGTCTCAGTGTGCTAAGTTCAAGGATTATTGATGAAGGTAGGATAGACCAAGTAGGGAAGTTCTATGAGAAGTATAGTGAAATTGACAAGTCATAAATTCATGGAATGATTGTCAAACATATGCTCAAGTTCAAAAAGATAGTCCTAGAACTAAAGACTATGATTCCAGATAATGTGTGGAACATCCTAGAATTCCTAAAGAGACAAGCCATTCAAGAGGACCTAAGGATAAGGGAAAAGACCTTAGATGAAACCCTCCTAGTATGCTTGCTAGAAGAGAAGACTTTGTTGTTAGATATGGTGAAGCCACATATTAGAACCAAGACAAGGACTTTACATATAATGGACAAGAACTATGAATTGGTGGCTAAGGAAATAGAGAAAGCATTTGAGAAGGTCTTCATGAACAGGCACATGTACCCACCCACTGCCCCTACAACTCAAGTTCCCACAAAGGAAGTCAAGATGGTAGAGCACACAAATGTACCTATGACAGGTCCTCAGGACACAATGCCTATAGTTGAAACACAAACAGAGGTAGATAAGTCCGCGCCCATGAAAGAGTCATTAAAGGATAGCACCATTATCATTGATAATATAGAGATAGACATGGCAGCCATAGACAAAGACCTGGACAAGTTTGAAGAAGCTTTTGTGAGTACACAAGAAGCTGAAATCTTATGCGGTGACAACTCACCTAAGTTGAAAAAAGAGGAATATTAATTGAGGACATAACAGATAAAAAGGAAGAAGAAAAGGTAGAAGAAAAGAAAGGAGAAGAAGAAGAAAAAGGAAATGAACCATTAGTTGAAATGTTAATAAAATTAAAGAAAGAAGTAGTGGATAGCACTCCTATCACTCCTTCTATATCATTACTATCAAAATTGACACCTGACTTGGCTAGTTTGGATTCATGGAGAGAAGAAGACCTGCTCAAGTTTAGTGTCTTAGCTATGGATAAGGCCAAGGAGAAACAGGTAACAAGGAATCCCCTCCTTGTAGAATCAGTAAGTATCCTGAACAACTTGTTACCAACAGATAAGAAAGTGTCCAAGGTACACTTTGTTGATGATGTAAGTGCAATTCTTTCACAGTTCAAGAGTAATTTCTCTAGCTTGGAAAAACTAGCATCATTAGTTGCAGATGAGAAGTATATGCAGAAAATATTAAATGAGTTGGTCAGTAACTTCTCACTAGACCTTAGTTTACTCAAAGTTGGACAAGAAACTTTGAAAGGATTTGTAGCACAAAGAAGAAAAATTATTGCTGACTGTATGAATCAAGATAAGTTGACAGTAGATCACTACAAGAAGATTCAAGAAGAGGCCATGATTGAAAAGGTGAGGTAGTTAGTAGAAGATCCCTCTATTGATATAAACATGTGCAACAATGTATATCAGGGACAAATTGACAAAATTGAGAAGAAAGAAAAATATATGTCAAAGATAAGGGCTAGGCAGACTCAGCTTAGAAATGCCCTTGCGCCTTCCCTAGATGTGTTGAATCAGAATATCAAGGAGATCAATGCCACCATGGTGACATATGATCAAGGTCCTAGTTTAGACTTGGAGAATATAGAGAAGCTACAGTATGCATTATGCGCCCATCTCCAAACAATCAATACATTGATTGCATTTTGGAAACAAGAGATCCAAAATTTACAAATTGCATACCCGAATGTACTTTCAGTGTAAGTACTTGTATAGATTCAATTTTTTAACACCTTTGTCATTAATGTCAAAGAGGGAGTATGTATAGAATATGGAGCTATAACGATGTAAAGAAAATGTATATTAAGAAGTGTTATCTCTATTTGAGCATTAATGATTGTCATTAGTATCAAAGACATCAGTCGGTTACTTATATTAACCCATTCGGTAACTATAAGTTAGTCGGTTACTTATATTAACCCATTCGATAACTACAAGTTAGTCGGTTAAGTCTTCACACCGAGCACATAACAGTTTTACCAAGCATCAGTGTACACCGATACCGAGCATAGTAAACACTGAGCAAACTGGACACTGAGCACCAATATATTTATCGATCAGCATATACAATGGTTACCGAGCATCACAAAAAATGACATAGGAATCAGAAATGACACATCTATCTATGCAAATGGTTACAACAGAATCACAAAATGTTTTACCAAGATCGAGGATAATTTATTATTGAGATATTCATTAAATGCGATACAAATCTTATGTTATTGTTTTGATCTAGGTTAATTTTGTACACCGTAGATCTTAGGATTTTCTCTAAGTTATTGTAACCTAATTTTTTTAAGCGGCATAAAGCAGTATGCTATATAATTGTAGTTTTGCATCATTTTGATAAAAACAAATGTATGAACAAAGAAGTTCTTGAATCTTTAGCCAACTTCAAGATTATAAGTTGACGAACAGAGCATAACAGTATTCAGAGGTAATCAAATTAAAGTAGAATTATAATCAGGCTAATTGAGCAGTTCAAGGAAGAGATCTTCACATAGAAAAGGTGATATCTATTGAATATTTCATAGATCTATATCAAAAAAAGTGAGTTATCATTAATATATAGTTACCTATTGCTTTCTAATCATTGTAATAGAGTTTTGGTAAAATCTCTTAACAAAGTAGACCTAACAATCTTTTTGTAAATCTCTTAACCGAGTGCACACTCAAGAAGTGTTGTTAAAATCCTATCACTAGGTAGATCTACCTAATATAATATGTTATTCCTAATAGGGTAAGATCACCAGAAGTGATCACCACTTGTAGCCCTAACAGGCAAACCTTTTCTATCTACAGTAGTAAAGAATTTGTGGGTGTCATCCCCACCATAGTTTTTACCTTCTAAAAAGGGTTTCTACGTTACCAAAATACTTGTGTTATGAGTTGATTATCTTGTTGATTTCATGTTATTTACTTTGATAGTTAAATGAATGAATGATGCATGCAATAGATACAAGTTACAGTTCAAGGTTACTATTGTTTTCTTTTTTAGATCTGAAAGGTTTATAAGTTAAATTTTTTGTGGGCACTGATTCTTCCCTACCCTCTCAATACCCTATCTCTCCTATCCAAAAATTGGTATCAGAGCTGAGTTCTCTTATTGAATAGTTTAACCACTGAAGGGTAAAGATCTAGTCATGGAGAGGTAAAATTTAGATAAAACTATAGAGAATCAAAAGATTCAAATGCAGATGTTTGTTGAGCAGTACAAGAAAGCTAAGGATGGATTGGAGAAATTACTGGTTGAAAGAAAGAACCTAACTATTTTGCAAAATGAGATTGGTTACTAGGAAGAAGTGATTGATGATGTATTTGATCATATTGGATCTAGTTCAGGAAGTATTTTTGATGGATCTGAAAGTATAGTCTCTGACTTGTTTGAAAAGAATCTTCACTTAACTGAACAAGTGAAAGCACTACAAATCGGCCAAGAATCTCAGATGGTAAGAATGGTAGAAGTAATGAACAATGCTAGACATGATGAGAAAGAAAGGAATCTAGCTATTGAGGACCGAAGACTAATAACTAAACAACTTCAAGCAAAAGAAAGTGAGATTCATAGACTCACCGAGCACCATTTGAAAATCTCAGATTAGATGGTGATTGTGAATCAGGAGGTTAACCAAGTTAATGGTGAACTGTCAAGAAAACTTGAAGATATAGGAATACTCAGAGAAGAAAATGAAAAGTTGAGAAATGTAGTGAAAACCCAACAACAACATCATGAAATGAAGAAATTGGCTGAGGATAGTTCTAAAAGGATTGATGATTTTCTGATTAATCAAAGAAGATTTGGAAGCAAAGCTGGATTAGGCTATACCGACGAACAAGAATTATCACAACAAGTTGAACAAGCCAAAAAAAATTGAAATCAAAGACCTAAAGTGTTGACATGTTATCACTATGGCAAACCAAGACATACTTCTAATGTCTATAGAAGCAAAGCACAAGGTAAACCTCCAGTCACTCCTAAGTTTAATGGTTATTGCTATTATAGTGGAAAATTTGGACACCAAGCTTATGAGTGTAGAGCTAAACTGAATAAGAATGCTAACAATCCTACTATAGAGAAATTATGTTACACTTGCAATAAACATGGACACACTGCATGAGAATGTAAGGAAAAAATGAAGCAAGTATGGACTCCTAAGCGAAAGACACAATGCAAGCCTTATGAATCGAAGAGACAAGGTAAATCTTATGTTTGGGATTACAACACATGGACTAACTATACTGCATGTGGTAGATATGGGCACATTGCAAAAAATTGTAATAGGAAAAGATGGGCTGGACAATCACGAAGCTGGACAAGTACTAGAATGGCATGTTTACATTGCCATAAGGTTGGTCATCTAAGCAATGACTACAGAGACTGAGTACTAGAAGAAAATCATGTATTTGAGAGGGGAAACACTATTGCAGATATCATGAGAATAATGAATGACATGTGGAAGAAAGCATCAAATGAGAATGCTGAGTCAAGTAATGGTGTCGACGAAACCTCATCCACTAGATTGGGTGACATCGGTACTTCCACCTAAGGTGATATAGTTATGTATGGGACTGACATTTCAAAATGATCATATTTTACATACAGTTCCTTATATATGATGAGAAAATACCAAATCTGCATGAAGAAATATGTATTGTGGTTTATATGTTATGAGCTAAAAAAGTCACATAGTCGGTAAAAGTTAGACCGAGCAATGGTTACCCATCGGTGATTACTATTCAAGGTTAACCGAGTATCAATATCAACTAAGAAGGAAATTTCATGTTAACTGAGTTGAGGAAAGATTGCAATATTCACTGAGCTGATAGATGTCACAAACCGGAAGTAGGTCAAGCATTTATTGCTTAAAGTTTTGAGTGGGAATACAAAAAATTCTATAAATACATGGAAGAATGACATTCATTTTTCACAATGTGATTCTGGAGAGCAAAAATTTCATAGAGCAAGTTTGAGAAAATTATCTTTCAAGCTAATCCAAAGCAATTGCAAATCAAACCGAGCACATTCTTCGATATACTCCAAGTAAGTTGAAACCTTATTGAGTGTATTCTTCAATATTTATTGAAAGACCTAGTTTATTGAAATGGCATCTACTACAAGTTCTTCTAAAGTTGTGGAAGAAGAAGTTAATCTTATAGTGACAACAAACTATAGTGAACCGAATTACAAGTTACACCCTGAAGTTGCATCTAAAATGGATTCAGTGGTGCTTTTTTGAGCATCCCACCTAGGGTTTGATTGGTTGAAGGCATATGATCATACATTCATTGTAAAATTGGGGAAATAGGAGACTTCAACATGTATGTTGCATATCAAGAACTTTGTGATGAGAAAATAGAGCTAAAACTAGAGCATAAATAGGTTGAAACACTTGGACTCACCAATGCCCTAAATTTTTTGAAGAATTTTAAGAATGAATGGATTAGGGTTGTGTTAAGCCGTTATCATGAGGGCACATTATAGTTAGATAAACCAATCCAAGTAACAAAGAGAATGATTAGCAGGGTTACTGGTTACCCTACTACCAACAAATGCAACGCATTTCTAAGTTCATCATGAGTTGATGTTGACAAAAATATTGGCACAACATGGGATGGTAGAGCACTAAAATTACATCCATTGTGGATCCAGGAGTTAAGTTTGTAGTGCACATAATTGGCTATAAGTTTTTCCAGTCAAGCAGATTAAATAGTGTACCATGTAGTGCAGTAGACATGGCTTACAAAATCATAAAGAAGGGTCATTAGATTGACCTCACCGAACTACTTCTGAGACAGGTTGAAGAAAACATGAAAACAATCAGGTCACAAAAGTCCAATACCTGTAAGTTTGGATCATTGTTAGTATGTTTATTTTTCTATCTCCAGAAATTCTTTCCTTCTATCGGTCACACTAATTGGGCTACTGACAAACTAATTACTTCACAAATTTTTGATATTATGAAAGGTCTGGGAGATAATGCACAAAATGTTATGAATAGTTATTTTGAGGATTTTAAGGTAAAGATGAATCTGAGAAGTGGGATTCTAAGTTCATTGGTCAAGAAGTATGAGATGGATATCTATTTCCTAGTGAACACTGACCACACTATGATTAAAGCTATTGAACCAAGGATTAAATGGCTAGCACCTATGGGTTATGGAATGGATCACAATTTAGGTCTGAAATCAATCAAGGCATTACTGGCCTTATCAAAGGACAAGAAGGCAGAAAGGTTTGGAACCTATGAAGAAGCAAAATCAAGAATTAAAATAGGCCTTGTCATTGGTAAAATGATGAGAAAGGAAAAGAAAATGAAGAAATTTTCATCTGAGAAGTTTGAGAATGTATCTGACTCATTTGAGGAGTCATTGGTTGAACCTGAAACTGAAGGTCAGTTAATGTTGGCTGACAAACCATATGATAGTGGGGAAACCAAGTCTGAAAGAGACCAAGACCCTATACCGGTTTCTCCCACAACAGTTCCAAAGAAGAGGTAGTTTCCAGTGCAAATAGGTGCATGCACAGGGTCATCAACTGCAGCTTCACCACCATAGAAAAAAGAAGCTATGAAGGAAACAAAACCTAGGGTAGCTGCACAGACAAAAACATATGCAAAGAGAGGATGCAAGGTTTTAGATGAGGCACCAAGGAAAAGAAGAAGTTTGATAAGAAATAGAGAAGACCTTGAGGATGATGAAGATGACAACAATCAATTCAAGGTTGTCAGTAATAAGAACAGGTCAATTGATGAGGTTTCTGTGGACATAATTGAGAATGGAATTCTTGCAGATCCAGAACTTAGTAAGTTTGATAGTATGTCAAATGAAGACCAAAACAAAATTGAGGAAGCAGTCATCCAGATGATGATATGCTTCAAATGATTTCCATTAGATTTTGATTGATCTCTACCCAAGGCATTAGAAGAAAGAATTAAATAGAAGTGGTCATATGCCTTGGACACCGAGAAGAGGATGAGGGAACAAGCCCTAGTATTGATTGCACTGTAATTTTCTCTTGATGAAATTAAGGAGATTATTGATACTTATGTTTAGAGATTCAAAATCAAAAGATGAGCTATGCAAATATTAGATGAGAATCTGGCAGATCTTGATGATTTTGGTCAACTCATCTGGAGTTCACTTTTAGCAATCAGAGAGAAAAATGAGAAAAATGCATTTCAAAATTTGTCTAAAAAGAGACATAAGTCAAAAGGTAAAGGTATATTCATTGATGATAATGTAGAAAAGAAAACAATAGAGTCCCTTGTATCATTTACAGAGGTAATTGATACAACACTTTCATGATAAATCAAGGCAAGTTCACAAGATGCACTAGATCCAGCAGAGATCCAGGTAAAGGAGAAAAATGATAATGATGTACTCATTGAGGACATAAAAAAAAATGATCCTAATGATAGGGATGAAGATGATGATGTGAACATTACACCCGACAATACACAAGATGAATGTCAAGCTACCGAGTGTGCATTTACATCATTTTTGGGTGAGCTTCTTGTTCTTATTGAAGCAGTAGAAATATTATCATAGGAACAACCCAATGGCTCAGACCCCAAGAAACCACAAGATACTACTAGGGAACAAAGTACCAAGACACCTACAGAAGCAAATAAGCTTGAAGGAAAAGAGGCTACTGAAACAGAAACAAAGGATCAAGAGAATCCTACTGTAACTGAGGCCACTCCACCGGACACTACATTAGAGGCTCAATCATAGACAACTGACAACAAGGTTACCAATGAGCAGCAAAAGGTAGATATAGTGTCAACCGGGATGGTTACACCAAGTTCTGAGGTAAAAGACATTGTTCTAGTTGCAAAGAGTTCACCTCAAGAACCAGAGAAGCAGAAGAAAAAGAAAGGAAAAGAGCTGGTCACATTAGATGAAGTTAGTGTGACACCTGATTGTGACCCAAGGACCCTTAGCCCTGAAGAAATAAGAAAATATGGGGAGTTATGTACAAGAAAATTAGCATAAGATAAATTAAAACAAGAGAGCAAAAGCAAGGAAATATTAGAAAATGTAAGAGATATCTTATAACAGGTTGTACCTGAAGTACATGTAGATGAGGATACTTTGATTATGGACCAACTTGCTACACTTGTTGAAGGAATTATGTTTATGCCGAAAAGAGAATAGAAGAAAGGGAAGAACAAAAAATTTAGGATAAACTTGCAGAAAGAATCAACCAAGAAGTGGCAGTTAACAAGGTTAAGCTATCCGAGGTAATAACTGAAATTCAGAGTATTACTACTTTTATTTGACAAATCTTGTTGAAGCTACGCACTGTGGAAACCTTCACTGTTGAGATCAATGAAAAGATCAAATAGTTTGAAAATCAAATCATAGCCAGTGCACAAGCAACTACGCTCGAGCTAGAAGCTTTTGCAAAGCATATATTAAGAGTTCAAGAACTCAGGTGGTTGATAGCATATCTCAGGAAGCAAGAAGAAAGGACAAGTGATTCAGTCATTGAGTTACAAACTAAGCTCCTACCCTACCTAAAGTTTTTTGAGAAACACATAGTCAGGGCACAAACACTTGTTGCAACACTAGAAATTTCTATGTTGGACAACATCTTTGACATGCATGCAGAAGTCGGTCTTGAGCACATTGCTCTCACCAACTTGAAAGAGGAATGAGAAAACCTCTTGGAATCATTGAAGAAAACTCATCAACATATTTTTGATAAGAAGTAAGTATACATTTTTGTATTTGGCATTAATATAAAAAATGGGGGATAATAATGTATATGCCAAATATGTAAATAGATGCTAAGTATACTACACATTACCGGGAGCATGCACCGAGGGGGAGTATATAGAATTTTTTTGATAAGTATATGTATATGGCAAAGATATTGTTAATATGATGTAGAACAATAGAGACGGGGGTTGAATTAGTTGTTCTCAGGTCCTGATGTATAAAACAATCTCAAAAACTTATCCTTAAATCAAATCCAACACCAAAACAAACTTGGTCCAAAACAAACTTATCCTTAAATCAAATCCAACACCAAATCAAATCTAACAATGTAGTCCACTACCTAGCTATAACTTAACTTGCAAAACATAGTAATGTTCAAATCTAAACATTCACATAAGTATAAACACTAGGATTTATAGTGGAAACCCAATTTGGAAAAAACCACTTTGTAACATGCTACTATTATTTTCACTCTTCTAAAGTGAGCTTGGTAAAAAGCCAACCCTGTCAAAGGTTACAATACACACTGTTAGGTGTGACGCGGTTAAAGGATTTCAATCACCCTGTTAAAAGTGAGCCTAGTCATAAGACTCACATACAATCCATTAGAATACAACCTTGTTTAAAGGATTTAACATATGGTTGTTAGGTCAACCTCTATTAAAAGGATTTTGATTGTTACAATGGTTAGAAAGTAGCAGCAGTATTATTTGAAAAATATACAACTCACTTTGCAAATATCAGATTTGATTCCGTACACTAATGCTGGTTTACTGACTTTGAAACTTTGCCATTTCCATCTCTGATCTGCTCAAAAATTTTCTTCAAGCAATCACCACACTTCTCCTTCAGCCTTTTCTACTTATTGAGTTAGTAAAACTTTCCTCTTCCAGCATTCTCTATTTACCATGTGCATACATATCACAATGCTTAGGTTCCCTTATGTTTTCCTCAATTAGGTTAATTCATCTTTTTCCACTCAACCTCAATCGTAGATCTTAGGCTTAGGTCAGATTCATTGAATCTACCAGCTTCATGTTCTTTGGCTCCTTTTCTAGAATCATCTCAAATCTCTTAAAGATTTACAATAAAAATTTTTACAATGCATTTAATGCTTCCAAAAAATCAATAAATAAAGTCAACACATTTTACATAATCCAAGAATTCAACAATGTCATCTCCAAAATTAAATTCTCTTCAAATATAAAATTGTTGATGCTCGGTCAATACTGTGATTGTTCACTCGGTCTTCATGTAGAAAGCTCAGTCATTACTAAAACTATTTCCTTGGCTTGCACTATCTTCCTTGGCAATTTACTGATGCTCGGTCGACACTATAATTTTGCTTGGCATCTACTAACTCGGTCGACACTAACATCACTCGACTTAAACATGATTTTTCCATTCTTTGCTCAGTTAAGCCTACCAGTTTAGTCTTCAGTCTTACTAAGATAAACAATACATTATCTCATCATAGTGCAACATAGTCAAGTACACTTTGTAGTATCAAGGTAAATCAACCTTTCCCTAGGTGCTATTGTTACCAACCTTGCTTAGCCCCTTAGCAACAGTCAAATAGATATAGTACTTTCCTAAGTAGCAACAGTCTTACCAATTAAGGTTTGACATCAATGACAATACAAGAATTGTTTCAATTGTAGTTTCCAACAATCTCCCTCTTTGGCATTAATGGAAACACCATATGATATCACCTGAATAACACATGGATTACCGACCAATCCAAAAACTTTATCTATCAATCAAAAAATTATTTGTAATATCCTTAGCTTCATTCTAATTCAGAATCTTGTAAGCCTCACTTCTATGATTGTCAAAAGCATTCAGATCTCCCTCTATCCCAATTCTTCATTTCAGTTCATCAGCCTTATCTTCAGTTTCATCAGTTCATCTCCCTCTTACTTTTCAGTATCATGTGTTATCATATCTCATGTGTTATCATATCAGTACATTATCCCTCTTTGACAAAAATGCCAAAGCAGCAACTAAAACATACATCCATCAAATGTAGATAATATCTATGGAGGTCAATGTTTCTCCCTCTTTCATCTTGCTTATTATTGATTCTGTGTCTTTGCTTCTCTTCACAACTCGAGGCTAGCCCTAAAGTGTGACTATCTTTTGCATCAATTTGTCAAATTTTCTATTGTAGCTCATTTGATGCATTGCTCCTAGCTTGTCTAGGCAGCCTCAGTTAGGGGAAGAACCCCTAATTGACTTCTCAAATACCCATGAGCTTCTCTAGGTAAAGCTTTAGTGAATATGTCTACTAATTGTTCTTTTGTATTCACATATTCCATTCAAACTTCTTTGTCTTGTACTAATTCTCTCAAGTAGTGATACTCGATTGCAATGTGTTTGGTCTTAGTGTGCATCACTGGATTCTTAGAAATATTGATAGCACTTGTGTTTTCATAGAAAATAACAACAGGTTCAGTGATTTCTTCTTTCATGCCTATCAAAAATTGTTTTATCCATACCAAGTTTGAACAGTTTACTACAGCAACAACATACTCAGCCTCGACAGGAGATTGGGAAATACAATTTTATTTCTTGCTCATCCAGGAGACTAATCTCTATCCAAGAAAGAAAGCTCCACCACTAGTACTCTTTCTGTCATCTACATTTCCTGCCCAATCAACATCTGTATAAACTCGGAGTTCAAATTTGTCATCCTTCTTATAATATAGACCATAGTCAGTAGTTCCTTTCAAGTATCGCATAATTCTTTTCACGGCCATCATATGTGTTTCCTTAGGATTGGCAAAGAATCTTGCCACAATCCCAACAGATAATGCAATATCTGGTCTACTATGTACAACATACTGCAATTTTCCAATCATGGATCTATACAGAGTTTGATTCACTTCTACAGCATCATCATTCTTAGATAACTTTTGTCCAGTAACCATAGGAGTTCCCACTGGTTTGGCATCTTCCATCCCAAAAGTTTTTAGTATTTCATTAACATACTTAGACTATGTAATGAAAATTCCATTCTTCCTCTGATATACTTGTAAACCAACAAAGAATTTGATCTCACCAAACATACTCATTTCAAATTCAGTTTGCATTTCATTTGAGAAACATTTACATAATGTATCTTGTCCACCAAAAATAATGTCATCAACAAAAAATTTTGCCAACAGGATACCTTTGTCTTCTTCATCCTTCATGTATAGATTACTTGTGTCATTTGTTCTTAAAAATACAATCTATATCAAGTAGTTGTGCAACCTCTCATACCATGCTCTGGGAGCTTGCTTCAATCCATATAATTCTTTGTTCAGTTTGCACACCATGTGTCTTTTGTTTGGATCAATAAAACCTTATGGTTGTTCTATGTAAACTTCTTCTAGTATACCATTCAAAATTGTAGACTTGACATCCATTTGATATACCTTGAAATCTTTATAAGCAGCATATGCAAGCAAAGCTCTTACTCCTTCCAATCTAGCTATAGTGGAAAATGTGTCCCCATAATATATTCCTTCTTCTTGTGCATAGCCTTTGCATACCAGCCTAGCTTTGTTCCTAGTGATTTCACCATTTTCATTCATCTTATTCTGAAACACCCACTTTGTTCCTATAACATTCTTATTTTCAGGTCTCGGCACCAAACTCCAAGTATCATTCTTCTCAATCTAGTCAATTTCTTCATTCATTTCTTGTATCCAATCTTCATTCTCCAATGCTTCTCTAGTTATCTTCGGTTCAAATTCACATAGTAGACATGTTGGATCCTTAGTCTTACTTCTGGTCTGGATTCCAGTATCTTTGTCTCCAATTATCTGTTCAAGCTTATGATGTCTTCTTACATATTTTTCCAAAATAGGCTCGCCTGTTCTCTCCTCTATTTCATCACGTTCCTCAATAAGATTGTCAGGTTCAACTTCAGAATGCTTGGCAACCTCTTCCTAATACTCAACAACATTTTCTTGTAGCTCGGCATGTTCTTGTTCTTTCTCAGCACTGTTCTCTTGACACTCGACAACTTCTATCTGTTGCTCGACATTGCTTACCTAAGACTCGGCATCAGGTGCAAGTCTATTACTTGCCTCTTCTTCTTCTTCAATGTACACAAAAGATCTATAATCTTCTGGTTCTCTTTTTCTTTCAGCTTCATTTCTTTTTGCATACTCATCAATTTTGACATTCACACTTTCCACAATTTTGTTAGTGTTAGAGTTCAAACACTTATAAGCTTTACTTTTTGTGGAGTACCCTAGGAATATGCATTCATCACTCTTAGCATCAAAATTTCCATTCCTAGTGTCTTTTAATATATAGCACTTACTTCCAAAGATTCTAAAGTATTTAACACTCCATGCATGTCCATGCCATAATTCATAGGGTGTCAGATTTGTACCTTTCTTGATCTGTATTCGGTTAAGAGTGTAGATAGTAGTGCTTATAGCTTCTTTCCAATATTTCTATGCCACATTCTTTTCAATCATCAATATCCTTGCACAAGCCAAGATAGATCTATTTCTCCTTTCTACTATACGATTCTGTGAAGGTGTTCTAGGTGCAGACATCTGTCTTTTAATTCCTCTATCATTGCAAAATAGATTAAATTCATTTGATGTAAATTCTCCACCTCGATCAAATCTAAGACATTTCAAGTTCCTACCTGTTTCTTTATCAACCTTAGCCAAATACCACTTAGAGAATTGAAAAGCTTCAGATTTTTTTTATAGAAACATCACATGCATCATCCTAGTATGATCATCAACAAATAAGATAAAGTATCTAGCACCTTAGTAACTTTGTACACTCATGGGTCCACAAAGGTTAGTATGAACCAAATCTAAAATGTTTTTAGAAGTAAAGGATTTGTTCTTAAAACTTGACTTTGTCATTTTTCGTAACTGGCATTCCTTGCACATCACATTCTCAGGTTTCTTGAATCTAGGTAGACCTCTTACCTTTTTCTTCTTACTTATCTCTACCAGATTGTCAAAGTTAACATGATACATCCTTTTATGACATAACCAAATATCATCAAGTTGTGTAATTAAACATGTTTCTTTAGATAGGTCAAGATAGAACAAATTACCTCTAGTTTGATCACCACTTCCAATCAGTTCTCCATTAGCATCAAATATTTAGCTTGCTTGTGATGAAATTCCACTCGGTAACTAGTTTTGTTAATTTGAGCAACACTTAACAAATTGTAATTAACACCTTCAACCAAATATGCATTTTCACAAGACATCTTATCAGTCATTTTAATCAAACCTTTTCCTCTAACAGGACATGGTGCATCATTACCAAATTTTACCCTTTTACGTGTGTAATGATGTAAAGTCTCAAACTTATTTTTGTCACCAGTCATGTGATGTGAACAACCACTTTCAATAATCTATTTATCATTCTTGTTCACATAAGATATTAATGCAATTTTCTCATCCTCATCAGATTCATCTTTCATTGCAACATAGACTACCTCAATTTCAAAATCATCACTATCAGTGTCAGTCTCTTTTTTAGCAATCTAACAAGATTTCTTACCTTTTCCTTTGTAGTCTCTATTCCATCAATAGCTTTTGTTATCTATTATGTCTTTGTGTTTTCTTTTCCTTTCATCATCTTTAGCCTTCCTAGTAGGTCATCTAGCAGCTATATGACCAACTTTATTACATGCAAAACATATAATAAGGAGTTTACCTTTATACTTTCCTTTTCCCCTTCTCAGTCTTCTAGCCATAAGAGGTTCTAGATCTTCTAGGTCTTCATCAAAAGTGTCACTGTCACTTTCACTTTCACTGATGCATCTTTCTTTTTCTTTCTTTGGCTTGTTCAGAACTAGCTATGACTTAAAAGAAGATTCAACATTTCCAACAGTGAAATTATCATAATTAGAGAGTTCAAAAGCAGTCAGCTTACCAACCAAACTTTCCAAAGTAAGCACATTAGCAAAGTTACATCTAGATTCTTGAATAGCTGAGATCTTAATAGCATATCTGGGATGTAGGGTTCTTAGTACTTTCCCAATTATAGTTTCATCATCAATAGCCCCATTTTCTCCTCTAATAGCATTCACAACTTCTTTTATTCTACCACAATATTATGCAATGTTTTCACCTTCTTACATTCTGATTTCATCAAACTTACCTCTAAGACTCTCAGCCTTTTGTTTCAGCACATTCAAGTCACCACCATAGATCCTTGCATGAGTGTCCCACATATCCTTAGCAATTGTGCAATCCTTAATGTCCTCAAATTTTGGATAGCTTAGGGCAGATGCAATTTCCAGCATTGCCTGGTTATGTTCTTGCTTAGCTCTCATTTCTTTGACAGTCAAAGGTGCAACATAACTGTTCTCAATGTAGTACTTTGTAGAGTCACCAATATTGGCCAGATACAGCTTCATCAAGCTTTTCCATGTGGGGAAGTTTTCCTTGTTCAGCTTCGGTACCTCCTTCTTATACATCCTAATCATTTAATTCAAGCCCCTTTAAACTTGATATCTGTCAACACTAATAATAAGCAACAAAGCTTTGATACCAATTGTTAATATGATTTAGAACAATAGAGAGGGGGGATGAATCAGTTGTTCTCAAGTCCTGATGTATAAAACAATCTCAAAAACTTATCCTTAAATCAGATCCAAAACCCAAACAAACTCGGTCATCACTGATTCAATAATAGAAACATCTAACAATGTAGTCCACTACCTAGCTATAACTTAACTTGAAAAATATAGTAATGTTCAGATCTAAACAGTCACATAAGTGTAAACACTAGGATTTATAGTGAAACCCAATTTGGGAAAAACCACTTTGTAACATGCTACTATTATTTTCACTCTTCTGAAGTGAGCTCGGTAAAAAGCCAACTCTATCAAAGGTTACAATACACACTGTCAGGGGTGACCCGGTTAAAGGATTTCAATCACCCAATTAAAAGTGAGCCTAGTCATAGGACTTACATACACTCCATTAGAATGCAACCTTGTTCAAAGGTTTTAACATATGACTGTTAGGTCAACCTTTGTTAAAAGGATTTTGATTGTTACAATGGTTAGAAAGTAGCAGCAGTATTATCTGAAAAATATACAACTCACTTTGCAAATATCAGATCTGATTCCATACACTAATGCTGGTTTACTAACTTTGAAACTTTTCCATTTCCATCTCTGATCTACTCGAAACTTTTCTTCAAGCAATCACCACACTTTTCCTTCAGCCTTTTCTGCTTATTCAGTCAGTAAAACTTTCCTCTTCTAGCATTCTTTGTTTACCATGTGCATACATATCACAATGCTCAAGTTCCCTTATATTTTCCTCAATTAGGTTAAGTCATCTTTTTCCACTCAACCTCAATCATAGATCTTAGGGTTAGGTCAGATTCATTGAATCTACCCGCTTCATGTTCTTCAGCTCCTTTTCTAGAATCATCTCAAATCTCTTAAAGATTTACAATAAAACATTTTACAATGCATTTAATGCTTCTGAACAATCAATAAATAAAGTCAACATGTTTTACATAATCCAAGAATTCAACAATGTCAGCTCCAAAATTAAATTCTCTTCGAATATAAAATTGTTGATCCTTGGTCAATACTGTGATTTTTCACTCGGTCTTCATGTAGAAAGCTCGGTCATTACTAAAATAGTTTCCTTGACTTGCACTATCTTCCTTGGTAGTTTACTGATGCTCAGTCGACACTACATCACTCGGCTTAAACATGATTTTTCAATTCTTTGCTGGGTTAAGCCTACCAGTTTAGTCTTTAGTCTTACTAAAATAAACAATACATTATCTCATCATAGTGCAACATAGTCAAGTACACTTTGTAGTATCAGGATAACTCAACCTTTCTCTAGGTGCTATTGTTACCAACCTTGCTTAGCCCCTTAGCAACACTCAAATAGATATAGTACTTTCCTAAGTAGCAATAGTCTTACTAATTAAGGTTTGACATCAATGACAATACAACAATTGTTTCAATTGCAGTTTCCAACAGATATAAGTTTTGAGACATAAGGTCTGTATACATTAGAGTTTTTATACTAATGCCAAAGGGGGAGACTATTATCTCTATTTGAGCATTAATGATATTCATTAGTATCAAAGACATCAGTTGGTTACTTATATTAACCTAGTCGGTAAATATAAGATAGTCAGTTAAGTCTTCACACCAAGCACATAACAATTTTACCGAGTGTCAATGTACACCGATACTGAGCACAGTAAACACCAACAAAACTAGACACTGAGTGCCAATATATTTACTGAGCAGCATATACAGTGTTTACCGAGGATCATAGAAAATGGCATAGGAATCAGAAATGGAACATCTATCTATGCAAATAATTACAATAGAATTACAAAACATTTTACCAAGATCGAGGATAATTTATTGTTGAGATATTCATTAAATGCGATAAAGATCTTATGTTATTGTTTTGATCTAGGTTAATTTTGTACACCGTAGATCTTAGGGTTTTCTCTAAGATATTGTAACCTAATTTTGTTAAGTGGCATAAAGCAGTATGCTATATAATTGTAGTTTTGCATCATTTTGATAAAAAATGATGTATGAATGAAGAAGTTCTTGAAGCTTTAGCCAACTTCACAATTATCAGTTGATAGACATCATAATAGTATTCAAAGGTAATCAAATTAAAGCAAAATCAAAATCAGGCTAACCGAACAGTTCAGAGCAGAGATCTTCACACAGAAAAGCTGATATCTATTCAGTATTTCATAGATCTATATCAAACAAATTGAGTTTTCATTAACAGATAGTTACCTATTTCTTTCTAATCATTGTAATAGAGTTTTGGTAAAATCTCTTAATAGAGTAGACCTAACAGTCTTTTTGTAAATCTCTTAATCAAGTGCACACTCAAGAAGTGTTGTTAAAATCTCATCATTAGGTAGATCTAGCTGATCTAATTTGTTACTCCTAACAGGGTAAGATCACCATAAGTGATCGCCACTTGTGGCCCTAACAGGCAAACCTTTTCTATCTATAGTAGTAAAGAATTTGTGGGTGTCATCCCCACCATAGTTTTTACTTTCTAACATGGGTTTCTATGTTACCAAAATACTTGTGTTATGAATTGATTATCTTGTTGATTTCATGTTATTTACTTTGATAGTTAAATGAATGAATGATGCATGCAATAGATAGAAGTTACAGTTGAAGGTTACTACTATTTTCTATTTTAGATCTGAAAGGTTTATAAGTGAAATTTTTTGTGGGCACTGATTTACCCCTCCCCTCTCAGTACCCTATCTCTCCTATCCAACAAGAAGATATAAGGGAGATATAAGATAGAGTATGATTAAGTGTTTTTTGTATTAAGGGACAGTTAGTAAACTTTTCCATATTCCCTTGTTGCCATCAATGACAAAGGATGAGATTGTTGGCAAGTTGACTATACTAGTGTATATGAATTAATATAGTGTTTTCATTATGGAAACAAAGTCATATGATATTTTGGAGTCAATGCTTATGATAAGAAGATTAGAAATTGGCTAAGTGTTGAAGACTGGACACTATACAGAGTACCTGAAGGTTAGAGCATCAACGCACATGCATACGAAAGAATTATGGTATGCGCCCTAGAATTTAAGTTGGTAAGATCATATTCATGCTAAGTCTAGGAGAACATGATCATAAGATTTAGTGTGAGGAAGATACATAGAGTTCAAGTTGCACAAACAGTGAATGCCAAAGAAGAACAGTGCAAGTAGCAGACTGTTGGTCTTCTGGTTAACGGTTATATTATTGTTTTGTAAGGGCTATGCACCTATTGTAATTAGGTTATAGACATGTAATTAACATTATTTATAAAAATTCTTGATACAATTTAATTAGAAGCATTGTGTGTAATCGGTTAAAGAGCTGACCTAGTGAATTGTTTTGTATGTGCATATAAATATTAGATGCGTCGTTGTAATTAAGCATGGAAGTTGATATAGAGTTGAAATAAGTAGATCAGAAGTATGTGAAGACTTGATAAGATGTATTAGAGCTTTGCAAGAGGTCAAAGCATCAGCACATCAAAGGAACTGATCAGACAAGCAATGTCACAGTGCCAGTTCATCTAGTAGATATAGTGTGTATCTGAGATCAAAAGGTTGTAGCCTTCACCACTTGAGCAGTGAGCTCTAGGATAGTGTGTCCTCACCCCTAACAAGGATAATTTTAAAATAATCCTAATAGGTTCCGAACCTTGACCAGGTCACTGGGTATGTGCAAGATCATGAGGGGCCAAACTATGCCCTTAAGTGGCAATGAAAAATCAGCAAATCAAGGTTAGTCAACTTGACATGAAAATTTCAACTAGCTATGAACCTAATATCAAAAAGTTGTAAGAATAGAATCTATAGAAAATTGAATTTAGTTTCTAAACTACTAGGCCTTTTTTGAGAAAAAGTTAGTATGATTGGTGAAAAGTATAGATTTCAATGCAGCAGTACAAAAATTTTAGGAAAAAAATAAGAAGTAGGTGTATGTCTGACCACCTTAATCATAGTCAAATGATAATATTTTATTATAAGATTTTATATATAAGTAGTAGACTCATGCTCAGATGTGACACATATTTTTTTGTAATTTTATTCCAAAAAAATAATTAATTATGAATTTTTTGCTACAACATTTTCAGAATTAAAAAACTCTTGTGTCTACACCTTAACTCATTCAAAACTTTACAAAATTCAATTTTTATTTTATTTTCCTTATAGTAGGCGAAGCATAGAATGTGATGCATTTTTTGGATTTCAAAAATGTTATACCGTCTGAAAGTTATAGTTATTTTTCAATCAGTATATAAATCAGCACTTTAGAGGTAGCTCAATTAGAAAATAACTAATAATTACTTACCGAATTCAAAATTTGATAGCAATTATATCGATAGAAAGATGATAATATCCTTAAGATACCCTTTTCATTTTATCAAATTCGAGTGAAAAAAAAGTCATCAGCTACATTATCAAAGTTTTGAATTGACATCGCCACTTTTTGGCCCCTCATGATCTTGCACATACCCCACTATACTAAATATATTTTAAAGAAACTCCTAACAGGGTTAAAGATCTTCTAAAAAGGATCATAAAACACTTGTATAGATTATTAGTGGGTGTCAATTCCCACTGGGGTTTATACCTATTTGGGCTTCCCCATAACCACATTGGTGTTATGTGTTGTGTTCATGTTTCTTATTTATGTTGATGTTCATTTCAGTACTTAGGCATTCAAGTTAAGTTTAAAGATCAAAGAGAAAAGATTAAATATAGTGAACACTGATTCACCCCCCCCCCCCCCCCCCCTCTCAGTGTTCCCATTCCTAACACTTCAAGGATTTGAATTAAGGCACAAGACTCCTAAAGAAAGTATAATTCTCCTTAAAAAAGGACACAATATAAGATACTATTTATAAATAGACATAAATATCTCTTATAAGGGTCAAAAGAAAAGAGCTCACTTCCTAAACACCATATTCCTAGGGATTAGGTTGTAAAAGACATAACAAAAGTAGACAAAACTATAAGAGTTTAGCTCATGACATAGTGATTAATAATAAGGAAAAGACACTAAATGCATACTTCCCATGATTTATTAAGAGAAAACATGCCAAGGAAAGAGAGAATGCCCTATAAAATCAATGCTACAATATGCACCCTTGCTGAACAGGTTATAGGGTCTTGTTCTTAAAAATGTAAAAACTCTACAAATAATATAGTCTATGTTAGGATAAAAATGTCTCAAGAAACTAAGAGGGGGGGGGGGGGGGGTGAATCATTTTTTAACAACCTTTTAAAACTCAACACCAAATACAATCTTATGAAAAAAAATGTAAAACCACATCACATCATTGAACACAAGTGACACCAATATTTTTTCTCGAGGAAAACCCTGTTAAGGGAAAACCCCAGTGGAGATGACACCCACAAATATCTACACTATATGAATGAAACCCTGTTAGGATTTATAGCCCTCTTAGGAGCTGATTAATATAATAGGTAGGTATATGTTAAAGGAAAAACCATGTTAGGAGTCTCAAACCATGTTAGGGGTATCACAATTGGCCATAGGCCCAAATGCAATCAGAAGGTTACATCCAATTTCAATTCTTTACTGAATATAATTCATCATACCTAAATTTCCTATTAGGGAAATACAATCCTTGTGCCCAAATGTACAGCCTTATTCTCTATTATAAGTAGATCTTACAACCTTCCATCTCACATATTTCCTTCATAATCCACTCTACATATCAAGGAAGAAACCCTCCCTTATATATAAGTTAAAAATAATAATTTATCTAGAAGTGAGCCATTATAGGACCTAATTACATTAAAAACAATTACATTATCCAAGGAGATGACACACAAGTCATCCTAGATCATGTTTCAACAATTATAATTCACCCAAGGTTGGATCCATCAATAATTCAATCATAAATCAATCATCTACACATTACTCTTCCTAGTCAGCTCCCAAATAATCGTGCACTATAAAATATGCCATAGATGATGTCAGAAATCACATGAACATGTTGTGATCACAATGTATCTTCTTCATGATGTCTTCTAAATTTTCCCTAGCGTGCATACTGAAATTCATCATTGCACAATAGTTATGTTCCAAACATTGCAGCTAGGTTTGTGGAAACTCTCAATCTTTGTTCCTGCAACCATTCTTTACTAAAGAAAGCATATCTGTGTTCGATGATCATGTAAATGTATGTGGTCATAGGAGTAATATCTACACACATCCTGAAAAATATTTCTAAGCCCAAAAGTTCTAATGAATTGTATAATGTCTGTACCACCCTCTACAATCTACCTATTTGTTTTGTCTAGTAATTCTTGATCTCCATAACTGAATATATATTCACATCAATGACAAAACTATTCAATGAAAATAATTACAACAATCTCCCCCTTTTGCATTTATGGAAACATATGTGAAAAACCATCAACCCAAGAGTACCTTTCTTAATACAACATTGTCAATATCCTCTTCAAAGCTTCCCCTAAACTAATAGGGTTTTTCAATAATATCTCTCCCCCTTTGACATCAATGGAAAAGGGTTCCAAAACAATATCTTTCCTTCTTCCTATAAACCTTCAACTATAAGGTGCAAAATCACCCTGATCTGATTAGTTATACTCTACTAACTACTCCCCCTAAGGAGTAGACCTCTGCGATAAGTCCACAAATGACAATGCTTTGATAGAAGATGGACTTATGCAATTTTGTACTTCCTTTGTTACCTGTTGGTGGGGATCTGACCCAAAGCTTACCTCTGAGATATTCAAAGGTATCTTTACTCAATAGTTTCTATGAAGATGTCTATTATATGATCATTTGTACTGATGTACTCAAGATTCACCACTTTATTTGTCACTTTATCTCTCAGAAAATGATACTTGATTGTAATATTCTTACTCTTTGATTACATCGCTGGGTTTTTTGACATGTTTACTGCACTTGTGTTATCACAATGTATGATAAAAATTTCTCCTAAATTCACACCAATGTCCTCCAATATTTTCTTCATCCAAATGACTTGAGTACGATTAATTGTCGCTGCAATATACTTTGATTTTGATGTTGAATATGATACACCGTCCTACTTCTTGTTGAGCCAAGAGATCAACCTCTTCCCATGGAAAAAGGCTCCTCCACTAGTATTTTGCATGTCATCTACACATCGTGCCCAATCTGCATCATTTTATGCATTCAATGCGAATTTATCTGATCTATCGTACCAAAATCCTAAGTCAATTATTCCCTTGAGGTATTTGAATATCCTTTTTATTGCTGCTAAGTTTGTATCCATTGGATCTATCTAGAATCTAGGAACAATTCCAACAACATTAGCAATATTAGGCCTAATATTTGTTAGATACTAAAACCCTCCAATCATTGATGTGTATTGTGTCTGAGGTACAATATTTTCCTCATTTGAAATGGATAACTTACTCCCTATCACCATAGGATTTCCAACTAGTTTACTTTGATCCATGCTAAACTTTTTCAACAAATATTTTAGATACTATCTTTGTGATATAAAAATCCTATCTTTTCTTTGATTTATCTACAATCCTAGGAATAATTTCATCTCCCTTATCATTGACATTTCAAACTCACCTTTCATTTCTTCTAAAAAATTGTTACTCATAGCATCATTACCCCCAAAGATAATGTCATCAACAAACACTTCTATTATCAAAGTACCTTCATTTTCATATCTTAGATAAAAATTATTATCTGCACTACCCTTCTTGAAACCAAGATGTATTAAATACCCACCCCACCTTGCATACCAAGTCCTTGGAGCTTTTCTTAATCCATACAATGCTTTCTTTAATCTGCAAACCATATTTATATAATATGCCAAAGGAAAACCATCTGACTTCTCAATGTAAACTTCTTCTTCCAAATCACCATTTAGGAATGCAGACTTGGCATCCATCTGATACACCTTAAAATATTTGTGTGCAGCATAGGCCTAGAATAACCTAACTGTCTCTATCCTAATCACAACCCCATCTTCATTCATTTTGTTTCTAAAAATTCATTTTGTGCTAATGAAATTCTTGTCTTTAGGTCTTGGGACCAATTCCCAAGTTTTATTTTTCTCAATTTGATCCAATTCTTATTTCATTTCCTTAATCCAATACTCATCACTGCAAGCCTCATCAAGTATCCTTGTCTCAACCTATGAGGTCAAACAGACTGCATTTCTAAACTATGACCTTGTCCTAGTACTTGTACTCTTTTCTCCAATGAACTGATCATGTGGATGATTCTTGGAAACATACTTAGGTGTCTTGAAAACTTTTGGTTCACTGAAATTTATACCCATGTCAATTCCTAGTAACAAACCCTCTTGCGGTTGTTCATGAACTTCTTCCTAAACTTTCCCTATTTGAAGCTAATTTTTTATTTCTTTGAAACATCTCCTTTTCAAACCTTCCACAATCTAGATCATAAGGATTGAATTTTCATGTTCTTTCATGTACCTAAAACCTTTCATCAATTCTAACATTCACACTCTCAATCAATTTATTAGGTATCAAATTGTAACATCTATATGCTGTAGCATTAAGGACTAATCTATTTCATCTTTAAGCAGTACCATTCTGTTGTGGTGTTCTAGGTGCAGATGTTTGTCTCAAAATTCCATGTTCATCATGGAAGGTATTGAATTCACCTAATGTGAACTCACCACATTTGCCTGATTTCAAGAACTTTATCTACATTTTCCTTTAAGTATCTGAATTTCTCAAAAGCTTCTTATTTTTCTCTAAGAAAACCAACCCACATCATTTTAGAGTAATCATTAATGAAAAGTATAAAGTACCTGTCTCCAAAGTAACACTTGGTCTGAGTAGGTCCATAAAGATTTGTATGAACAAGATCCAACTTGTTCCTTGCTAAAAATGCTCTTCTCTGAAAACTACTCCTTCTTTTCTTTCCCATCACACATTTTGTGCATGTAGTGTTAGCAGGCTTCACAATTCTAGGTAGGTTTCTGATGGCATTAGTATTATTTTCCCTTACAATGTTTTCAAAGTTGACATGAAAAAATAGCCTATGCCATAACCAACACATACCCTTCATCGTTGGAAGAAGAATGAGAATCCAAATTTTCCATACATAGGGCTGATGAAGGGTGCTCCCCTTAATACCACAGAACACATAACAGAAATAGAGAAACAACAACAATATGCAAGAACAAAAAATTGGCTTCTTATTATCTCCACAAATGTGGAATTAAAAACTTTCAAAATTACAATATGCAAAGCCACATGGGCATTCCCTTACAATATTATGTAGGACAAAGCCTCAAAATATTACCCAGATCTACCACCAACAACTGCCTAGACAACACTACTAGCCTTCTTTATATAGGCAATTTCCATTGCCCGAGAAGGTTCCAAAAATTTAGCCCTTAAGTCCGACTATACATAGAATTAATTTATTTTTACAATTTTTACAATAGGGTCGGCTCAAAAAAAATACAAAATATGATTTTAGGTAACCCAACTCCTGGAGGCCATAACTTTCTAACCGTAGCTCCATTTTTTTATTGTAACCACTTTTCAAAAATGCCATGACGAGATCGATAGCACCTAATACACGCAAGTGCCAGTCAGTCGGGGGTTGATCGCGATCAGGAGCCTCTAAGACCTTTAAAATTGACCTAAAAGATTTTGTACCCAAAAATCTCAATAACTTCACCAATACTGATGATGTGGGAATGAAACTCAACTGGTAGGCTGAAATGACTAGGATGAACCTCCAACTGTGAAATGAAAACATTCTGAGATCATATGACCAACTTATTAAAAATAGTAAGTTTGCATAAATAGAAGCTCTACACAAGATAACCCTTATTGAAAAACAAACAAAAATATTTTTGGGTGATGCAAGATTGCTCTTACACCTAGGATGCTCCTGCATCAGACACCCGGGGTAACTTGAGAAGTGACCCTGTCACAACTCAGGTGGGCAGAGGAAAACCAAGACGGTTAACCTCCTCCTTTGCTAGCCATGATGAATCTTCAATAGGTCATCCTTTCCATTTGACAAAATAATCTGCATATGTCTTGTTCCTTGTGCTTCTACCAACATGACTATCCAGTATGTCTTCAATCTCCTTGATATCTGAACTGGTTGCTGGAACACTCCACTGTGCTGCTGTAACCTCATCTTCAACACCTCCTTCATGATACTCTGTCAGATCTGAAACATTAAATACTGGTGAAATATTTAGCTTAGTAGGCAACTTGACCTCATATGCATTTCTTGAATCATGCTTCTTTAGTATCTTACATGGCCCAAACTTCTTCATTTTCAATTTGTTAGATGTACCAACTGGAAATCTTTCCTTTCGCAAATGAACCATGACTTCATCTCCAACTTGAAATTCCTTATGCCTCCTTTTCTCATCTGCCTTAGCCTTATACTGCGCATTCATCTTGGTAATATGCTTCCTCACCTCCTTATGGATGTTCTTCAAATATTCTGCAAAATCCTCAGCTTCAGCACTACTTATTTCTCCTTTATCTATCTTTCTCAACTGAGATGCATTTCTTGGACTACTCCCGTATACAATCTGGAATGGTGATTTACCAGTGCTCCTATTAATAAAATTATTGTATACAAATTATACCTATGGTAAAATCAAATCCCATCCCGTTGGCTTATCTCCAACCAAATATCTCAGCAAATATCTCAAACTCCTATTCACCACCTCTGTCTGTCCATCATACTATGGATGATGTGATGAACTGAACTTCAAATCTATCTTGAATTTCTTCTATAATGTACGCTAGAAATGTCCAATGAACTTAGTGTCCCTATCTGAAACTATACTCTTTGGCAAACCATGTAGTCTCACCACTTCTCTGAAAAATAATTCTGCTACATTAATAGCATCATTAGTCTTCTTGCAAGGAACAAAATGTGACATCTTTGAAAATCTATCAACTGCCACAAAAATTGAATCATGTCCCCGCTGTGTCCTTGGTAAACCAAAAACAAAGTCCATACTGATATCCTCCCAAGGCTTCTCTGGTATAGGTAATGGCTGATACAACCCTATATTCTGCTTCACTCCTTTCACCATTTGACATACTCTACAACTCTGTACAAACTTCTTGACATCTTGTTGCAACTGTGGCCAATAATAATTCCCACTAACCAAAGAAAGGGTTTTATCATGACCAAAATATCCAGCCAATCCTCTGCTATGCTTCTCCTTGATGATATTCTCCCTCATAGAACTTCTTGGAATGCACAACTGACTCCCTTTGAATAGCATATCATCCTAAATGATGAAATCCAGCCACTTCGTTCTATCTAGAGTAACAGGTTCTTTACAAGCTTTCCAAGCTTCACCAAAATTAGGATCCTCTGGATACAAATTCTTGAGTTCCTTGAACCCAACCACCTCAATCTACATCTCTATTAGTAATAGTTGCCTTCTGCTAAGCGCATCTGCAACCCTGTTAGACTTGCCACTTCTGTGTTTCAAAACAAATGTATAACTCTGTAAAAACTCAACCCATTTCAAATGCCTTTGATTCAACTTTCCTTGAACTATAGCATAAAATTCCTGATTATAAACAAAATATTTCCTCTTGGCATCATTTAACTTCTCACTAAAATAATCAATAGGTTTACCTTCTTGGCTCATAGCAACTCCTATTGTAGTACCACTAGCATCACAGTCTACTTGAAGCACCTTGTTAAAATCTGGAAGTGCTAAAATAGGTTGTTCTATAACTTTCTGTTTCAATAGTTTAAAACTCTTATTTGCCCCATTAGTCCATTTGAACTCTTTTCTATCCCTTCTCATTGTTTCAGTCAAGGGTCCACAAATACTGCTAAAATTTTTGATAAACTTTTTGTAAAAGCTAGCCAAACCATGAAAAGATCTTACCTCAGTAGCACTCCTTGGAGTAGGCCATTCAAGGATAGCCTGTACCTTCTTTGGGTCCATTTTTAGATCTTCTGCTGAAACTACAAACCTTAAATATGCTAACTCTTTCTTTACAAAACTGCACTTCTTCAAATTAATCAACAATTTCTCTTCTCTTAGCTTCTCAAACACCATACAAATATGCATCATATGCTCTTCCAATGTCTTACTAAAGGTTAAAATATCATCTAGGTAAACAATGAAAAACTTACCTAGAAACTCTTTCAGAACCTCATTCATTAGCCGCATGAAAGTGCTCAGTGGATTGGTTAGCCCAAAAGGCATGACTAACCACTCATACAATCCTTCCTTTGTCTTGAAGGTAGTCTTCCATTCATCTCCTTCTCTGATCTGAATCTGGTGATATCCACTCTTCAGATCTATCTTTGAGAAATACACAGCCCCACTCAAACAGTCCATAATATCATCCATTCGTGGCAATGGAAACTAGTACTTGATTGTGATCTTGTTTATTGCTCTAGAATCTGTACACATCCTCCATTCTCCATTCTTCTTTAGTGCTAATACTACTGGTATAGCACAGGAACTCAGACTCTCTCGAATCAACCCCTTCTGCAATAACTCATGTACTTGTCTATTTAACTCTTCACTTTCTGTTGGTGTCATTTTGTGTGCTACCTTGGTTGGCAAACTAGCTCCTGGAATCAAATCCATCTGATGATTGATCCTCCTTATTGGTGGTAATCCATCAGGTACATTATCAGATACAATATCTTGAAACTCATTCAACAAATCTACAACCTCTATAGGCACATCCTCTACTTCCTCCTTACTAGCTTTTGGAATTAAAGTAAAACACACATGCTCATGCCTCATGCCATCTAGGAATTTTCTTCCATTAACAAATGTTATTCTTGCATTACCACATACCTTTTCTTTGGTCTCCTTCAATGGATTTATCTTATGTAACACTCCATCTTTTTTCAGGGAATAGGTATTCTCATGACCATCATGTACAACACATGTGTCAAACTGCCACGGTCTAGCCAACAACATATGACATGCATCCATAGATATGATATCACATAGTACCTCATCTTGGTACCTACCGATCTTGGACTTTACTAGGCATTTCACTAACCATGACCTTGTGGTCATCCTACACCCAGGCAATCTGATATGGATGTGAGTGTTTCTATCTCTTGAGCTTCAACTTTGTCACCATCTCTTCTGACACCAAATTTTCAGTGCTTCCACTATCAATAATGACATCACAACATTTACCCTCACACTTGCATCTAGTGTGAAATAGGCTCCTCCTTTGTTCAGGTTCATTCTCACCACTCAACATGACTCTTCTATTAATCAATATTTCTCCTCTTTCAGCATCTTCAAAATTTGAGGATCTGGCATTTTCATCTACATGTGCCACTCTGGCCTAGCCTTCATTCCTCCTATCTATCTTTTCTTGGCGTTGAGGACATTCAAATGCCCTATGACCTTCTTCTCCATAGTGAAAACATGTTCCACGGAATCCTCCTCTTCCTGAACCTTGTCCTCTTCCTCTTTCTCTCTGATCTCTATTGTTACAATCTTGGAAACAATTGGAATTGTTTCCTCTCTGATTTTGATTGCTACTGGCCCATTCTTCTTTTTTGAATCTTCATTTCAGCCTCCATATGACCGTCCACCAGATCATTGACCATGACCTCTTCTCTTTTGTCTACTTTCAAACTTCTTGTTCAGCTTTTCCTCTACTTTTAGGGAAAATTGGTATGGCTCTTCAATACTATTCATTCGAACCAAATTCAACTCCTCTTGAATGCTTGACCTCAGCCCATTAAGGTAATGGGAAACTTTCTCCTTATCAGCTTCCGCATGGCCTGTTCTGATTAGGATTCGATAGAACTCCTTTGTATACTCCCGAATAGATCTTCCTGCTTGCTTTAAACTTTGCATCTTCTTCAAAAGGGCAAGCTCGTAATCAACAGGAATGAACTATCGCTTTAATTTATCCACCATCTAATCCCATCTTGTGATTTTATCTTTCCCTCTTCTATTTTTCTCTAATTGAATCTCTTGCCACCAGATCTTCGCATGACCTTTCAGTCTGGGCTTCACAAACTTGACCTGATCAGGATCCTCAATATCTTCATACTCAAAATATTCTTCACATTCATTGATCCTATCGATCAATTCCTCTGGGTTAAGATTCCTTGAAAATGTAGGAACCTTGATCTTTGGTGTTTTTCCAATCTTGGAAATGGCCTAGAAAAGCCTTTCTTCCTCTTGGTTCAAAACTTTGACTTCTCCTTCTTGATCTTCTTCTTCGGCTTCATCCTCACTTTTGTCTCTGACATTAAGATTCATTCCTCTATGAATCTCCTCTTGCAATGCTTGCACTTGTCTCCATAGTTCCCTAACCTCAGGTGTTACAACACCAGCTCTTCCACCACGTTCCGTTTGTGGAGGCATTTTCACACTTCTTGCTGAAACCCTAACCATAGTCCTGGTGTAAACTACCTCACAATCAGTGATCTGTTTACACACTCAAGAACTCCTCCTCTGATACCACTTGATGAAGGGTGCTCCCCTTAATACTACAAAACACATAATAGAAACAAAGAAACAACAACAATATGCAAGAACATAAAATTGGCTTCTTATTATCTCGACAAATGTGGAATTACAAACTTTCAGAATTACAATATGCAAAGCCACATGGGCATTCATTTACAATATTCTGTAGGACAAAGCCTCGAACTATTACTCAGATCTACCACCCAAAATTGCCTAAACAACACTACGGGCCTTCTTTATATAGGCAATTTCCACCGCCCGAGAAGGTTCCAAAAATTTAGCCCTTAAGGCCGACTATACATAGAATTAATTTATTTTCACAATTTTTACAATAGGGTCGCCTCAAAAGAAATACAAAATATGATTTTAGGTAACCCAACTTTCAGAGGCCATAACTTTCTAACAGTAGCTCCATTTTTCTATTGTAACCACTTTTTAGAAACGCCATGACGAGAGCTACAGTGTTTGACATACGCAAGCGCTAGTCAACTAGGGGTCGATCGTGATTTGGAGCTTCTAAGACCTTCAAAATTGACCTGAAAGATTTCGTACCCAAAAATCTTAATAACTTCACCAATACTGATGATGTGGCAATGAAACTCAACTGGTAGGCTAAAATGACTAGGATGAACCTCCAACTATGAAATCAAAACATTCTGAGATCATATGACCAACTTACTAAAAATTGTAAGTTTCCATAAATAGTAGCTCTGCACAAGATAGCCCTTACTGAAAAGAAAACACAAATATTTTGGGGTGATGCAAGATTGCTCTGACACCCAGGATGCTCCTGCATCAAGGGCTCACACATACATATCCAATCATGGGAAGCATCTACAAGGATCCAAATTAAGGCATAAGACTCCTAAAAAGTAAAATTGTCATCAACAAAGGACATGATATAAGAACCTTTTAAAAAAACTAAATCTCTTATAAGGGTCAAAATAAAAGACATCACTTCCTAAACACCATCTTTCTAAGGAGAAATTTGTAATAGAAATAAAAAATTAGAGAAAACCTATAAGTGTTCAACACATGACATAGTCATTAATAAAATGGAAAAGACAGTAAATTCATAGTCCCTGGGATTTATCAAGAGTAAACATGCCAAGGTGAGAGAGAATACCCCAGATAATCAATGCTACAGTGTGCACCCCTAGTTGAAATGCCATAGGGTCTTATTCTCAAAAAAGTAAAACCTCTAGAAATAATACATTCTATTTCCTTGTCTATTGAACAAAGTCCAATATTTCCCACCCATAAAATTCAACTAGTCATTGGGGTTTGCTAGAAAAACCCTTAGTCAACATGATCTTAGAATGATTACAATTTATTACAATCGATCGACATACTAGAGAATATATCATGGATCACTTAATTCCTCATGTTGTGGGTAAATGTTTCTCTTTAATTGGTTGTTCGTAGCAAGTCTGCCAGTTGGGCTCAAAAGAAAAATCATGACAGATTGATAAGAGACACCATTTGATGCAAGAGCATCTGGGGTCCTTGGCAATCCTATGTCACCAAAAAAATGTTTGAAGTTTTATGTATTTCTTGGTTCCTTCTTTGACTGAGTTGGTCAGTGTTGCTCGGTTTCCCTAGCCCTCGGTGATGCTTATCTGGCGCTCAGTTTCTTTCTTACCGAGTTGTTTATTTTTGAATTTCTGTTGAGGCCAACTTGTGCAATTAATTTGGGTCACATATTTAATGCTGACATCTATCATTGGGAAGTGTATGGACCTAGATCTGGCCATTCCTTCCGTTGATGATGGATATGAAGGTTGACTTGTTCAGTAGCCCCTTGTATAAATGTAGTTGTTTGGTTAGAGTTTAGGGTGTCAGTTTTAGTTAGGATAGAAGCTAGAAGATTAGAGATTGTTGACAGATCCTCATATGTTGGAGGAATTTTGTACTTGATTGTAATATCTAGCCTAAACTGGGAAGGCCTTATAGTGCAACATGTGTGAATCAATTAAAGATAATATATGAAAGTTTATGCATTCTCTCTCTCACTTTTTGGGTTTTGTTGGTTCCACAGGTGATCTCTACAAGGTGGATCTAGTTAGGGTGTGCCTTTGGCCCCTCTCTATATCCTCCCTTGCATCAGGTGGTAACAGAGTGAGGTGAGATCTGGATCTAAGTTTGTGAATTTAGGTTTGAGGGTTCCTTCTTGTCAAAATCTAGTTGATTTGCTGTGGGGTAGCAGATTATGATCTAACTTGAAATTGCAGAGGGTTTTAAGATGGTTTGTGGGAGGTGAGATGTGGATCCAAGATTGGCAGACATGTTGAGACAACTTGTTTCTAGATTAGAAGCTATTGAAACAACCTAGAGAAGAGGAAGACGTCTTGAAGATGTTAGTGATGATGAAATTGAGGAGGAACAATGTGATGTAGAACCTGCACCGGTGATGGATCAAGGTGAGGAAAGATTGTTGAAGGCTTTGACAAATCTAAAGTCTACACAACACTTTAATCCTCCTGAGTATAGTGGGAAACTAGATTCTGATGAATTGGTGGACTAGATCACCAAGATGGAAAAGTACTTTGAATATGAAAATGTACTTGAGGAAAAGAAGGTGAAAATTGCAAGCACAAAGTTGAAGAGTCATGCATCCTTGTGGTGGGAACATTTGTAATTGGATATAAAGAGGAAAGGAAAAGACAAAATAAAGGTATGGAATAAAATGGTGAATAAATTGAAAGGAAAGTTCTTACCTTGTGATTATCAGATTAACCTAGTTAGGCGAATGCAAAGTTTAAGGAAGAAAGATAGCTCAGTAAAAGAATATACTAAGGAATTCTATAGATTAGATATCAGATCTAGACATGATGAAGATGATGTGGAAAGAATTTCTAAATACTTGAATGGTTTGAGAGTTTCCATCCAAGAAGAAATTAGTTTAGTTAAATTGGAGAATATTGAAGAGGCTTATCAATTTGCATTGAAAGATGAGGAGAAATTCAACAAGAGACATAATCAAAGACAAAGAGGTAGAGGTGGTAGATTCCCTAGAGGAAGAGGTAGATCTTATGGTGAAAATAGTAGATCTGAACCTAAAAATACAAATCTGGATAAAAGAAAGACCGAGTGGAAAGGTGAAAGTTCATCTAGAGGCAGAGGTAGTAAATACTGAGGTGGTTATAATAGAGGTGGTTTTCGAGGAACTTGTTACAATTATGGAGAAGAAGGACATAGATCATTTGAGTGTACACATGCAAGTAAGAAGGTCGATAATAGTAGAAATGCTTTGGTGTAATCAGAGTCACCAGATGAACCTGAGAAGGAAAATAACTTGATGGTAAGGAGAGCACTTTGGAGTGAAAGTAATAAGGAAGATCCGGTAAGGAAAAGTTTGTTCAAGACTAGATGTAGAGTTTCTAACGAATTTTGGAAGGTAATCATTAACAGTGGTAGCTCAGAGAATCTAGCATCGGAGGAAATGGTCACAAAGTTGTAGTTGAAGAGGTTGGAACATTCGAAGCCTTATCAGATTTCATAGATCAAAGATGAGCACACACCCTTGGTAAGTGAACAATGTTATGTGAATTTGAAAATAGGAAAGTACTATGATAAGGTGTTATGTGATATCATGCCTATGGATTGTTGTCATATTTTGTTGGGTAGACCTTGGCAATAAGATAGACATGATATATATGATGGGAGATTGTATAAATATACTATTTGGGCTGATGGGACAAGACAAATCTTGTTACCTTTGATTGAAGAACCTGTTAGTAATGTTTTCACATCTATGAAAGTTTTCTTGATGGAAGGAAGAAAGTTTGTTAAGGATTTGAAGAAGAATGATGTATGTTTTGTTGTGATTCCTAACAAACCGAGTAAGAAAACAAATGATAGTGTCCCTAAGGAGATTGATAAGTTACTCACTGAGTATAGTGAGATCATTTTTGATAATGTACCTAATGGTTTTCCACCAAAGAGAAGCATTGATCATTGCATGGATCTAATCCCTGGAGCTAGTTTATCAAATAAGGCACCACATCAGATGACACCTACCAAGAATCAGGAATTGAACCAACAGATTCAAGAATTATTGCAGAAAGGTTTCATCAGAGAAAGTTTGTTTCCTTGTGCATTGCCTGATGTATTGTCACCTAAGAAGAATAGAGAATGGTGAATGTGTACTGATTCTAGAGAAATCAACAAGATAATAGTGAAATATAGGTTTCCTATACCAAGAATGGATGACATAATGGACAGTTTGACTGGAGAAAAGTATTTTACCAAAATTGATTTGAAAAGTGGGTATCATCAGATCAGAATCAATGAAGGTGATGAGTGGAAGACTGCGACAAAAGAAGGATTGTATGAGTGGTTGGTTATACCTTTTGGTTTAACTAATGCACCGAGTACTTTTATGAGGTTGATGAATGAAGTTTTGAAGAAATTATTGGGTAAGTTTGTGATAGTATATCTTGATGATATTCTAATATTTAGAAAGATCAAAGAAGAGCATTTCTTTCATGTTAAAAAAGTATTATAGAGGTTGAAAGAAGAAAAGTTGCTCATAAATATGAAAAAGTGTTCCTTCATGAAACAGGAGATTGTGTATTTGGGATTTGTGATTTCATTTGATGGTTTAAAAATGGATCCCGAAAAGGTTGAAGCTATTTTGAATTGGCCTACACCTGAGAATGCTAGTGAGGTAAGATCATTTCATGGTTTGGAAAGTTTTTACCAAAATTTGATTAGGAATTTCAGTTCAATATGTAATTCTATGACTAAGACTATGAGAGGAGATAAAAGAGAATTCAAGTGGACACATGGAGCTAATAAAAGTTTTGAGACTCTGAAGTAGAAGGTTACTGAATTGCCTATTTTGGCATTACCTGATTTCAATAAGGTATCTCAAGTGGAATGTGATGCAAGTGGAAGTGCAATAGGAGTTGTATTGAGTCAAGAAGGTAAGCATGTTGCCTTCTTTAGTGAAAAGTTGAATGATGCAAAAAGGTAATATTCTATGTATAATCAATAATTCTATGCTATTGTTCAAGCATTGAAGAAATGGAGACATTATTTGATACCGAGTGAATTTGTGTTGTATACCGGTCATAAGGCTCTACAGTATTTGGGTAGTCAAAATAAGTTGAATTAGAGACATATGAAATGGGTTGAGTATTTGTAGAGTTATACATTTTTGATAAAGCATACGAGTGGAGTCACTAGCCGAGTTGTCAATGCATTGAGTAGAAGGAGATCTTTGATGACCGAGATGAAAATTGAAGTTCTTGGCTTTGATGACATGAGAGATTCCTATGAATTTGATCCTTATTTTTCTAAGCCATGGATAAAGTGCAAAGCACCTTTTCAAGATCAACCGAGTACTAAATGGGAAGGATATTTGATTCAAGAAGGTATGTTGTTTAAAGGGATTTAGTTGTGTATACGGAGAGGAGAAATGAGAACTAATTTGATAAAGGAGAAATATAGTAGTGGTTTCGCTGGACATTTTGGTGTTGACAAAACATTGAATTTGATTAAGGAGAAATACTTTTGGCCATAGTTGTATAAAGATATTCATAAATTTGTGAAATTTGTCAAGTTGCAAAAGGAGTAAGTCAGAATACTAGATTGTATACACTGATTTATGTTCCTGAGAAACCTTGGATTGACATCAGTATGGATTTTGTTCTTGGCTTACCGAAGATAGTAAGAGGTGATGATTCTATATTTGTTGTTGTGGATAGATTTTCTAAAATGGCACATTTTATACCTTATAGAAAGACATCAAATGCAGTACATATAGCAGATATGTTCTTTAAGGAAATTGTTAGGTTGCATGGATTACTGAGGAGTATTATCTTTAACTGAGACAGTAAATTTGTTGGATACTTTTGGAAGACCCTTTGGAGAAATTTTGGCACAGAGTTGAAATATAGTTCTACATTTCACCTACAAATCAATGGACAGACATAAGTTGTGAATAGAAGTTTGGGTAATCTTTTGAGATGTTAAGTTGGAGACACACCAAGAAATTACAATTCTATGTTGGCACAAGCAGAGTTTGCATACAATAATTCAATGAATAGGAGTATTGGACAAACACCTTTTGAGATTGTAAATGGCATACAACTGAGAGGTATATCATATTTGAGGGATATTGCTGATGAAAGAAAGAGAAGTGGTGAAGGAGTGAAGTTTGCTAAGTACATGAAGACATTACATGAAGATGTGAAACATAAGCTGGAGAAAAGTAATCAGAAATACATAGACACAACTGATAGATCAAGAAGACATAAGACTTTTGCAGTCAGTGATGAAGTAATGGTTCATTTGAAGAAAGGAAGATTTCATGTTGGAACATATGGGAAGCTGAAAATGAAGAAGTTTGGCCCTTGCAAGATACTGAGGAAATTTGATAGTGGAAATGCATATGAGATCGAGTTACCTGATGACATGGATATATCACCTATATTCAACATTGTTGATTTATATGAGTATCATGAATCGGATGAAGAAATGACAGTACCGATGGATTATCCTAAGAAGTAGATGGAAGAAGTTGAAAAGATTTTGGAGCAAAGAATTGGTAGAAGTACAAGAGGAAAATAGTATATGGAATATCTGGTAAAGTGGAAGAATAGACTGATTGAAGACAGTGCATGGATTTTACAATCTGAGTTGGATGCAGCTTGAATCATACCTACTTCATTATTTGGATAATCATTTTCAAACAACCCTAGGTGTCTGATGCAGGAGCATCTTGGGTCCTTGGAAATCCCATGTCACCAAAAATATGTTTGAAGTTTTCTGCATTTCTCGGTTCCTTCTTTGACCGAGTTGGTTCAATGTTGCTCAGTTTCCTTTGTTCACCGGTGTTGGTCAATTATATCTCTGGCACTTGGTGAATTTCCCTGGCACTTGGTGATGCTTATCTGGCACTCAATTCCTTGCTTACTAAGTTATTTATTTTTGGATTTCTATTGAGGCTGACTTGTGCAATTAATTTGGGTCGTGGATTTAATGCTAGAATCTATCATTAGGAAGTGTGTGGACCTAGATCTGGTTGTTCCTTCTGTTGATGATGGATCTGAAGTCTGACTTGTTCGGTAGCCCCTTGTATAAATATGGTTGTTTGGTTAGAGTTTAGGGAGTCAGTTTTAGTTAGGATAGAAGGTAGAAGATTAGAGATTGTTGACAGATCCTTGCATGTTGGAGGACTTCTGTACTTGATTGTAATATCTGGCCTAAACCGGGAATGCTTTACAACCTGACATGTATGAATCAATTGAAGATAATATATGAAAGTTTGTGCATTCTCTCTCTCACTTTTTGGGTGTTGTTGCTTCTTTGAGTAATCTCTAAAAGGTGGATCTAGTTAGAGTGTTCATTTGGCCCCTCTCTATATCCTCCCTTGCGTCACTATTTTTGCATAGACCAATCTGATTGGCATAGATAAAATAGATGTCTAGAATATTGTTAACCACGGAAAACCTTATGAGAAGAAAATTCCCTTTATATGAATTGAAAAGTCCCTTTTTGAACACAGGTGTCTGGGGGACACATGTAAGGCTAGAATATTTTGGAGAGAAATAATCCTCCATGAAGCCGCTAGAAACTCTGTCGGGATGGCACATATCATCCATTGTTAGGAACCTCATCGTTCCAAAAATGTCATGCAAAATCATGTGACCGAAGGACAAATACAAGAGGTGTTTAAGGTGAGTGGTGTAGGAGTCTACATAGAACAAACATTTCTATGCAAGAAATGATATAATGTTATAAAATATACAAGTCAACAAAGGGAAAATGGGTCCTTAGTAAACAGAGAAAATTTGAATACTGGGCTTACCCCCCAAGCATGGAGACAATGATAGTAGAGACTATTATTCTCCTCACATTATATGGTTGCACCCAAGATTGTAGTATCATGAGTGACAATGAACCCCCAAATAATAGGCTAGCAATGTAACATAGTGTGGAGAAACACAATAGGAAGGTAGATGTTATTTGGAATGATCATGAAAAATGTTCCATTCATTATTATTTTTCATTTTAATGATACTATAATCAATAAAATGATGAATTTCACACTTCAAACCATGACATTCACTAGTTTTATGGCCATGAATTTGATGATACATACAAATAGAAGGGTTTTATTGACCTTTTTTTTCAATTTTACCCAAGGAAGAGTAATTAAATTGTACTTTGAGAATCTCAAACAAAATATTCTCTTGTTGTGATGAGAAATTAGGAGAAAAATTTATAGATTTATTAGGAAAGGCGAAGGGAATGTTGAAAAAGGAGGAGGTTGAGAAACTAAACCTTTAGACAAGTGTAATGTAGGTCTAATACACCCTAAACCATATCCATTGTAATCATTAAGATTATAATTTGAAATGTTAGGAGGATAAGGGTCACTCTAAAGTTGAATTGGGGTGGAATTTAAATAGGAAGTTTGAGTTTCAAATTTAAGGATTTTTATTTAGCTATGAAAGGTGGGTGTGAACTATAATGCTACCCAATCATCCTTTATAGGTGTAGATGGTATTTTTATTGGACAAATAATTAAAAAAATGAAGATATTGATATTGGATGTGTAGTATATCATCAACTTTAGTAGTATATATTACATTGTTATAGATAAATGTTTCTTTGTGATGAAGAGTGGAAGAGATGACCTACATAGAAAGATGCCTTGATATCTACATAGAATGTTGTATGTGAGATTATTAGGCATGAAATGGATAAGCATGGGTAAATTAGAAGGTGTTATTTTAATAGGCAATATGATTGAACCTAACAGTCATTTATCCACATTATCAAAGCCACAAATAGGAATATAATTAGGATGTGTAATGAAGAAAATAGGTATGTTCATTAGCTTCAATGGGGAAAATAGGAAAAGTGGGAATATCTTCAACTTAATACATTAGGAAGGGAAAAAACCCAATATGGCTAAGAGGACTCAAACACTTAGAGGGTGTAAGGGATTCCCTTAACTATGTGCACTATTGAAATGAGATTGAATAGACATAATATGGAATCACCTCTATTCAAATGTAATGTATGGGGGAAATATCAGATCCACTCCTAAATCCAAATTCCCAAAGGAGAGATCCAATTTGATCAACCTAAAGGTTAATACACAATCGAATTAACCTATGGAGAATATGAAAGAGAGAGAAAAACCCTATATTTCCCTATGGTAGAATTGTGCTTGAAATTTTAGATAATTGAAATATAAGTACTAACCTCAAATTAGGGAAAATTTGGAAAATCCTAATTTCTGATGTCTGTGTGTACTTTTGTGCAATTCTACAACTTGTCTTAGATTGGAAATGCCGAGATGAAGAAAACCCAGAAATCATGTATGTTTCCGACGGCAAGTAGTCTTTGACCCTCATAAAAGGTCAAAGGCTACATTCTTTATTTGAAGGTTGATTCTGAATTTGTTTGTAGATCTCAGATGTTCGCCAAAAAGGGTATTGAAATCCGCTCTTAGATCTGAAATTCCGCACCTGCACCTGCAAGAAAAAGAGGGTTTTTGTTGCTTGTTTGAGAGGTTTTCCATGGTCAAATGCCGATTTGGAATCAACCTTAATATTGAAATTGAAATAAGAATGCTAGCAAGTAGTAGAAGTAGAGCTAACAATGAAGCTATGTAATTTGATAGATATGCAATTGTATTTCGAATGTAAACAAGTATATTGATATGAAAGCTTGAATACAACAATGGTAAATGTAAATCAAAACCATGAAAGTAAATACAAAACCTCCATGCTTGTATGCTTGGAATCTACCTTGATGAATAAATCTAGAAGATGAACAAAGGATCTTGAAGGAAGATCACACCACCATGATGGCTAGATCTAGGGTTTGAATGATGAATCTTGAATGCTTGAACCAAATCCCTTCAAAGGCTTGAATGCTTGAATCCTTGATCTTCAATGGAGAACTTGGATGGAAAAGAGGACTTGAATGCTTCCTTGAAAATGCTTTAAGAAATGCTTGCTTGATCACCTTGAGAGCTTGAGAGAGGAGATTGCAAAACTTGGTGTTTTGATCATGAGATTGCTTGGAAACTTGATGTAGAAAATGAGAGAGGAAGGCTTCCTTTTATAGTGAACTAGGGCACAATCCTCTAGAGGGGCCACCTTGGAGAATTAAATTCCAATTAGGTCGTAACCTTTAGAAAATATACCTAGATTAAATGCAATTTGAGGATTTACCATTCCAAAACCCGAAATGGCCGACCCGGAGGCGGGAAAATAAATATCCCCGAAACCCGACACCCAAAAATCAAGGCAATTTCAAATCTGAACTGGGGGTCAAGGACGCACTCGACTCTAACCTAGGTCAGGGTCAAGGTTGATGTTGACCTAGGTCAAGGTCGAGGTTGACTTTGACCCATAAAATTGACTTTGACCTTGTGATCAAAAACCTCTGGATCTTGACCCAGAATGCTAGGAAATGCAGATTAAAGTGAAAATCAGGGACAGATAGAAGAAGAATGAGGAGAACAAGTATGATCTGAGCAAAGAGCTGATTCAAGGTGCTTGACATGACCCAGACCACTCACTTGGAGGGCTAAATGCTCTGAACATGGAAGTGCTTCCATTTTAAGATGATATTGATGCAGGAGCATCTTGGGTGTAAAAGCAATCTTGCATCACCCAAAAATATTTCTGGTTTCTTTTTCAATAAGGGCTATCTTATGCAGAGCTTATATTTATGGAGACTTACTATTTTTAGTAAGTTGGTCATACGATCTCGAAATGTTCTGATTTCACAATTGGAGGTTCATCTTAGTCATTTAAGCCTAGCAGTTGAGTTTCATTGCCACATCATCTATATTGGTGAAGTTATTGAGGTTTTTGGGTACAAAATCTTTCAGGTCAATTTTGAAAGTTTTAGAGGCTCTGGATTGCGATCGACCCCTGGCTGACTAGTGCTAGTGCATCTCAAACATTGTAGATCTAGTCATGGCATTTCTGAAAAGTGGTTACAATTGAAAAACAAAGCTACAGTTAAAAAGTTATGGCCTCTAGAAGTTGGGCTACCTAAAAGCATATTTTGTGTTTCTTTTGAGCCAACCCTATTGTAAAAATTGTGAAAATAAAATAATTCTATGTTTAGTCAGCCTAAAAGGCTAAATTTCTAGAACCTTCTCAGGTGGTGAAAATTGCCTATATAAGAAAAGTCTGTAGTGTTGTCTTAGGCAGTTCAAGACAGTTCTAGGTAGTAGATTTGGTTATTGATTCGAGACTTTGTCCTACAAAATATTGTAAGAGAAATGTGCATGTGGCTTTGCATATTGTAATTTTGAAATTTGTAATTCCACATTTGTGGAGATAATAAGAAGCTCATTTTTTGTTCATGCAAATTGTTGTTGTTTCTCTGTTTCTGTTATGTGTTTGTGGTATTAAGGGGAGCACCCTTCATCAATTGGTATTAGAGCGAGAGTTCTTGAGTGTATAAATAGATCATTGACTATGAGGCAGTTTGCACTAGGATCGTGGTTAGGGTTTTAGCGCGCATCGCAAAATGTCTCCACGAAGGGAACATGGCGGAAGAACTCGTGTTGTAACACCCAAGGTTAGAGAACTCTAGAGACAAGTGCTAGCATTGCAAGAAGAGATTCGTAGAGGAATGAATCTTAATGTCAAAGATGAAAGTGAGGATGAAGCTAAGGGAGAAAGAAATTCTGATCAAGAAGAAGATGAAATTTTGAACTAGGAGGAAAAAAGACTTTTTCAGGCCATTTCCAAGATCGGGAAAAGACCTAAGATTGAGGTTCCTACATTTTCAAGAAATCTTAACCCAAAGGAGTTGATCGACTGGATCAATGAATGTGAAGAATATTTTGAGTTTGAAGATATTAAGGATCCTGATAGGGTCAAGTTTGTGAAGGCCAAACTAAAAGGTCATGCAAAGATCTGGTGGCAAGAGATTCAATTGGAGCAAAATAGAAGAGAAAAGGATAAAATCACAAGATGGGATCGAATGGTGGACAAATTGAAGCGACAGTTCATTCCTATTGATTATGAGCTTGACCTACTGAAGAAGATGCAAAGTCTAAAGCAAGGAGGAAGATCTGTTCAGGAGTATATAGAGGAGTTCTATCGAATCCTCATTAGGACAAGCCATGCGGAAGTTGATAAAGAGAAAGTTTCCCGTTACCTTAATGGGTTGAGGCCAAGCATTAAGGAGGAGTTGAATTTGGTTCAAATGAATATTATTAAAGAGGCATACTAGTTTTCCCTTAATGTAGAGGAAAAGCTGAACAAGAAGTTTGAGAATAGATAAAGCAAAAGAGGTCATGATGGAAGATATGGTGGATGGTCATATGGAGATCGAAATGAAGATCCGACAAAACTAGATGAGGCCAGTAATAGTTAGAATCACAGAGGAGATAATTTCAATCATTTCCATGATCAGAATAATAGAGATCAGAGAGGAAGAGGAAGAGGACAAGGATCTGGAAGAGGAGGCATCTGTGGAACATGTTTTCACTGTGGAGAAGAAGGTCATAGGGCATTTGAATGTCCTCAATGCCAAGGAAGGACAGATAGGAGGAATGAAGGCTAGACCAAAGTTGCACATGTTGATGAGGATGCTAGATCATCACATTCTAAAGATGTTGAAAGAGGAGAAATGCTGATTAACAAAAGAGTCCTGCTGAGTGGCGAGAATGAACCTGAACAAAGGAGGACCCTATTTCATACCAGATGCAAGTGTGAGGGTAAGTGTTGTGATATGATTATTGATAGTGGTAGTACTAATAATTTGGTGTCAAAAGAGATGGTGACAAAATTGAATCTCAAGAAGCAGAAATATCCACATCCATATCGGGTTGCCTAGGTTCAAGATGACCACAAGGTCATGGTCAGTAAATAGTGCCTAATGAAGTTCAAGATTGGTGGGTACCAAGATGAGGTACTATGTGATATCATATCTATGGATGCATGTCATATGTTGTTGGGTAGACCTCAGTAGTTTGACAAGTGTGTTGTACATGATGGTCGTGTTAATACCTATTCCTTGATAAAGGATGAAGTGCAACATAAGCTAAAACCATTGAAAGAAACAGAAGAAAATGTATGTGGTAATGCAAGAATAACTTTTTTTGATAGAGGAAATTTCTTAGATGGTATGCAGCATGAGCATATGTGTTTTACCTTAATTCCAAAGGCTGGGAAAGAGGAAGGAGAAGATGTACCTATAGAAGTTGTAGAATTATTGAATTAGTTTTAGGATATTGTATTCGATAATGTGCCTGATGGATTACCACCAGTAAGAAAGATCAGTCATCAAATGGACTTGATTCCAGGAGCTAGTTTGCCAAATAAGGCAGCACACAAAATGACACTAACAAAAAGTGAAGAGTTGAAGATAGATTTGAAGTCTAGTTCATCACATCATCCACAAATTGTATATGGATGTAGTCCCAGAAATGCATCTGAGTTGAGGAAGATAGATAAAGGAGAAATAAGTAGTGCTAAAGCTAAAGATTTTGTAGAACATTTGAAGAACATCCATGAGGAGATGAGGAAGCACATTACCAAGATGAATGTACAGTAGAAGGCTAAGGTAGATGAGAAATAGAGGTATAAGGAATTTCAGGTTGGAGATGAAGTCATGGTTCATTTGTGGAAGGAGTGATTTCCGGTTGGTACATATAATAAGTTGAGAATGAAGAAGTTTGGGCCATGCAAGTACTGAAGAAGCATGATTCAGGAAATGCATATGCGGGAGAATTGCCTACTGAGCTAAATATTTCACCAGTGTTTAACATTGCAAATTTGATAGAGTATCATGAAGGAGGTGTTGAAAATGAGATCAGAGAAGCACAGTGGAGTATTCTAGCAACTAGTTCAGATACAAAGGAGATTGAGGATATACTGGACAGTCATGTTGGCAGAAGCACAAGGAACAGGACATATGAAGAATATTTGGTCAAATGGAAAGGATGACCTATTGAAGATTCATCATGGCTAACAAGGGAGGAGGTTAACCATCTTGGTTTCCCTCTTCACACCTGAGTCATGACAGGGTCACTTCTCAAATTATCCTGAGTGTCTGATGCAGGAGCATCCTGGGTGTAAGAGAAATATTGCATCACCCAAAAATATTTTTGGTTTCTTTTTCAATAAGGGCTATCTTATGTAGAGCTTCTATTTATGGAAACTTACTATTTTTAGTAAGTTGGTCATACGATCTCGGAATGTTCTGATTTCACAGTTGGAGGTTCATCTCAGTCATTTTAGCCTGCGAGTTGAGTTTCATTGCCACATCATCTATATTGGTGAAGTTATTGAGGTTTTTGGGTATAAAATCTTTCAGGTCAATTTGAAAGCCTTAGAGGCTTCGGATCACAATCGACCCCCGGTTGATTGGCACTAGCGCATATCAAGCACTGTAGATCTCGTCATGGTGTTTCCAAAAAGTGGTTACAATAGAAAAATGGAGCTACAGTTAAAAAGTTATGGCCTTCGGAAGTTGGGCTACCTAAAAGCATATTTTATATTTCTTTTGAGCCGACCCTATTGTAAAAATTGTGAAAATAAAATAATTCTATGTTTAGTTGGCCTAAAAGGCTAAATTTCTGGAAGCTTCTTGGGTGGTGGAAATTGTCTATCTAAGAAAGGTCTGTAGTGTTGTCTTAGGCAGTTCGGGACAGTTCTGGGTAGTAGATCTGGGTATTGATTCGAGACTTTTTCCTACAAAATATTGTAAGGGAAATGCCCATGTGGCTTTCCATATTGTAATTTTGAAATTTATAATTCCACATTTGTGGAGATAATAAGAAGCCCATTTTCTATTCTTGCAAATTGTTATTGTTTCTCTATTTTTGTTATGTGTTTGTGGTATTAAGGGGAGCACCCTTCATTAGATATATTAAGCCCCCACTTTAGCAAGAGTATGGATTCGATGCGAACTCTTGGTAAAAGAGAAGAAGAAGAAATCCCAGTGGATTCAAAACAAAATAGAATGACACTTAGATAGGGATACAAGCCCCTAGGATAAGGATTCTAACTCAGCATACGCGCATGAGGGTGCAAAAACAAAAAGGAAAAAGACACATGAAGAGGGGTTAGTACTAAAAAAAACCCAAATCAACTAGTACAAGAAACCTTACTAAGAAACACTTCTCATACTAATATCATATTTTAAAAGCTATCATAAAAGCATAAATGATTACATAAGAAAGATAAGAGAAACACTATAAATAACATAGCTTCATGATCCAGTCCTACTAGTATGAAAGCAAAAAGAGAGAAAGAGAAAAAGAGTGATTATCTCACCTAGTAAGATACCCACCTTACCATGAATCACCTAGGAGGGAGAGCCCAATAGGTTCACCCATAAACTGTGCTTGCAATTGTAATGCATCTTCTGACGGCTTCTGGAATACCCATAGATCCAGCTTCTTGTATCACTATGAATGTGAAATGTGTGTCTCCTCAGGATTTAGCAACTTATGTGCATTACCTTCGGAAGATTTAGCATATGAATGCATGTCTTTTCAAGATTTAGCAACTTATGTGTGTTACCTTCCAAGATTTAGTATATTTGAAATTGGAAATGCATGTCCTTTCAGGATTTAGCAACTTATGTGCGTTACCTTCCAAGATTTAGCATATTGAAATTTTTTGAAAAATGCATGTCTCGTTTGGATTTAGCAACTTATGTGCATTACCATTGGAAGATTTAGAATATAGATGTGTGTCTTTTTAGGATTTAGCAACTTATATGCGTTACCTTCCAAGGTTTAGCATGTAAAATTTTTTTTAAAAAAATTATAGTACAAGGGAGACCCTATATATGCCCCCATCCTTAATATGGCAATAACATACTATTTTGACATGTTAAGGAAAGGAAAGAACAAGGATAAAGTCTTCTTCAACATCAAGACAATATCCACAAACAATACCCAGTCCAAGCCAAGAAGGTCACAACTCCTATGAGGCCATGGAAGGAATGAATGTAAAGAGATATCATGCAAGAAGTGAAAAGAAAGTAACCCTTATGAGGGATACCATACTATTTAGTTTCCAGGGTGAGATATATCAACCATGGAAACCCAATGTCAAACAACAAAAGAGGTTGTTATCAAGGACATATATCCTCAATGCAAACCAAAATTTTCATGTATGATTGGATATCACATAATAGATAAATACTGCTTAACCAAGGAAAGAGGTGAATCCCAGAAAGACAGAAAAGAAGGAGATGGCATCCTTGCCCCACAAGTGTAGGAACAAAGATGAGAGAGGATACCCACTTCACAATGCAAGGAGATATCCTATTTACAACAATGTACACCATATCCTTAGTGAGGGATATTGACCCCTACATCCAAGAGTATAGATAATTGTGAAAAGGATATGTCACTCATGGAAAAAGGATCCTCAAAGAAAGAGATCTTATCAACAAGACCCCCACCAAAGAGGAGTTCTTTAAATAAAATATGATCTTTCAAAAGGTGAGAAAAAAGATTCAATCATTAAGCCCCCTACAAACAAGAGGAAAATGAATCTTTGGAATGAGGGAAATAACTCTAACACCAAAGCAAGGGCAAGAGTTTATAAATAACATAATTTTCAAAATAGAGAAAAGGTGACGACTTAGGTCAACACCTTCTCATATAAGAAAGGTTATCCATAGTCAAAACATCTATCAATATTTTGAAATATTATTTCAATATAAACAAATACCACTAAGCTAAGGAAAGCATTTCCCTAGACAAAGAAAGAAAAAGAGGTACCCTGCCCCCCAGGGATAGAGACAAGGGATACCTTTGCAAAAAAAATGTCTTAGAAAATATATCTTGAAAAGAAAATAGAGTCTATGGATGATTAACATAATGCAAAACCATAGAAAAATAGGAGAGAAAGAATACTAATTAAGCCCCAATAAAAAGACCTAATGGATCCTAGGAGACTAGATGAAGATACACCTCTTGCCCCCCAATCATAAGACAAGAGGGGAAGAACATCTATATTATATCTAAAGGAGGGGAATCCCCTATATCAAAATTATGAAGGAATTGTAAAACTGCACAAGAGTGAGATATAATGCCTAAAGTAGCTCTTTCTCTAACATATAACTTGAAATGTTTACAATCAGCAAGTAGATGTTTGTTACTATAATGAAAAGGACATTTGTATTTGTATAAAGCATGTAGTGGCATAGGTCTAAAGATTTCCTTCTTGGAATTCATTAGCTCAACATATACCTTTTTAGCCACTTCTTGATGAGTATTAGGGTTATCTAAGATAGGTGTGGGGAGAAGAATGTGAAGAGAAGGACGATGATCAACACCACCTACCTTGACTTGAGATATTGAGCAACCAACACCATACATATCTATTTTTGGGGGTATATGAACTGGAAACCTAATCCCATGCTCATTAGCCCCAAGCCCTAAACCTTTATAACCTTGTTTAGTCACCATATTATATCCGTTAGTGTACATATTATGTAAATCTTCTATAGGAGGTGATTGTTTATCATGTTCATGAGTAAAGGTTGCATAAGGTGGGATAGTAAGTTTGGAAATTAATATCATCATGAATCGAAGGAGAAGGTATATCAAAGAAATCTTGCACATGTGCATCCTAAACTATAGCTTGAATCCCATCATAAGTATGGGAAGAGTGAGGATGAACAGATGGAGAATTAGGTATCGGATTAGGATTGATAGGATTAGGATTAGGATTGATAGGATTAGGATTAATATTGATAGGATTAGGATTAGGATGATTAGGAGATGGTGTATCATCTACCAAATTCTTCACATAAGTCAAAAGATGAATAAGGCTACCACAGAAATCTTTAATGAAGGTTTTGAAAGTAGGTAGACTAGTGTCGGTAAACTTCACAAAAGCATAGGCAAGAGCAAAGTGAAGGGTCATTAACATAATGAAGTGAATGATACTTTCATAAACATCATAGGTATTATAAAGGGATGCTAAAAGAAGGGTAATAAAGAACATGACCACACACCAAAGCATCTTAATGATTTCCATAGAAAATGAAATGTTTGAAATGTTTTTGTAAATATATAGATTTGTTTGTATTTTTGAATTTAAAATGCAAGAACATAAACTAGATCTAATCTAAATGCAAGAAAGGATCTATAACCTAACACAATAGAGCATCTAATTCCACAAATAAAGGAAAGTATGTCGGGTTCACCAAAATGAATAGAGGCATAATGGAATCACCTCTATTCAATGTAATGTATGGGGGAAATATCAGATCCACTCCTAAATCCAAATTCCCAAAGTAGAGATCCAATTTGATCAACCTAAAGGTTAATACACAATCAAATCAACCTATGGAGAATATGAAAGAGAGAGAAAAACCCTATATTTCCCTATGGTAGAATTGTGCTTGAAATTTGAAATAATTGAAATACAAGTACTAACCTCAAATTAGGGCAAATCTGGAACATACCAATTTCTGATGTCTATGTACTTTCAAGCAATTCTACAACCTGTTCCAGACTGGAAATGCCGAGATGATGAAAACCCAAAAATATTTAATCTTTCTGATGGTAGGTAGTCTTTGACCCTCATAAAAGGTCAAAGGCTATATTCTTTATTTGAAGTTTGATTCTGACTTTGCTCACAGATCTTGGAAGTTCACCAAAAAGGGTATCCAAATCCGCTCTCAGATCCAAAATTTTGCACCTGCACCTGCAACAAAAAGGGGGCTTTTGTTGTTTGTTTGAGGGGTTTGCCTTGGTCAAACCCCAGTTTGGAATCAACCTTACTAATTAAATTGAAATAAGAATGCTAGCAAGTAGTAGAAGTAGATCTAACAATGAAGCTATGCAACTTGATGGACATGCAATTGTATTTCGAATGTAAACAAGTATATTGATATGAAAGCTTGAATACAATAATGGTAAATGTAAATCAAAACCATGAAAGTAAATAAAAAACCTCCATGCTTGTATTCTTGGAATCCACCTTGATGAATAAATCTAGAAGATGAACAAAGGTTCTTTAAGGAAGATCACACCACCATGATGGCTAGATCTAGGGTTTGAATGATGAATCTTGAATGCTTGAACCAAATCCCTTCAAAGGCCTGAATGCTTGAATCCTTGATCTTCAATGGAGAACTTGGGTGGAAAAGAGGACTTGAATGCTTCCTTGAAAATGCTTGATGAAATACTTTCTTGATCACCTTGAGAGCTTGAGAGAGGGCATTGCAAAACTCGATGTTTTGATCATGAGATTGCTTGGAAACTTGATGTAGAAAATGGGAGAGGAAGGTCTCCTTTTATAGTGAACTAGGGCACAATCCTCTAGAGGGGCCACCTTTGAGAATTAAATCCCATTTAGGTCCTAACCTTTAGAAAATATACCTAGATTAAATACAATTTGAAGATTTACCATTCTGAAACCCGAAATGGCCGACCCGAAGGTGGGAAAATAAATATCCCAGAAACCTGACACCTAAAAATCAAGGAAATTTGAAATTTGAACTGGGGGTCAAGGACGAGCTTGACTCTGACCTAGGTTAGGGTTGAGGTTGATTTTCACCCATAAGGTTGACTTTGATGTTGTGGTCAAAAACCTCTGGATCCTGACCCAAAATGCCAGGAAATGCAAATTGAAGTGAAAATTAGGGACATATAGAAGCAGAATGAGGAGAACAAGTATGATCCAAGAAAAGAGTTGATTCAAGGTGCTTGACATGACCGAGACCACTCACTCAAAGGGCTAAACTCTCTTAACATGGAAGTTCTTCCATTTTAAGATGATACAAAGATATGGAAAGAAAAATTTATTGGACTAAGAAGAGAGGGAAGGAGATTTTTGTACAATAAAGAGAGCTATTGGACTGATCAGACTAATATAAAAATTCAAAAACTAGATCTGAGAAGCAGAAAACACTACTAACTTGTACCTAAAGTTTGAGCCCAAAAGAAATGGAAGGGGTGACCTAAATAGATAGGGGAGACTGGAATCACCCCTATAGGTGAAATTTTTCCCTTTTTTGATAAAATATGATGTTTAGATCTAGTATATGTTGTAGACTATTATTCCTAAGAGAATAAAGATCTAGGGTTGTTCCTCCTATCACCTATTGAAAACACTTCAGATGGTGAGAGGGGGGTGAATTAGCATAAAGAAAAAATCACTAGTTGTCTTCCATAATCAACACATAGTTTTCATACATGGAAAACCCAAACGTAGAAAAAATGGTGAACTCTTGACCACAAGGAATAATTCACTAATGTGAATAGTTGATTACAAAATATGGTAGGATCTCACTACTCCATAATTTCAAGAAGACGCTCACTCCAAATACATCCCTGAATACAAATAGGGGCTCACTGTTGTAGATCTCTATAATTTTGTTGACTATTAGTGTCTTACACTTAGTCATATATCTAGGCAAGGATGGTTGGTCATCACTGCGACCGAGTCATTCTGTATAGGCTGAGTTTTGTATTGTATACTTACCAAGCAGTAGTACTACCAAGTTAAGTCATGGTCACAATATGTTTGTAATTTGTTGAGTATAGTTATTACCGAGTACAATAGTTGCCGAGTACAACAGATGCCGATGAAAGTTGATGCCGAGTGCTAGAGATAACTTTTACCGAGTCAGCCAGAATTGGCATACAAGTCTGGAATGGCACAATGATCGAGGTAAACCATTTTTGGTGATAATTATATTTTGTATGTTGTCTATTGAGGTAATCACGGAGGTGGTTACGCATCCATATTGCTATCATTGATCCCTATGTATAACCTTTAGCCAATCAAAAAATTGTATAGTATAGGCGGTAATAGGAATATATCTGGACCGTAGATCTTGTAACAGTAAAATGTTTTTGCTACTATATAAAGGAAGATCTAGGACAAGGATGTGTGTGAATCAAAGAGAGAAACAGAGACATTGAGATTGATTGAATACTATAAGTATGAGGAAATAATTAGGAGAAGTATTCAGACAAAGTTCAGTGACCGAGCAAAGCAGTGAAAGGATAGAGTCAAGAAAGATCAGATAGAAGAGATCACAATCATACAGTAAAGAGAAGATCTATTATCAACATATCAGTGCAAACCAAAGGATCATATACTGAGACATTTTAACCAGTGTATCAGGGTAAATCTCTTTACCGAGTGCTTACTTTATTGTAATTTTGTAAATCCTTTAACAAGGTAGACTGAATAAGTCTCTTAGCTTTTAACAGAGCAGACCTCTCATAGGGTAGATCATGATATGATCAAATTTTGTAAGCCCTAATAGGAAAACTTTATTATCTGCAGTAGTGAAGATTTGTGGTTGTCATCCCCACCCCAGTTTTACCTTTCAAGGGTTTCTGGGTTACCAAATCTATTGTGTTATGTGTGATTTCATGTATGCTGTTTGACATGATATATTACCTAGATTGTTCAAGTTTTGTTTACTTGATGCATAAAGTTCTAACAGTTTAAAGGAATATAAGTTAGTAAGTTCTGATTCACCCCCCCCTCTCAGTACTACTTTCCCATTTTATTTCCAGCAACTGCTAAGAACTTGAAAATAGAGGCTCACTGCCAAAGTAGAAAGATATAACAAAAAACTTATGCACCCTGTTAGAACCCAAAAATTCAAACATTTTGTAGTTCCATTTGCTTAAAATAAGCCTTCAAATTTTCTACACAAAGGTCATCACCAAGATTTTTTATTTGATATCCTTTCAAGAAGGTTGAAGCTAGAAAAGTTTTCTTGTAAAATTTTCATAATAATGGCTCCATGTGGGTGTGAAGTATATTTTTTATTACCTTAATATTTTTTGTATGAAGGGTAAATTGAACTATAATTGTAACTAGCTACACTTGTATACTGATGTCACAAAATAAGTTATCAGAAAAACCCACAGGAAGTTACCCCGATGGAAAATAATTCACAAAAGGGTGATTGACATAACATTACAACTTGACAAAAGATCCTAGAGGTTAGCCTGATAGATAAAATATACCAATGGAGAGACGATGCATGGGGGAAGAGAACATATCGGCAATAGCTATGCTGAAGGAATCAAATTAGGAAAAGAAAAGAAATGAAGTCGGTATAACACACAACGAAAATCCCCATTGGAAAATCATACACTAGCTACAAAGGATTTTATATTAAATATTCATATCTGAAAGATGTGTTTATTGTCTTTGGGATTTAAGGTTTTATCCTCATAGCTTTAGTTTAAGTCCTTATCTTTATTTGGGATATTGGGAAAATGGTTTCTCATGTCTGGTCAAGTCAGCCTTTGTCCTTTAAGTCCTAAGTGTTGTTGAGATCTGATATGTTGGTGGCAAGTTTGAACTTCAAAGAAATGCTAAGTACTTTAGTGCTGAGAATTCAATGCTCGAGATGCTAGAGTGATTGGGAATGAAAGCATAGAGAGGGAATCCTTAAAACTTTAAAATGATGATTGAGGCCATTGAGAGAAGGGAAGGTAGGAGGACATATGTCGATAGTACAAGATGAAAGAAATTGGAAAGTTCCTCTAGTTCTTGATGAATACATTAACACAACATATGGCGATAAAAGGAATGATTGAGGTCATTGTGAGAAGGAAAGGTGATAGAGGAAATATGTTGATAGAACAAGACCAAAGAATCAGGATGAATCACATTGATAAACTTATCAACATATAAATAACAATCATTGAAGTAGATTTTGAGATATCCCGATACTTGATAAGACTATCAAGATGATCTATACCAATAAAGGGAAAGAAAAATGTCATCGACATAACTAGACATCATAGTATGTTGGTTTAAGTCTTATCGACCCCTACTACATCAGATTATACTATATTGATATAAGATCCAAAAGGGCATTTAGGTAAGGAATTTTGATTGCACATTAGAGAAAGTTGGGCCAGTGAGGGTCATCAAAATAACAAAAGCAACCGACATAAAATTATTTGAGTTCTCCCTATACCCAATGAGTGCATCAAAATACCTTATCATTGAAGAAACCATTGTTATTTCAATAGGAGCTACCTAATAAATGTCATCAGTGTAACAATTACTATTGGTATAGCATTTTAATAGACTAGTCGACCCCCGATGAACCTATCGGTATTACCTATACCGACTGAAAGAAAAAATAAAGGATTCAGAGAAGAAGAAAAGAGACAACTACACTAATGGTGCCAAGAGAAACACACATCAAAAAGACCTACACTGATGGAGAACCATTGCCATATCAGTTGTTAAATTTTTGAAAAACTACCAGAGGATGCCATTAAATACCTAGATTGAAGGAATTAAGAGGCTCACACAAGGCATTGAAATAACCTATTAGTTTAAAGATTTGGTAAAATTTTCCCACACATACACCTCCGAAGGATACAAGGAGAACATGAAGGAATGAAAGGCCCTACTCAGAGATGATTAATTTCATAGGCTTGGTTTTATTATTATTACTTAGTTGTTTTAGTTTTCTTACCATAAACTAATTAAAACTAATCATGAAGATATGTGTCTCTTCATTTGTATGGAACCTCCTACTATATAGAGGAGATCATTTTGTAATGCTAAAGGACAAAAAGTCATATCTGAATACTACTTTATATACACTACACTTTTGCACATTATTTTTGTAAACAATGAAGACTTTCATTGTTAATATATATCAACAAGTTCTTTCAATTTGAAGTTGTGGGTCTGATCATTTTCGATTAATCAGTCCTTTGTGATTTTACTTTCAAAAAGTAAATTTGCTTCCAATCTTTGTGTGTGGAGATTATTTATATCATTTTGCAAACTTGATCATTAGATTTAATAAGAATTATTATCTTTATCTTATTGGTCTCATTAAGTTTTAGTTAAATTCATTAAGACTAATCGTCAAATGATAAAGCAATTAAAAGCATAAAAATAAAGCAGTTGATAGGAACATTTTCCCTGTCTCACATAAGTTGTACATAGGACTACGAAGAGACCATATCTATAGCCCAATTGAAGAAGGAACTAGTCTATCATCTTTTAAAATCTTTGTTTTAAGGATTACAAGTAGAAAGAAAGAATTATTTTGATTTTACACAAATCAATTTATAAAGCATTCTTGATTCTTCCATCTAAGTAATTAGCATCTAAGTTCAGTGATCAGTAGAGAAATTTGGTAATTGCAAGGGAAAGTTTAGTAATAGAAGAATAAGTCAGTTATTTATAAATTGTGAAGAACAAAATTTGATCTCCCTCAAGATCCCATCGCCATCTTGAGTGATCAACCATAAGCTATAATAAAATCACATCTACTATAAAATTCCTTCAACCAATAGATTAGTTGAAGGGATAGGTACACCCGCTTTGGTCCTTAAGAGCCTAAAGAGGAGGGGAAGAGGATAATAATACATTATTCTTGTTTGTTGGACAAGTTAGTTGGAAAGTCAAAGAATTGAGCTAGGAAAGCTCATAGGATTCCAAATCTTTTTATTTGGGAACCAACAAATTAGCGAATCTATTGGGGATCTATTTGTAAAATAGTTTTTCTCATATCTCTGGAGGACACTCTACTAGAGAAAAGAACTCAAAATACCAATAAACACATTTTCTTATAAGTGTGGTGGAAACTCTATAGTAGTTTAGGAATAGCAACGTGTCTTGCAAAAGGTTAAGTGAAGATCCTAGACACTTCTCTTTAAAGTACACGTGGGGTAGAAGATCCCTCAATAAAGGACATAATAACTATATTGAGTTATGTTCAAAAGAAACTTGAATAAGAATAAGGGTTCAGGCTCAAAAATCATATTTGTAGGATATAAGAGGTTCCCTGAAAAGGAAAGAAGAGTTTCCAATGAAGAGGAAGTTCCCATATCAAGTCATCATAGTCCTGGAAGAAATAATAAAAACCAGAATCCTTTTTCCTAAATAGATATGGAAGATTGTGATTCGCAAACATGAAATAAATCATGAAGAAGAAGATGAATAAGAAGAGGATCAACAATGTGATTCCATTTTTTGTAAGATGTTTAGTATGGGATCAAATGATGAGAAGATGGCTAGAGCTCTTAGCAGGAAACTAGATGAAATATTATAGAAGTTAGGAATACAAAGAAGTGCACTCTCTTCACCAAAAGAAAAATAACTAGAGATGAAAGACCAAGATATAAAATATTGAGAGATGGGAGGATAAGGGAAGAAATAATTAGAGAAGAAAGGGAATAAAGGGATGATAAGTATGTTGAAAAAATGGCTAGTGCTCCCCTCAAGATTTGTGACATGGTTTAACAACATCCTGTGTCTTCTATAAGTCTAGTGGTTGTATTAGGTATTAATAGGTTAATCTGTTGGTGCAACGAAAACTACTACTTGTAATAAGTGGTATCAGAGCTTGGTCATAGGTTCAAATCCCCTCGGGTAATGCTAAGGGGGAGATTGTTGAAAAAATGGCCAGTGCTCCCTTGAGGATTTGTGACACGGTTTAACAGCCTCCTATGTCTTCTATAAGTCTAGTGGTTGTATCAGGTATTAATAGGTTGATCTTTTGGTGAAACGACAATTACTACTTGTAACAAAGTCCTCTAAATAAAATCATCCTCATAGAAAAATTGGAGAGAGTTTTTTTAACATGGGTCATACTAATCCATTGTTTGAACCAAACACTAGGGAAAGAAATGGAAGTAATAATAGTGAGAAACTTGGTCATTGGAGACCACCAAACTATGGAGGAATTAATAATCATGGCAATCCAAGACAAAAAATAATGGCAATGGAAACTAGAACAATCGAGGATAGAATTTTGGAAATTTAAATCACCAAAATCATGTGGTAAGAATAAATAATCCTGGTGCACATAATGTTGGACTAAGAGAACCTATGGTAATAGACAGATACATGAAGTTGGATTTTAGTGGGATAGTAGGCTATCCAAGCCCTATTCAAAATGAATTGAGCATAACTATTCTAAAGTTTAGTGGTAATGGGACTAAATATGCCAAACAACATGTTATCAATCTGAAAAACACAATTGAGGAGTTATAAATTCATCATGAGGATGTTTTCATGACACTATTTGTGCAATCATTAACTGAAGATGTTGGAGAATGGTACAAAGGGCTCCCTGATGGATCAATTTCTAGTTGGAAAGAGTTTGCAACACAATTCATTGATGAATTTGGTGATTACACTAATACTTATTTTTCTTCTCATGATTTAACTAGTATTAAGAAGAATTTTAATGAATCAATGGAAAAGTTTAATAAAAGATTCAACAAGGTACTAAATAGGATCCCAAGAGATATAAGACATGTTGATTCTTTTTTGATTGATTTCTACTTAAGTTTGTTTTATAGTAAAACTCATTATGAGATCAAATCACATAGGCCTACAACATTACAACATGCTTTCAAAACTCCTACTACCATTGAGAATGATAGAAATGCTACTGGAAGAGTGAACACGAGGGACGATCCTAAGTTGTATAATCCTAAAGCCCCTAAAAAGGATGATATGATGGAAATAATGGATATGCTCAAGGATCTAAAGGTAAGATAGAATAAGAATGAAAAACTTATGATAAATAAGAATGATAGGCTAGGGTTACATGATATGCCTTACAATACTTCATGGAAAAATGGAAAAGAAGAATTTCCAATTCAACATGTTAATAAAAAGACTCTAGATCCATTGAGTATAACTAATCACATGGTAGATGCTCGAACCCATGGTGTGAAGCATGTCACATGCCTCGCTCATCCCAATAGTGTGTGATAACACTAAGCTTACAAGGGGATAATACTGAGGAAAATGAGTATGAAAAAGAACCAATTGTCAATGTCATGCCTATAGAACCATTTTTTGGGTGAAGATAATTATGATTCATATGAGGAGGAATATGAAATGGATGTTGATTCAAAAATATGTAGGTAGAAATATAGTATGCAACAAGTTTTTTTTTATGATGATAAAAACATTCCATGTTAGGATTAGGTAATACTGAGAGTGGGGGTGAATCAGTATTACAACACTCTAATTTAAACTTCAACCAATTGTAAATAAACCATAATAATGCTGAAAAGAAAATAACATAAATGCACAACACATTACTCATAACACCATGATTTGTTTTCGAGGAAACCCTAGCCAACGAAAAACCTTGGTGGGGATGGTACCCTCAACTATGCACTAAAATATAGTATCCTTGTTAGGAGATCTAGCCCTGTTAGGAGTTGATTATTACATAGTACATTTCCTTGTTAGAGGAATACAAAACCCTGTTAGGGGTATACAAAAACCTTGTTAAAGGTGGTGAGCTTAGAACTCTTATAATCAGAATATTGTCACAAAGTATTCTTCTAAAGTGAACAATACAAGCATCTGCTATGCTAAGATAGTTCTAGTTATAGCTCTATCAAACATTGATCTTGCATCTACTCTCTTCTTTGAGATTCACATCCATTACCTCATCATCACAATCACACTAATCGCTTCCACATAACACTCTATACTTATATTACTTCTTCCATCCGATCAGCTCTCAAAATACATTACAAAACATAATAATTACTTATGCAAATGATCAACATAAAGTCAGCGATCATATATTACCAAAGTGTCAGCAATATACAACATCCATCTTACTTAGCATGTCTCCATACCAACTAACCTTGCCTCAATCATCGCGACTGTTCATATGCCCTATTTCATTGATTCCCTATCTTCACATACCTTCACAACACTATATCTTACTGATCTCATCACTGAAACATGTGTAAACTTAACTAAAGCTTACACATATCCCAAAATGTCTTCTACTAACTTTGCAATACATAACACATCATATATTATCTTCACTGATCAAAATTGTACCATAGTATACTGTTATTCTGACTTTGTACTTAGTCATTTTCATGACCGAGTCTCCAATAGCAAAACTCTCTACATGTGATCATTCCAGCATAAGTGTTTCCATAAATGACAACCATTAAGTGATCCCTAGTGCTCCCAAAACATCACTTGCCAAAAATCTCTCACTTTGGCATTGATGGCAACACTTAGCAAAAAATGACTAAGTGTCAAAGAATTATCTTCCTTCTACATATATGCATATCTTTTCTTATCTTTCTCTTTTTCTCTTTTTTAAAAAAAAAATTATTTTTCTTCTTATTTTCTCTTCTCTTCCTCTGCCTTTGACATCAATGGCAAAGGTACTTGCAAAATTTTAAAATTTGAAGCATATAAGAATTCAATGCTTACTCACCAATCTCAAAATGTCTTGGAAGGAGTCTTCCAAGGTCTTTACTTCATCTTCCCATGACTTAATTACAAGTTCATTGACATGGATTAGTCCATTCAGTGCATAGGATGTTGTTTCTACTTCCTTTAGCTCAGTGGGTAAGGAACTTGTCATTGAGCCTTCTATTTTATCCATCTCCATCAGATGAGATTCAAGAATTGATAGCTTAGGAGTGATTAGACTGTTCAACAAACCAAATCTTTCCACTACTCTCCCTTTCTCTGCATTCAAAGCACTAATCTTATCCAATATCTTGGATGCCTTCTTATCCATCTCCAATATAGTTTGTGAGGAGGATTCACAATTGTCCATTATGTTGTCTAAGGTAGTCGTATCCTTGGCTATGATATCTTCTATATTCCTAACATGTTTGATAGGGTATATGCAATAGCTATAGACCTTTTGTCCTCTTTTCACACATCTTTTGGCCTTTCTTGTTTTTTTTTTTAGAATGCCCAAGTCCCATGAGATGGACTGACAAACTTCCTTCAACTTATTTTCTAGGAAATTGTTTTTTACCTTATCCTTTGCAGTCTTTAGCAGTGAATCAAAATGACTGTCAAAGCTATCTAATTGCATGCCTAGGTTCTCTACATCATCCTTTCCTTTAAAAACAATAGGTTTAGGGAGTATTTTATTTACCATCTCCACTGCGCTACAAATCATCTTTACCCTTTTATCTCCTTTTTGTTCTAACCTTTCCTTTGACTTAGCAAATTCCATGAAGGATAACCTCATGAGTTCATCCTCATCTGACACAAGGGAAGGGAAGGTAAAAGCATAATCAGGGTTAATTGACTCCACTTAAACCCAAAACAAGCCCTGTGAAGAGTTACACATGGAAGAAATATGAATACATGCAATAAAGAAATAAAACACAGAGCATATGAGACAAGCAACTGACAGTAACACTAGAACAAATTTTATATTAATAGTAACATGCCCGACTGTGAGGCCTTCTAGGTTTCGGCCTTATACAATGAATTTATGAAATCCAAATCACAATTCGCATCCTTCTGCTTGTTCTTCTACTATTACTCATCTAAACTAACTAAGCCTATCCTCTACAACATCCCAAGCTTCCAATATATAGCTCGCAAAGCCACAAGTCGGCTAGTCAAGCATTTAATTACATTATAGGTCCACTTAGAAGGAGAAACCAAAACTAAAGCTAAAACAACAAAACACAATGCACCTTAAGATTTAGGTTTCACACATGATCCAAGAACATATCCACAACTATGCAAGATCCAATTTCCCCGCACATAACCATGCAAGGAAAAATACCACACGTTTCATGCGAAACTGGTGGTAAATTGACACCTGAGGAAAATGATGATAACTTCCAAGTCCAATTGAATTAGGATGTCCAATCTTAGGAGAAGGTCCAAGAATAGGTCCAAGGCATGAAATAAACTTCACAAGTCATGAAACCAATAGAAACATCATTGGTAAAACAAACACCAGACAGGTACAGGAAATAGAAACTATTTTTGGTGATGCAAGATTGCTCAAGACCCAAGATGTGCCTGCATCAAACACCTGGGGTTACAAAAGAACTGATGTCCACATCAGGTACTACTCAAATTATGTCCTAAATCATAAAGATCTAATTCAGCTTGATTAATCCATGAACCATCTTCAACCAGCTTATCTTTCCACTGAACTAGGTATTCCATGTAGTCCTTTCCCCTAGTACTCTTGCTTATTGTACTGTTAAGAATCTTCACAATGACGTCTTTGTCTTTCTTAGGAAAATTCATTTTATGTTTAGTCTCATTAGGTGATTCAAAATACTCAAAGATGTCTACAATGTTGAATATAGGTGATATATCCATGTCCTTAGGCAATTCCACTTCATATGCATTTCCACTGTCAAACTTCTTCAAAATCTTACAAGGTCCAAATTTATTGACCTTCAATTTGTTGTAGGTACTAACTAGAAATATGTTCTTCTTCAAATGAATCATAACCTCATCTCCAACCTCAAAATATTTATGTCTCCTTCTCTTATCTTCTCTCTGTTTATATTTCAGATTATTGTCCTCCAAATCCCTCTTAACTTCATCATGAAAAGTTTTCATGTATTCTGAAAAATGATCTACTTCAGTACTTCTTCTAGTCTCAGTAGGTAATTCTCTCAATTTTGTAATTCCTCTAGGGTGAAATCTAGTAACAATCTCAAATGGTGTCTTTTTAGTACTTTTGTTCAAAGAATTGTTATATGCAAATTCAGCTTGCGCTGAAACCAAATCCCAAACAACAAGCTTATCTCCAACTAAACATCTTAATAAGTTTCCCAAACTCTTGTTCACAACTTCAATCTGTCCATCTTTCAGAGGGTGAAATGTAGAACTAAATTTCAACTTAGTATTCATCTTTTTCCAAAGTGTTCTCCAAAAATAACCAGTAAAATTAGTATCTCTGTCTGAAACAATAGACTTAGGAAAACCATGTAATCTTACCACTTCTTTGAAAAATAATTCAGCTACATGCAATGCATCGAATGTCTTCTTACAAGGTATGAAATGTGCCATTTTTAAAAATTTGTCAACTACTACCAAAATAGAATCATTACCTCTCTGAGTTCTAGGCAATCCAAGAACAAAGTCCATACACACATCTTCCCATGGTCTATCAGTTATAGGAAAAGGTGTATACAATCCCACATTCTGACTAGTTCCTTTTGCTACTTGAAAAACTCTACAACTTCTTACCATTCTCTGTACATCTCTGTAAATCTGCAGCCAAAAGTATCTCTCTAAAATCAATTTTACTGTCTTGTCAATCCCAAATTGTCTAGCAAGTCCACCACTATGCTTCTCCTTTATGATGTTTCCTCTCATAAATCCTCTCGATATACAATACTGAATTCCTTTAAACAACATGTCTTCCTTTATGAAATAATCAATCCACTTATCACTCACTATGTGTTCCTTACAAGATTTCCAAGGCTCTACAAAATCAATGTCAGTCTCATACAAACACTTCAAATCATCAAAACCAAGTATCTCAACTTTCATTTTTGTCAGCAAACTTCTTCTTCGACTCAGGGCATCAACAACCTTATTCAACTATCTACTCTTATGTTTTAATGAAAATGAGAAATTCTACAAGAACTCAAGTCATTTCATATGTCTTTGATTTAACTTATTCTGACTTCCTAAATACTGTAAAGCTTTATGGTCAGTATATAACACAAAATCTTTAGGCATCAAATAATGTCCCCATTTCTTCAAAGCTTGAACAATAGCATAGAATTCCTAGTCATAAACTAAATATTTTCTCTTAGCATCATTCAAATTCTCACTAAAGAAAGCTACATGTCTTCCTTCTTGACTCAAAATAGATCCAATTGCACTTCCACTAGCATCACATTCAACTTCAAAAACTTTACTAAAAGAACGCAAAGCAAATGTAGGCAACTCTGCAATTCTTTGTTTCAATATTTCAAAACTCTTATGTGCTCCATGTGTCCATTTGAAATCCTTTTTATCTCCTCTCATGGTTTCAATCATAGCATTACAAATAGAACTAAAATTTTTGATGAACTTCCTATAAAAACTTGCCAATCCATGAAATGATCTTACCTCTCCAACATTCTTTGGTGTAGGCCAATCAAGTATAACTCTTACTTTCTCAGGGTCCATCCTCAATCCATTAGCTGAAATCACAAAACCAAGATACACAATCTCCTCTTTCATAAATGAACATTTCTTCAAATTAATCAACAAATTTTCTTCCTTCAATCTCTGCAATACTTGTTTGATATGTTCAAGATGTTCTTCTTTACTCTCACTGAATATCAAAATGTCATCAAGATATACAATCACAAACTTACCCAAGAATCTTTTCATAAATTCATTCATTAGCCTCATGAAAGTACTAGGTACATTAGTCAAACCAAAAGGCATGACCAACCATTCATACAAACCTTCATTAGTCTTAAAAGCATTTTTCCATTCATCCCCTTCTTTGATCCTAATTTGATGATATCCACTTTTCAAATCAATCTTGGTGAAATACTTTTCTCCACTCAAACTATCCATTATGTCATCCATCCTAGGCAAAGGAAATCTATACTTTACTGTTATCTTGTTTATAGCTCTAGAATCAGTGCACATTCTCCATTCTCCATTCTTTTTAGGTGCTAACATAGTAGGTACTGCACAAGGACTCAAACTTTCCCTAATCAGTCCTCTCTCAAGCAATTATTTCACTTGTCTATTCAACTCAGTCTTTTCATCAAGTGTCAATCTATGTGGTTCTTTGTTAGACAAACTAGCTCCAGGTATCAAATCCATACAATGAGTTATACTTCTCATAGGCGGTAAACCATTAGGTACATTATCAGAAATGATATCACTAAATTCAATCAATAAAGATTCAATCTTAGGTGCATGTTCTAATTCATCTTGTTTTCTAGTTTTCCTTGGTATTAAAGGAAAGAAAATATTATGTTCCTTCATGTCTCTTACAAATGTTTTACCATCAACCAAGCATAGTTTGACTGTGGTACAGTGACTTTCATCAAAATTCTCTATCAAAGGCAAAAATACTTGTTTCTTTCCATCCATCCAAATAGTATATTGATTCAATCTACAATCATGCAAAGCTTTCCTATCATACTACCAAGGTCTACTCAAAAGAATATGACAACAATCCATAGGCATAATTTATCACACAAGACTTCATCATGATAATTCCCAATTTTGAACTTAGCAAGGCATTGTTCACTTCCAAGTAGTTTATGCTCCTTCTGGATCCAAGCAATATGGTATGCCTTAGGATGTTTCAATCTGTGCAACTGCAATTTTCTAACCAGTTCTTCAGATGCCAAATTATGAGAACTTCCACCATCAATGATTACTTTGCAACATTTGTCAGTGATCTTACATCTATTTCTAAACAAGCTTTTCCTCAGGACAGGTTCTTCATCAGCTTCGTGATTACACAAGATCCTTCTTAGCATCAAGTTCTCACCATGTTTAGGCTCATTAGACACTTCCACAATTTCTTGACAAGACAAGTTACTTCTGCTATTACCTCCAATCTTCTTTCTAGAGTTAGTACATTCAAAGGCTCTATGTCCTTCTTCCCCACATTTATAACAAGTACCTTTAAACCAAGACTTTTCTTCTCTCTTTCCATTATTATTATTCCTAGAGTAACTAGTATAGCTACCTCTAGAGTAGTTACCTCTTTTACTAGTAGGGTCATCTTTCCATCCTTTATCTTGTACTACATTGTCAGATCTGCTACTTTCTCCATAGAATCTACCTCTGCTTCTTTGAAATCTGCCACCTCTTCCTCTTTGTCTTTGATCATGTCTTTTTTTCAATCTTTCCTCAGCCTTCAAAGAAAATTGGTATGCTTCTTCCACACTATCAATCTTCGTATAACTGATCTCATCTTGAATAGATGTCCTTAGGCCATTCAGATATCTAGCCACCTTTTCAAATTCATCATCCACATGTCTATATCTGATATCTAATCTATAAAATTCCTCAATATATTCTTTCACACTCATGTCCTTTTGTCTCAAATTCTACATTTTCCTCATCAAACTAACTTGGTAATCATATGGAAGAAACTTCTTCTTCATCTTTCCAAGCATTTTCATCCATGTCTTGATCTTTTCTTTTCATCTCTTCTGTCTCTCAGTTTGCAAATGATCCCACCAAAGGGATGCATGACCTTTCAACTTTGTGATTGCAATCTTAACCTTCTTATTATCAGGAGTACCGTCACACTCAAAGTATTTATCCATCTTAGAGATCCAATCCAAAAGTGCATCAGTCTCAAGTCTTCCATCATAGAAAGCAACTTCCACTACAGGTTTGGAGTTAGCCTTAGACAAAACTCTCAAAATTCTTTCCTCATTCTGTTCAACTTCAAGTTTAGGATTAGGTGCTACTTATTCTTCATCACTAACATCTTCAAGATGTGCACCTCTCCTCTAGTCTATTTCTATAGCTTCAAGCCTAGTTGCAATCTACCTCAACATACCCATGATAGCATTGTCATTCCCTCTACCATGAACCATATTTACAATCAAGTTCCAGCAAGATCATAACCTTCTACAAGTTATAGGTCATATTTCAGATCCACCACCCTACAACCAATCTTTAAGGTTCTCCATGATCCAATCCATAAGAAAGAACTTCACTCTAATACCACTTGACACAAGTGCAGGGAAGGTACAAGAAGAATCAACATTAATTGACTCCACTTAAACCCACAACAAGACCTGTGAAGAGTTACACATGGAAGTAATATGAATACATGCAATAAAGTAGTAAAACATAGAGGATATGAGACAAACAATTGATAGAAACACTCGAACAAATGTTACATTAATAGTAACATGCCCGGCTATGAGGCCTTCCGGGTTTTGGCCTTATACAATGAATTTATGAAATCAGAATCACAATTTGCATCCTTCTTCTTGTTCTTCTATTATTACTCATCTAATCTAACTAAGCCTATCCTCTACAACATCCCAAGCTTCCAATATATAGCTCACAAAGCCACAAGTCAGCCAGTCAAGCATTTAATTACATTATAGGTCCACTTAGGAGGAGAAACCAAAAATAAAGCTAGAAACAACAAAATATAATGCATCTTAAGATTTAGGTCCACACATTATCCAAGAACATATCCTCAACTGCGCAAGATCTAATTTCCCTGCACGGAACCATGCAAGGCAAAATACCACACGTTTCATGCGAAACTGGCGGTAAATTGATACCTGAGGGAAATGACGATAACTTCCAAGTCTAATTGAATTATAACGTACACTCTTAGGAGAAGGTCCATGAATAGATCCAAGGCATGACATTAACTTCATAAGTCATGAAACCAATGGAAACATTGGCAGTAAAATAAATGCAAAACAAGTACAGGAAACAAAAACTATTTTTGGTGATGCAAGATTGCTCAAGACTCAAGATGCTCCTGCATCATCATCCATGCTTTCTACAGATGTACTCACTAGTTTGGCCATACTTCCCAATAATAGAGTAGAGGATGTGTCATGTTCTTGCTTTCACTCAACTCTTACCTCAACTTCTTTTTCTATTCTTGTTTCTTCTACTTGCCTTTCTTCTTTTTGTATCTCCTTTTCCTGTACATTCTCTTCCTATTTTTCCTCTATATGCTCTTCCTCTATCTGTCTTTCTTCCTCAACTATCATCGCATTGTCTAAGTTGTCAAGAAATGGGTCATTCACATCAAGCATGGTATCAAGGGTCGTAGGAACACCAGACATAAAGAAGTCTGGTTGCATGTTAACTTCACTTTCTTTCTCACACACTTCAACTATCGTAGAACTTTCTCCAATTCCCATAGGTGTAGGCTTGGTAACCTTGGGAGGTGACCTATTTGCTGGCATATCACTTATAAGAATTTGATCTAGTGCCTTTGGAGTATCCTCTATGAATTCATCATACTTGCTTGCCCTAATTTTCACCATTTTGGCCTTTGTCCTCAATAAGGGTTTTAGTTCTTTGATGATTCTCTCCCTCTCTTGTATAGAGACTATCGGTAAAATATCTTCAATGGCCTTGTTTATTATATTCTCATCCTCAGACTATACTAACTATTTTCTAATCTCCAACTTGCTATGCTTCCTTCTATCTCTAACAAATTCTTCTTGAAAACTAATAAATGCTCAATTACTATGTCCTCAATTATTGCCTAATTGTCAGAATCATACCTTTCATAATATTCACTCTTTTTTGCAAAATCAAATTATCTAGCTTCCACAGATCTTGTGGGCTCTTCTGTACTACTTTTTCTTCTTCCTTCTCAATCAATTTTTCTCCTTTCTTCTTTGTTTTAGCTTCTACCTTATGATTTTAGGGCTTCTTTATTTAGTAGATCTTCTAGGTGTGTTCATAGGTACAAATTCTTGTGTAGTCTTCTTAGGAGTGACTGAAAAATCTATCACACTACTCTTCTTGGTCATTGATTATCAAACAGTGTAGAAATGATATGCTTCAAGCTCTTTTATCCTTTGCAAGTTGAGTAAGTGCATTAATCACATGTAGCTCAACTTCACAGACTGTCAAGTCAAATAAAATCTCATGAACACAAGATATGAATCTCCAAGTGATGTGATCACAAACATAGATTACATATTATCTATACACACTATATCTAAGCTTGCATGAGCTCATTCCACATAATCAGGGGATGGATATATTCTGGTATCTTCATCCAAGGCTCCCCCTAAGGCTATGTGGCCTTCTAGGTCAATGTCTCAATGAAATCATCATGTGAAGATATAGTAGTATCTACTGTCTCTCCTTGAACCAATGCCTTATTGAACTCTTTTATCTTCCACACTTTCTCATCCTCTTCATTTTTAGATTTCTTGAAATGATTCTCAAACTCATCCATATACTCATTAAGACTTTTGGCACTGTCACCCACATTCTTCTTTATAACCATATAAGGTGGTCCTCTTGGTCCTCTTCTATTGTCATCTCCATTGTATCTACAAAAATTATGTGTCCAAGGTTGTTGCATTTGTAACATGTAGGTGGTCTCCTTCTATCTTGATTTACTTGTAGCTTACAATACCTTGTAGTATGCCCAAATTTATTACATTTGTGACATGTGATCTTGGCTACTAACTCTTCTCTGATGTAGTCTTGTTTATATCTAGACTGATCGGGTTTTCTGCATTCTACCTTCTTATATCCATAATCATAATAGTTATAACAATAATGAGAAAAAGGTTTGAAAGAGATATTACCTCTACAATCTTTCTTCATGTGTCCAAGTTTGTTGCATCCAAAGAATCTACCTCTGAGAGGTCTGATCTGATCTCTAGGTCTTTCAAGGGTAGGTCTTTCTTAAGTCTTTTCTTCATCTATTTCTTCATTAATCTTAGAACATTTTTCTTCATTGAGTCCAACTCCATTCATGTCTCCTTCAGGTTTCTGTCTTTCTCTTTGTTCATCAGTCTTACCCTTGCTCATGTGCAACTTGTCAATATGTAGTTTGGATTGAGTGAGTTCTCCTTTTATGATCTGATTGTATTTCTCCAATTTCTAACACTTATCCTTGTAATGATCAAGTTTAGTCTTCATTTGTCCTATCTACTCATTTGCTTCTTTTAGTGACTCTTCAACTTAGTATCTTGCATCCTTTTCATGTTGAATCTCTTTAATCACCAAAAGATTGATTTGTTCTTTTTCCTGATCCAGCTTCTTTACTTGGTCTGATGTATCATTGTCTAAATCCTCTTTGATCTTATCCATAAGGTCTTGTTTCCAAATTTTTGAAGTTTCAAGATGTTCTTTTAGTATCTTGATGAAACCTTCTGCTCTTCTCAGTTTGAATTTCAATTCACCATTCTCAACCTTTTCTTTGTCCAGGTCATGAAGTGATGCTTCAAAGTTCTCTTGCAAACTTTTTGGATCCATTTTGATCTCCCTTAAGCTATTAGGCTTTCTCTCCAAGGGCCAATAGCTCTGATACCAATTGTTACTATTAGGTAATACTAAGAGGGGGGTGAATCAATATTACAACACTTTAATTTAAACTTCAACCAATTGTAAATAAACCATAATAATGATAAAATGAAAAGAACATAAATGCATAACACATAACTCATAACACCATGATTTATTTTTGAGGAAACCCTGGCCAAGGGAAAACCCCAATGGGGATGGTACCTGTTGGTAAACATAATGTTCTTTTTAGATTTAACTCTTTATTTTCCCAAAATCTCTTAAGAAACAATATGAATACGAACAGTTGGAAATTTGTTTCTATTCAACTTACTTTCCTTTGAATTTTAACAGGTATAGCTCCCTCATGTAGAGGATATGAAAAAAAATTTGTTTGTTCTAAAACCTAATAGGGTATGTTCTTGACCAGAGAACAAAAGAGGTAACCAAACTAGCCCTCAGTGAGAAACTAGTCCATGCAATGATTTTGATCCTAAACTCTAACCAACTTCATGATTTCACAATACTTATGAATTCATGCCAGTGGGAATGCAACAAAGAATCCTACTTGAATGAATGAAAATGTAGTAAAATAACATAGATTAATTTATTCTAAAATATGACACATGAGTATTTTCCCAATCTCACAACAATGCTCCGATTACTATCAATTAGTTGCATTAAAAGGTAGAAATAGATTTTCGCCTATTCCCTAACTTCAATCCAACTTAAGGAAAATATTCAGATTCACAAAAGCATGGAACAATAAATAAAAGGCACAAAACACATTCCATATTGACTCCGCAACAAGATGTATTTCACACCAAAAATTAGCTGATCTTTTCATTCATTTTCAAAGTGTTACATATAGGCTTCAAGAATTAAGTTGTTACAAAATCTGTCGAATAGATTCATATTCTACAAAGGTCGGTGAATGACAAGTGGATATTTACTGACTATACAATATATATCATAAAGGAAAGAAAAGGGGGAAACTACTTGTTCTTTTCTGATATCTTCCCCTTCTCCAATTTAGCCTTATGAGCTTTAGCAGCCGCAAGAATCAGAATCATCCTTTCAGAATCAGGAATGTAAATATTTTTAAATCTTATGAGCCAATGAGCATGATCTTTCTCTATGCATTTTGCAACATCTTTTCAAGGTTGTGTCTTCTCCATGGCATTGTATATGCATCCACTGAGTTGCTGAAGATCAAGTATTCTATCAAGATGAGACCCAGATAACTCTGTAAGCTGGTCCAAGTAGTTAGAGAATGACTTTTGCATATTGGTTATACCAATCAGGCTCTTTACATCTCCGCTAGTTTGTGACTCGGAGTGAAGACCTATCAGATATACAAAGATTTTACTTTTCTCTTTGGTGACCTCTTCATCGATCGCTTTCATCTTCATTTCTACCTTGATTATCATCTCCATTTTGAGTTCTACCCCTAGAGCCACTTGACCAGGGGTTCATCTCCTTTCTGCAATATGTTATCCTTGATTGCATCCTTAGTCTTCATTGCGAATAGCCAATGCAGTAGCACCATGCATTCTTCACATCTCAACCTCTCTATTGTGAGTGTCTGCATGTGTTCTTTGAGAGAATCCTTCTCTACTTCTAGCTTTAAAAGGACATTTTTGAGCTGCTTGATGGCTACCAGACCTTCAGACTTAAGTCATTTGATCCACCTCCTACCAATATGCCCGAAATGCCTATCCTCTTGCAATTTGGCAATTATCACCTCATTCTCGGCTATAGTAGGATCAAATGTTGCTGGAGAATTGGGTAAGCTTGCTACAGGAGTGACCAACTGCTTGATGAAGTTAGTCATTTCTTTAATCTCCACCTTGAGCTAAGTCTTAGTGACTTTGAGTTCTTTCAACTCTTCCTTGATCAAGATGTTATTGGACTTCCACAAGTCTACTTTTGTATCATGGCAGGCGAGCCCCATGTCCAAGACCTGGAGTGCAAATTTTGAGGTAGTAAGATCTTCAATTCTGCCATCCTTTAGCGGCTTGCCTATTTCCATAGTCAAGTGTCTTGTGTCTAGATCTCGGCCAAGAGTGATCAGAGTCCTAGTCTTCTTTTCCTTGCTTATGGTTGAACCCAACTGCATCGCTTGTGAGAACATCTCACCACTAGGAGCACCTTGCTCAACCCTTTTTCTTTTCGATTCCAGAGTATTCTCGAGCCATGATTCTACACTTGTAACTTTTGTTGTAGAAATTAAATCTTCAACAAATAATTTCCTAATAACAAGAGGAGAAGACTTTTTCTTGTAAGTGAAAGGATTAACTTGTGGAGAATAAATACTCTTTTCCTTTCAAGGAGACCCCAAGTGCTCTTCATCCGCCTTAGATTCTGAACTTCTACTGTCATCACCAACTTTGACAATGGAAGGGGCCCCTTGACTAAGAGTGTCACCCTATATTTCAATGGTTCCTCCTAGTGCTTTCTGCTCTGGTTCTAAGGCTCCAACAGGTTCTTCCGTCGGGTTGTCAAATTTCCCAACTTCAACTTCTTCATTTGAACTAATGACTGGAGATGGACCTGCTCCACAAGTATTCTCAGTTGGGATCTCTTTTTTAGGTGGCCGATCATCTCCACCTATCGGTTGGGCTAGTCCTTTGCCCACAGATGAAGTTGGCAAAGAGGAGGATGTAGGAACACTCACCGGCTCGATTGCATGAGCTTGTTGAGGAGTGGGCATCCCAGACCTCTTTTTCCTTCCCATCATCTGCTAAGCCCACTTATCAGTTATCTTAATGATTTTGGACATTAAGATTTCCAACTCTTCTATAGCTTAACCTTGAACTAGCTCTAATCTCACAAGGAAAGGTTTGATCTTTTCTCTATATGTATCACTGTACATGTGTTCTCCATCATCAACAATGCCCTCAATATTAATGTTGACATTGAACAACCTGATTTGTTCAATGGTCAACCTGGAGTAAAACCTCTCTCGGCTCTCTAGCTCATCCTTGCAATTCACCTAATAATCTTCAATTTTGGGGATATGCCTGACCACAATGCCAATCTGTAGATGAATTTTGGCATAATTCACTGGATCGAATTGCGACCTCAACAATTCATAGTTCTCTAGATTATATTTACTCTCGAACAACTTTATCACATTCTTAGCATTTGATCTTGACATGCAGCTATAAGCTCCAATAGTAATAGGGAATTCATATCCTTTCTTCTTAATTCCCACACTAATCAGGTTCACTTGCAACATCTACCAAATCACATCTATGAGCACAATCATTTCATCGGGGTACTTTGGTAGCTTCATGGGAAAATCATCAAAACCTGCAAGATGAAGGTATGAGAAACTAGCAAATTGAATGAAGAAACTACCAAATTAGGTGATGAATTCCATGGCCTTTGGTGAGAATCTCCGCTCTTGGCATCCTTGTAACTCTCTGCAAAATCTCATTGTAAATGAGTCATTAACTTTAATGAACTCAGCATAGCTACTTTGTAACTTCAAATGAGGGAAGAAATCATAAATTTTCACATCTTCAAATTCTTCTAACCTAGGGAGTCTCGACCATACTTACAATGTAGCTAAAACATAGATCAAATAGGAAGACATATAAAATTTGTTCTGGTACTTAGTGGGATTCAAAGCATTAGATAGATTTTCACTTACCACTTGAGCCCAATCTATATAATGGTGCTTAGCACATATTACCTGGACCAAGAAGAAGTAGTGTTCTATGAAATTCAATGCATCACTTTCACCTCTTATCTTGTGAAGGAGTACCAAGATGTTGATGATTTCAGCCTTCGGATCTATCCTGAAAAGTGTCTTTGGCACTTTTTCCTTTATACTTCTGGCTTTTTGAAACCATGAGTTCATTATCTCTTTCCTCCATCTCATTTTCTTCTCATTATATTTTGATATTACGACTGAGAAGTTCATGTATGAGAATTATGCTCGCACTGGGATACAAAGACTATTCTGCACAAAATCTCTATCAATGGAGATGAGTACTGTGTCATCTGGTAGAAAAATCTATTTTGTATCTGGGTTGAATCTTGGATTAGTTCGAGAGCTTGTGCTGTAACAGGAAATCTAGAAACTTCAACCAAACTGCTACCTTTGAGCTTCTGTGTCATAGGGTGGAAATTTTCTTCACTCAATCTTTTGTGTAGATTATCTAGATCATAGAATCTAAGGGATGTATTTGTCAGATTATGCCATTTGGATGTAATCCCTTTCAACCCATCAAAACCCAAGAATCTAGTGACCATAGCTTCTAATTTTTCTTTCAATTTACTGTTAAGAAGTTTTGGAGTATGCCGATAGATGATTTGTGAAATCATGAGGAATAAAAGGCACATGAGAAATATGGGAGCAAATGGTAATTTTTGACTGATCACTTGAGTCTTTTATAAACAACTTGTTTCCTTACTGTTATTTTCCATATCTCGCACAACATGAGTGAGAGATTTTTAAAAATATCCATTATAGTTCTAATGTTAATATTTGAATTAAATGCATCTTATTAATGGCCTTAGAAAATCTTAACCCGTTTGAAGTAGTTGTAAGGGTAACTTTATTGAGGCAGTGGATTTTTACCTTTTTGCTTCTCTCAATTTGATGCCTTTGTCAGAGAACTCACTTCGAAGGTGGGAACCTGACTATGGAGAAGCTAAGAAGTGATTTTTTGAAATTCTGCAACTAGTCCTTTTCTTTATCAACTTCCCTTAGGTATCAAAATAAATTACCTCAATCATACCTGATCATTCAATCTCTATGATTTCTTGTGCTTATTTCTTCACAAGTTGTCGCTTCTCAAAAACTGACCTTCTTAGGTGATTTTTCGACAAGGGAGAAGCGGAAAATTGATTCTTTGGGAAAGCTCTTTTACTCACTTTCTCTTATTCTAAGACCACTTTATCCAATGCAAGGATTCAATCTTCTTTACTCAAAATCTAGATGCTTGGCTCTTAGGAATCTTTGATATACTTTCTATTGTCCTTCAGAAAGCAACCCCCATAAGACAAACTCCGCAAGCGAAGAAGTTTAATATAGTCTCTTTTCCAAGCTACTTTTCTAGACCTAGCTTGTTCTTAATCCAAGGATCTCGATCTCTAGGCCTTGTTTGTGCGCTTGATGATTCTTGTATTAGCATCCTGCGGAAAATTACCTTCATGGGTCGGAACCTATCGAGGAGAAGGCGATTTTCAATTTTCTGACAAAGGGGGAAAATGTTATTTTAGAGCTTCACATCCATATGAATACCATCAAAAGAACTAAAATAATAAAAGTATTTATCGAATTAGGAACTATAAACTACCCACTCCTAGGATAAAACTAAAAACCAACCCGGCTTAAAAGCATAAAGAAGCATGAGGGGGTTATTCGATAAAGACTACCTATCCTAGGGAAAATATAGACTTAGACTTTAGTTTATTATCCCAAAATTCATGACTCTATCTAAGCACAAGGTATTCACTTTTTTTTAAAGTGTGAAGAACAAAAGTGGGGCAACAACACCCACAACTATACACTAAAATATAGTATCCCCGTTAGGATATCTAGCCCTGTTAGGAGCTGATTATTACATAGTACATTTCCTTGTTAGAGGAATACAAAAACCCTATTAAAGGTGGTGAGCTTACAACTCTTATAATAAGAATACTGTCACAAATTATTCTTCAAAACTGAATAATACAAGAATCTGCTATGCTTAGATAGTTCCAGTTATAGCTCTGTCAAAAATTGATCTCACATCTTCTCTCTGCTCTCAAATTTTCATCCATTACCTCATCATCACAATCACAGTAATCACTTCCACAAAACACTCTATACTTATATTAATTCTACCATCCAGTCGGCTCTCAGAATACATTACAAAACATAATAATTACTTATGCAAATGATCAACATAGAGTCGGTGATCATATATTACCAAAGTGTCAGCAATATAAAACATCCATCTGACTTAGCACATTTCCATACCAACTAACCTTGCCTCAATCATCACGACTATTCATATTCCATGTTTCACTAATTTCCCATCTTCGCATACCTTCATAATACTATATCTTACTAATCTCATCACCAAAACACATGTGACATTAACCAAAGCTTACACATATCCAAAAATGTCTTCTACTAACTTTGCAATCCATAATACATCATATATTATATTCATTGATCAAAACAGTACCACAGTATTCTATTATTCTGACTCTCTACTTAGTCATTTTCATGACTGAGTCTCCAATACCAAAACTCTTTGCATGCGATCATTCCAGCACAAGTGTTTCCATAAATGACAACCCTTGAGTGATCCCTAGTGCTCCCAAAATATCACTTTCCAATATTCCAATATTAAGGAAACTAACTAATGAGGAGAAGATGACTTACACTATTGTTGATGTGGTAAGAACAAGAAGTAATTACCAACTAAGGAATATAACAATAAAATGTTTTTCAAGGCAAGTCATAAGGTATGTTCATGAAAGACAGTAATAAAAAACAAAGAACACATGTGGTAGAAAATAAAAGTGACAATCCCAAGGTGAAATAGAACGATGACACCCCAAAAACTTGTAAACCCACAAAATGATAAATTCAATTTCATCACGTCTAATGTGAGTGCATCTACATTTGATATCTCAAAAGCTCTATCAAAGATGATGTTAGGAATGAATGTTGAATATGTCCTATGGGGATGTATTCAGAGTCATTCTGTAGCAGTTGTATGTTGCATTCATGATTGTGTTTGTCATTGATGTCAACACATTAGTTTACTCGAGATTAACAGAGAAGCAAACAATTTTTGTATTAGGGCACATGGAGAATTGTAGATCAAGATATGTGGAGTTGAGGGCTGATTCTATATTGTGTCCTAAGATTATGTCTAAGAGCGCATATGAAAATTCAATTATTCATGATAGTTATGTGCAATTTAGTGGAAACAGAATTCGGACAGTGTTCCTGAGAAGTGGCTTGTGATAAATGGATTATATCTCCTAATTGTGATAGAATCTAGACATGTGAAGTTGAACAAAGGCTGATCATGTACTTTGGAGGTAACTTAGATGAGACAGCACAGTTTGAGGTTGTATGTGTGAAGAATTATTTACTTTGGAAGCTAACAGTTTTGTGGTTATGAAATATTATGTAATGTGTAATGATTTATATTTTGTATTTGGTTAAGCCTTGTTGGCCATCACTATTGTAAATTATCTGAGTGAGGTATAAAGGAAGGATTTTTTTCCTTGATTTAATAGAGAAGTGTGAAATGAGAAATGATATGATATTGTAAGAGGATATGCGAGTTAAGTAGATATGGTATTCAAATCTGGTGGAATAGTTGGTGCAATTTGGAAAAGTTAAAGGAGTGAAGATAAGTTGCTGAGATGAGTAATTATTGGTATTATTCTATTTGGATAATACAAAGATCAGTTGGACAGTGAGTTCAGTGATCTTTCCCTTGAAGCTATTTGGACAGTGTGTCCTTCTGCCTTTCATAACTCCTAATTGGGTTAGAATCTTTTAATAGGGATTCAAAGTCTCTTAACAACTTGACTAATATGTACTGAATGTATTTCATAAGGCTCCTAACATAGTCCATCCTCTCACAAGAAATTTTTATATTAGTACATTTTTTGTGGGTACCATCCCCACCAGGGTTTACTCTCTGATCAAGAGGTTCCCTAGTTAACATATCTTGTGTCATTGTGTATGTTTATCTTTCTATGGTTGTTATTTATATTGTTCACATGGTTGAAATCTGATAATGGTATTATAAGTTGTTTTTCTCTGATAAATGATTCACCCTCCCCTCTCAGTTATCTTGGTGGACTTTACTTTCTATTAGATGAAAGTTTCAGTTCCTTTGTTAGAAATGATGAAATTCCCAAAGTACAAGGACAAGGCAATAAAACTACTATCAGATGTTGTTGAACATTCACCAAAAGTACAAGATGCACCCAAAAAAAAGGAGATCATTGAAGAGGCTCCTATAATATACTTGGGAACTACTATAACCAAGAGTCCTTCACAAGTGGTTCCATTTTAAATATGAATTTTCTTATAAACAATAGACTTATAAAAAATTGTATGATAGAATCAGGTGCAACTACATGAATATCATGCCATTTTAAGTCATGAAACAACTTGGAATGTGGGTGGATACTACTTATGGTAAGTGTTATGCCATGGATAGAATATCTATACCTGTAGTAGGAATCATGAAGGATGTTGAATTTAAAATTGTTGCTTGCCCAAAAGAATCATTTAAAATAGACATTGTAGTGGTAGATGTTCCCCCTAACTATGGGATGCTACTATCTAGACAATGGTCTAACCTTGTTGGAGGACATGTTCAATTGGATTTATAGTATGCCACTATACCTGTAAATGGAAGGAAGTTAGGGTGGATAGTGAGGTAAGATTCTCTTACATCATAGAGGATGTGGATCCAAAGCAAATTACATTCTTTTTTATTTAGACTTGGATAACTTCATAATAGAGCTCACAAAACCAACATTACAAAACATTGAACTAATAAAAATTTATGCCGAGGAAAGATCAGATCAGTTATGGTAGATGTTCTTTGATGGGGCTTGTAGTAAAGAAGGAAATGGTGCTCAGATAGAGTTCATTGCTCCAAATGGAAAAAATCTTGAATACTCATTTCTTCTACCATTTGAGTGCACAAATAAGGTGGCTGAGTATGAGGCTTTATTATTAGGTTTGAACTTATTTATTCCAAACATAAGATTAAGATGATAATGGTACAGGGTGATTCAGAATTGATTGTTTCCCAAATAAGAGATAGATTTGCCACTAAAAATACAAAACTGAAACATTATAAACATGAATCTTGGGATCTAATTGAGGATTCTGACGATTTCTCAATTGAATGGGCAGATAGATTTAAAAATATCATGGTATATTTTTTGGCTAACCTAGCTATCTGACAGAAAGATATGTCTTTCGATGAAATAGCGCAAGTTGAAATCAAGACTAGACATGCAATCTTAGGTAATATCTACAATTGGCATTTTTTGATGATGAGCATGAAATACTAAAATTCCTAACTTGTGAAGATTAGTATGAATCACAACAGAATTGATTTTACTACGTATGTAGAAGAAGGTGAAAAAGAAGTCTTATTTGTAAAAGAAGTTGTTCAATTAAAAAATAAAAATCCCTAAAGGATTAGTGGCATTAGAAAGGATGTTTGATAATAATAATAAAATTGAGATAAAAGCATTATCTACTATGGATGAAGACAGAAAGAAGATCAATCTGGAAACTGATAATGCACCCAAAGAAGTATGCATTGTAAGAAAACTTAACCCTAAAATCATATCTGGAACTTAATTGCGTTATTGAAGAAATATAGACATGAGTTTGCATGGTCATATGATGACCTTAAAGCATACAAGGAGGATCCATTCCAATATGAAATGCCACTAAATCCAAATTCTAAACCTTTTAGACAAAAACAAAGACCAATCAACCCTACATTGACCCCAAAAATGAAAGAAGAATTGATGAAATTAAGAGATGGAGGAATTATAAAACCTATATGATATTCCAATGGGTATCCAACTTAGTACCAATTAGAAAAAGGAATGGTAACATAAGGCTATGTGAGGACTTCAGAAACTTGAATATATATTCCCTGAAAGATAACTATGCTTTACAAAACTTGGAAGCATTATTACAAAGAGTGACATGAAATGAATTGTTATCCATGATGGATGGCTTCTCTAGGTATGATCAAGTCAAGGTGAGGGAATCAGAGCAACAAAAAACTTCCTTTACCACACCATGGGGCACATATGTGTATGTTAGAATATTATTTGAATTGACTAATGCCGGTTCTACATTTCAATGGGCCATGGAGGTGGCATTTGAAAAATTGATCGGTGACATGTCAGTGGTGTATCAAGATGATTTGACTGCATACTCAAAGAAAGCTGAAGACCACTGCAAACATTTGGAAAAAAATATTATTGAGAGAATTGGAGTATGGGATATCCCTTAATCCTAAGAAATGTCTCTTTGGTATTACAGAAGGGAATCTCTTGGGACACATTGTATCAAGGGATGGAGTAATAATTGTTGGCAATTTGGTTGAGCTGAGTACATAGATGTTGTCATTATGGCAACATATGATCCGCATGAAGAGCACAAAGGTTAGAGAGCAAGTATAGCAGAGTGCATTGCAAATTTGTCTAAGTGTGAGACAACATTTTCACCAGTGTACCCGGACATAGTTTTTGTTTGCAACATTGACTGGAGTAATTTCAGTGCTTGTGCACTTGAACATAGACTCTATGATGTCTAATGATGACCCATCTCAGAGTGCAAGTCAGTACGACATGTACAGAATTAGTTATGACAATTTTACTGAAAATAGTGTTAAGCCGACAGGATAGTTTTGAAGACATAATTGGTAAAGAGTTAAAGTATTATTTTGTTTATCAAAATAATGTCTTAACAATATAAATGGATGACATCCTATATGTTAACCCTTAGATAAAGATATATGGAAGCCGACCATGTAAATTTATTAGCCTTAATAACTTGTATATATGTAATTGTAAATTGTAAGAAGGAAGGATGTGGAAATATTATAATGATATGATAAAGTGATATGATACGAATGTAAGAGCAGAGAAAAGATATTGATGCAAGCAGCATAAGGTTATGTTCCTTAATCCATTTTTGTAATCAATATACATTGTACATTACTTGTTTTGGTAGTGGGCTCATCTGGTAATCAGATTTTGTATTGACAACTCCTAACAGGGTTGAGGCTTCTAACAAGGCCTATAGTCCCTTAATCAAGACTGATATATTATATGCTTATAATAGACTCCTAACATGGTCAATATCCTTAACAAGATACTTTTTATTAGTGGATCTTTGTGGGTACCATCCCCACTGGGGTTTTCCCTTGGCCAGGGTTTCCTTGAGAACATATCATGTGTTATGAGTTCTTTAGTTTTATTGCTATGCATGTTGTTTAGCTTCTTATGTTATGCATGTGTAAAGATAATCTATTATATCCATATTTGGGCAAAAGATAAAATTTGTAGAATACTGATTCACCCCCCTGCCCCCCCTCTTAGTATTCCCTATTTCTAACAATTGGTATCAGAGCCTAGTTACTCAGAAAAGAATCATTCAAGGAAAGACTAGCAGCTTGAGTAAGATCTCTATGGATATGGATCAACTACAAAAGAATCTTGAAGAAGCTCTTGAACGGATTGATATGCTTACTGATGAAAGAGACACTCTGAAAGGGAAATATGATGACGCAAAGAATCTCATTGAGAAACTGAAAAAGAAGTTGGAAGATCTGAAATCTGAAAAAGAATCTGAAATTTTTATTGAAGATTGTGATGACAATTTAGAAAAAGAAAATGTGATCCTTAAGCATGAACTTAAGATAGCAAAACTGAAATTAAGTTTGAAAGATGGAAATAGCAAGAATGAAGAAAATCTGAGATCTGAGAATGAAAAGTTGAAGATTGAAAATGAAGAACTGAAATTTAAACTTGGCAATGTAACATCTGAACTTGAGAAAGTCAATTTGCAGTATGTTGAACTTGAGAAATACAACAGGATTGTGAATGGTGAACTGACTCAATCTAAACAACAACTTGAAAGGCTATATTCAAATAGTGAGAAGATCGATGAACAAGTATCTTTTGGGAAACCATCCTATGATAAGACTAGACTTGGATCTAACATATTCAGAACAAATGATGAGAACAAGGAACCAAATCTGAAAATATCTGAAAGTCTAGATGAGAAGAAGTTTGATGAGATCAACAAATTTGAAGACACACCTAAAGGAGAAGAACCACCTAAGCAAGAAGAATCACCCAAAGGTATGCAAAGAGAATTCAAAGGTAGATGTTTTGGTTGTAATACTATTGGTCATATGAAGAGAGATTGCACAGGTAATCAATTTAAACCTCTTAATGGTTATTGTTATAATTGTCATAGTTTTGGACATAGAGCTATTGAATTTAGAAAACCTAAAGTTATTGAAAACAATTATGGTAGTAGAATGTTTAGGAATACTAACAATGCAGATAAGAGACCTACTAAAGATATGAATAGAAGAAATGGAGTAGTATGTTATAGATGCAACAAGGTTGGACACATTGCTAGAAACTGCAAATCACAAATCAATCAACAAGGACTAAGATATGGAAACAATGGAACTGTTTGTCAAATATACAACAAGATTAGACATACAACAAGATTTTGCAGAATGAACAATGGAGTTTTACATCCTAACCCTAACCCTAGAAATCATGAAAGAAAAAATGAAGATGTAAGAAACATATAGAAAGGTTGTTGTAGTAATGCAGATGAAGTGAAGTTTGTTAAAGGCACAAATCACGGAGACATATTCAACATTGAAGGTAATCAGAAAGGTGAAGTATCAAGTGGTAATAATGAATCCTTACCTGACCTATCTGGAAGCACTTGATTTATGAAAATTACAGTAGATTAGGAACTTAGAATTAGTGTAGAAGTAGATTTATGATGAATTAAGTCTTGTGTAGTTAATGTAAGGTAGTTTATGATGTACTGATGCTGTGGTTAAGAGCGCAAAAGAAAATATTATGTTTTGCGAGATCGTAAGAAGTTTTAAGTTTTTGCAGGTTAACAGAAACAACATTTTGGAAAGAAGCAGCAAAAGAATTGAATGCAATGTCAAACCTAAGTGAGATTGAAGTAATAAAAGGTTATGATCAATTTTATTTGATCATCAAAGTGAGTTGAAGTGTTTAGGAGAGCAAAGAGCAGTGATTGGAAGCATTTTGCAACGACTTGGTGAAGGATTTGAGCGTCGAATCTATGCAAGCCCTAGAATCATGAATTTGAGGTATTTTACTTGGTAGATCTTTGAATTGGTATAAAGAACTATAAGCAATCATTGATATATCTTTAATTCATAATGTTAGAGACAAAAATAGACCTAGAATGAAGAGGGAACCAGTAGAACCCTTGGAAGAAGATAACCCTAGTTTAGCATTATCATCCATACCAGATGGAGTTTTGGATTTGGAGAATGTGAGAAGTTATCTTGGATGCAAGTTAGAAACCATCAGTGATAGTGATTTTACCAATTAATATCAGAAGATTTACAATCAGAATATGTCATTGAAACAAGGATATGAACATTTGAAAGACAATGAGATTGTTAAGTATGCATTGCAGTATGAATTTGACAATGAAGAATGTACTAAGATTATTTTGAGCAGAATTCACAATGGAAAGTTTTGGCTAGAGGATAGAATGATAGACATTATAGCTGACTTGATTCATGAAGTCACTGGACTATCTAAAACTAGTGCTATTCCTTTAAATGAAAAGAATATGAGGAAAACAGTCATGGACAACACAGAATCAACCTATAATGGTAGAGGAATTATGATTAGCAAGATCAAACAACATGATGTTAGATATTTATGCAAGTTTCTAACAACTAAGTTTTGTGAAAATTCTAGAGAAGATGACATGGTAGCTGGATTGGTACACATAGCATATTTAATGTGTATTGACAAGGTACCCATTGATATGTGTGAAATTCTGAGAATACAATTGTTTGAAAACTTGGAGAAGATTAAGAAAACTAAGTATGCACAATTTAGATTTTCATCCTTAATCACATACATGTTTTTCCACCTATTGAGAAGATTTTCATACACCATTGCAAATGATTGGAATGATGGTCAATCTACTATGGAAAGGATAAATAAAGTATATATGAAACATGTTATTGACAAAGTGAATGAGAGTGCTATGTTAGTGATGAAGACATTTCAAAAATTGGTAATCAGCAGATCAAGGATTCCAAAGTCTATTGTGGAGAAATATAAAGATGATATATGTTTTATGGTTGACACTGACTTTACCTATATTGAAGCAGTGGAGCCTAGAATTGAGTTCATAGACCCTCTTGGATATGAGATATTTGAGATAGAAACAGAAGAATATGTTGGTAGGTTACTTAAGTGTAAGTTGGACACTAAGTGCAAAAGGTTTGGAACTTTAGAAGAGAATTTCAACTCTGCAAAAGCTATAATTGAGGAGAAGCAGTCTAAGAAGAGAGTTGACAACACTATAAAGAAAATATTGAAAGATTCAGGATTGACACAACATGAGTTTGAGATAGCAAAGAACACAGCAGCAACAATCAGAATGAGTGAATAGAAAGAAGTTTTGTCTACCCCACCAATTGCAGTACAAAAGAAAGAACCTAAAGTCAAGGTGAAAGTAGAGGAACCAGAGATGGAACAAGAAACAAGAAAACCTACTAGGTCTACCTCCTCCACTCCTAGCAAGAGAATGAAAGAAATTGCTACTGGACCTGGTAAGAGGCAGAAAATTTTGGTGCCACCAGTTCCTAGGAAAGTTGCAATAATTAAAGATGATGACACTACTTTGGTTAAGAAGAAAGCTTAGAAACCTAAAGTTGAAAAGCTTAATGAGAAGATTATTGAAGATGGAGACTTTACCAGAATGAATAAGTACTACAGTCTTTATGATTATTCAAATAGACTTAACTTGGAGAATGCAATTGTAAAGCACATGGTTTTTGCAAATAAGAAGTTTGACACTATTCAGGGTCAGATACTTGATAACTTGTATAACAAACTTGTAAATAGAAAGAAGATAGCACAAGAAGAAGACACTTCTATCAGAGAGAATCTAGTAAGAAAGCTTTGTGATGTGAGAGATGATGCACACCTGAAGCAGATATTGAAGGCCTTAAGCACCCATCTGAGAACCAAAAGGAGAACCATTCTAATTATGGGAGGCATATATGAAGAAGTTAATTCTGATACAGAGTAGGAAATAATCAAGGTTATGGAAAAATTTGTTGGAGAACTATCAATTGCAGCAGAACAAGCAGGTGAAGCAGAACAAGAGGATATTCCCTTTCCTCCAGCTATTAGCATTGAAGATGAATCAATGAATGTAGAAGGTACAAAGGTCACCTTGGATATTGATGACAATGTATTCAAGAATTTAGGAAACATTGTTGACAATTCGACTCTTGATGAATCGGATACAAAAGTAGAGCAGACACAAACCACTGTTGAAGAACCTAAAGCAATAGAGATTCAAGCACCTATTCCTATCAAAGAAGACATCAATCTTACTCTTGAGATTGGAAAGAAGAAGGAAATTGGATCTTTATTTGAGGATTTAGGAAAAGAAGTTGATGATGATGATCAGTTGGAACTGATCACTTCTTTGAATAAGATTATTGGAAAGAACAAGAAAGTGAAGAATATTGAAGGGAGTCTGAAGGAACTAACTAAGAAGTTACAAAGCATTATAACTACACAAATTACAGAGGCAAACCCTTTGGAGAAAGCTAAGAAGGTAATGAGCACTTTTGATAATGAATTCATTAACCTATCTGATATTGCAAAAGTGAGAGCTCAAGCAGCTTATGAAGCTAAAATCCTTTTGAATATTAGTCAGAATATCAAGAATGATATTAACAGTCTTGATATCTATATCAAGGACTTTAGGAAGCATTTGGAAACAAAATTTTTTTTGTCCATATAGTGTACAAAATCAGAGACCTTAACAGCAGAAGAAGATCAGAAGATGAAGTTGAAAGAAGCAAAAATTCAGAATGAATGTAACCTTCTTTCTAGCCCCAATGTGAAGGTATTAGATATTGAGAAGAAAGTTAGGAAGCTTTATGATGAAATTAGAGTTTTGCAAGATGAAAGGAACAGAAATATGAGAAGATTTACTCTTTTGAGAGAGCACTCTTCTATGAAGTTAAGTGTAATTGAAGAACAGTTAGAAGAATGTCTTTCGGCAAAGACATCTTTTCAGAAGTTTAACTTTGAAAATCTTCAAGCATGTCAAATAGTAGCTTATGGACTGAGCACTTTACTCAATGTGGCAGATTCCATTAAGAAATCATGGGGGAAGGAGATAGAAGCAATGAAAGTTGATTTTGCAGATTGTGTTGCAAGCCTACCGGCTTTGCAATAAGGAACTAAGGTATAAATTTTTTTGTGACACAATTTTGTAGCCCTCCCTACTTTATTTTGTCATTGTTGTCAAAGGGGGAGAGATATAGAGCAAAAAATTGTTGTATATGATATGGATTGATACTCTTAGGGGGAGTATTGTATTAGAAATTATATTTTGAGGAGTTATAAGGATAGTATATGTATATGTTATACTATGGCCACAATTTTGAGACAATTTTGAGATTTTGAGTTGTACACTTAGCCAATTTTCTCATATATTGCCACCAATGACAAAGGGGGGGATTGTTGGCAATTTGGCTGAGCTGAGTACATAGATGTTGTCATTATGACAACATATGATCCACATGAAGAGCGCAAAGGTCAGAGAGAAAGTATAGCAGAGCGCATTGTAAATTTGTCTAAGTGTGAGACAACATTTTCACCAGTGTACCCGAACACATTTTTTGTTTGCGATGTTGACTAGAGTAAGTTTAGTGCTTGCACACTTGAACATAGACTCTATGATGTCTAATGATGACCCATCTCAGAGCACATGTCAGTACGACATGTACGAAATTAGTTATGACAGTTTTACCGAAGACAGTGTTAAGCCAACAAGATAGTTTTGAAGACAAAATTGGTAAAGAGTTAAGGGATTATTTTGTTTATCAAAATAATGTCTTAACAATATAAAGGGACGACATCCTAGATGTTAACCTTAGATAAAGATATATGGAAGCCGACCATGTAAAGTTATTAGCCTTAATAACTTGTATATATGTAATTGTAAATTGTAAGAAGGAAGGATGTGAAAATATTGTAATGATATGATAAAGTGATATGATGCGAATGTAGAGCAACGAAAAGATATTGATGCAAGCAGCATAAGGTTATGTACCTTAATCCATTTTTGTAATCAGTATACATTGTACATTACTTGTTTGGGCAGTGGGCTCATCTGGTAATCAGATTTTGTATTGACAACTCCTAACAGGGTCGAGGCTTCTAACAAGGCCTATAGTCCCTTAATTAGGACTGATACATTATATGCTTATAATAGATTCCTAACAGGGTCAATATCCTTAACAAGATACTTTTTATTAGTGGATCTTTGTGGGTACCATCCCCACCGGGGTTTTCCCTTGGCCAAGGTTTTCTCGAGAACATATCATGTGTTATGAGTTCTTTAGTTTTATTGCTATGCATGTTGTTTAGCTTCTTATGTTATGCATGTGTAAAGATAATCTGTTATATCCATATTTGGGCAAAAGATAAAACTTGTAGAATACTGATAATAATACCTATAATAATCATTCTATTTTAAAATTTATAACTTACCTCGTTCCTCCAATTTGTTCTAAAAGTGATCACTAATAGAATTATAGTTTGGAAGGCTGTTCCACCTAACATTCCCGACCAAATTCCCTGAAATTTGAAGAAAAATAGTTCATTATATAGAATCATAATTCATTTCCTCACTTTCTCAATCCACATATTTTCCAATCAATTTGAAAATTCTAAAGTAAACATATAGACTTAAAAATTAAGCGAAATCAATTTAACAAATTTATAACTATTTTAGATTGATATATAATTTCTTACCTTCACTCCAAGATCAAATTTGAAACCTAGCACACATCCCACAGGCACCCCAATAATATAGTAGCAACCCACATTTATATAAGCCACAAGAGCTTGCCATCCGCAACCAACAGCCACACCTAAAATCATATTTTAAATAGCTTATTGGTTAACAAAATATATAAAAGTAATGCATGTAGCTTAATGAACCAAAGTTCAAAAATCAGAAAACATTATGAAATGAGAACCTGAAAGTACTGGTTGTACACCATTGAGAACAATAGATACAGCAAGAAATGGAGCAAGTTCTGATACAGCATCTGCTACTTCCTTCCCTTCTGTGAAGGCATAGCTCATGACATTTCGTAGAATAATAACAGCAATACCAAACATCACTGATATTAAGAAGGAAACCATGTTCACCATTATCACTGAAAATGCTGCTGCCCTTGGGTTCCCAGCACCAATCTCATTACCTACTCTAACACTAAATATAATCAAAGATAAAAGTATTAAATAAAAACATCAGATATTTTTACATGATTATAAATCATCTCTTTGAAAAAGAAATTTAAAATTAATCTAACTCACCTAGCAGCAGCATTGAACCCAAGAGATACTGTGTATACCCAAAATAAAATTGACATACTGCACAAAAATGATGAATATGCAAGTGAATTAAATATAATTTTCTAAATGAGAGATCAACAAATCTAACCTTAGAAATTTTGATTCATTAAAAAAAGTTATGTTCACACAATTTTACATTACTTTTAGTTGAACAGCTTTCATAAAGGAAAAAGAAAAATACCATATAGCCAATGAGTCTAATGCAATTTCTGCATTTTCTAAGAGCCCAGCTATGAGCACAAGTATCTGGAAGTACCATGTTTCCAAACTGGTATAAACAAAATAAAAATAACTCGTTTTAAAAAAAATCTAATAAAATAACATGATACACTAAATCTAGAACAATGAAGTCGACCAAATATAGAATAGTTTCTAATCTATACATTTTCTAGAGCATATCTATGTTTTGAGGCACAAAAATCACACTATTAGCATTCATTATTTGGCCACAAACCAAAAAACAAAAAGTTTTCACTTACCACAACATGATGGCAGAAGCAACAGATAGCTTTAAGAAGGACGACAATCCAGTGAATGCCTGAAGAGAAAAACCAGTCCATGTTTTCTTACACCTTGGATTTTTCATGATATAAATGTACTGTGCTATAACAACAATCCACCATGATAAGCTCAAAACAAATGCTGCCCCAAATAGCCCCCACCCTAGCTTGTAAATCACCAGCCAGCTCAAAAATATGTGGATAAAGATTGTAATCAAAGAAATGTAAGCGCTGGGCGCCACAATGCTCTGTGCCTGCATAAACTTCTGAGTTGGGAAAATAGCGGCATACGCGTATATTTGAGGGATGAGACCATATACAAATATAGCGGCTGCAGATGATATTTTCTCAGATTCGCCCAAAAGTAGCAGAATTGGCTTGGAAAATATGTAGATTACTGTGAGAGGAATAGCTGTGACCATAAGGAGGACTGTGGATCTTTGCAGGTATATTCCCAACATTTCATATTTTTTCGCTCCATAAGCTTGTCCACAGAGAGTTTCCACTGCGCTGCCCATGCCCAACTGCATTTCAAATTTGACATGTTTATACATTAATGTATATAATTTTTATGGAAATGTCAGGAAAATGATCACCATTGTAAAAATGAATAATTGGATTATATATTTATTTGGCTTTTTTATATTATAGAACATATCATTATACTCGCTGATTGAACCATGTAAAGAGTGTTGATTAATTATTCAACTCAAGAATAGTTATACATATTTGACTTTTGTTCCCAATGTAACATAACTTATCGACATCCTTAAGTTCTGTACTTCCAATTTGTTATAAATGGGTATTAATTTGCTTATAAATAAGCAATATAGTTTGGAGAATAATGGTGATTGTAAATTTGTTAATAATTGGTGTTGGTTTGTGAATAAATCGTGAACATCAGTAATAACATTATGACCATCTTAATGAATAGTGAACAATTTAATGGCTACATTAGAACTTTGTTATTGTATACTGAACTATTAGACCTGAATCCATTAAAATCTCGTTCTGAATTTCAATAAAATTGTATGTCCTGTTTTATACTTAATGTGTTTCCTTTGAATTCTTGATGTTCCATAGCTGAAAGCCAAATAGATTCATCTCTTCTTTTAAATCTTGTTTGAAGTATTTCTCCTATACTTGAAATTTCATGTACCCAACTAAAGATTCAGTCCCCCTGTTTCTTGATTTGCATCCAATAAATACAGTAAAAAGAAATAAAGTATTATAGTCATATGATCTCTATAGTTCATGTTGGTATTGTGTTATAAACAGTGTAAATTTATTTTCTCTACATTTCACATCAAATTCCGCTATCTATTATCAACAAGACAAGAACAAAGAATGAAACTAAACATACCATGAGTCCATAAGCAAAAACTTGAATCCCAGTGTTGCCAAGAGAACAAGCAGCAAGCTCCAAGTTCCCCAAATGCCCAGAGAAGATTTGTGTGGCCATGCTCATTATATAGTTTATCATGTAAACCACAACGGCAGGAGCAGCAAGGCGCCATAGAAGCTTCGATTCCAAGAAGATTGCATCTTTTATCCTCTTTCCCCATGGCTGATCAAAATCAGAGAGAATGACTTCCAATCTGTTAATGTCATCCAGGTGACCGCCATTAGCAGGGGTTGGTACCCTCTCCAACAGGTACTCTTGCACTTCAGGCTCCATAACTTACACTGCTAATATGGGGGTTCTTTTCAAATGGGAAAACAGAGGTGGGATAAGAGGCCACTTTACTTTCGTTAATTAAGTAGACAATGAATGATGTACAAATGGGTAAATGATGTGGAACAAGTAGTACATATCAAACGACAATAGACACTATTGGTATTGGTTTTAGGTGTGGCCAGCGATATGTAACCCACAGAAATTATCATCAATTTTGTTGTTAATTGCCTTTTAATTGTTTTTAAAGGCCTTGGAACACTTGACATGTGTGGCTTCTTATGGCAGCTATGTGGTCAACTATGTGATTGGTTTCAACCAGTCAATTTGATCACATTGAAATCATGAATATAAGCGAGTCAGATACATTTGCTTGACTATTTAGGTGTGTAGTTGGAACTCCCCCGAGAATAGCTGTTGTGAAGCAGGAAACTCTCTAAAAAGTCTTTATCCGTAGTACATTCACGAGCTCTGCTGGTAGGCCAATTTATGTACAAGTGCAAATGGCTATAGGGTTATCAGAACGTACCGTCCTATAGCATATTTTCTAAGTTCAAGACTTATGGGACAATAAGTTGCTTGAAACAAGTTTAATTTAATTTATTTTAAAATATTTGAATTTATATAATTATAATTTATTATAAAGAGAAGAGTACAAGTAGTTATTATAGCTAATTTTTTATGTTCACAAATTCAAGGCAGTACATGGCAGTTTAATGATTTTTTTAATTTTCTCTATATGTCACATAATTGCTTACAGGGGAAGTCTGCCAGTAGCCATTACAGCCAATTTCGTGTACCCACAAATCTTGAATAGTTCATTGGATTGTGATATTGCTATCAGGATTCAACGGTGTAGTTTTTTCGAGTCAAACTCATATTTCACGAGTAGTGGTTCACACAAACCCATCTGTGAGCATCACCTAGATCCAATGAGTGCTAAGTGTTCCATTCATTCTCATGAGAGATGGGTTCGCGTGAACCACTACTCGTGAAATATGGGTCAATGAGTTTGACTCAAAAAAACTACACAATTGAATCCTAATAGCAATATCACAATTTGACTTGTTGTGGAAAATATCTCCTACTTATCAGTTCATTGGATTTCGACCTCTTCTTTTTTGTTGTGGTCTTTGTATACAATTGAATTGCTTATAGCTATGCTCTGGCTTCTAGTTAGTAACAATGCACAATGTGGGGTCTATTATGTATGCAAGGTTTAAAAACGTGGTCATTTCAAAGTGTCGCTAGATACCTCTAGCAACAATTGTGCACTACAAGGACATCAAAACTTGCCAATACTTATTCAAAAATTGACGATAATTATACACAAATGTCCTAATAGTCATTCAAAATTGGTACACAATGTATTTATAATGGGCTCTAGTTATCTCTCTTTTTTCTTTTTTTTCTTTAAAGTTAGTAATTGGGGGGTTGGGTGAGAAAGGAGTGGAGCATGAGTGGTAAATGGTGCTCTTCTCCTGGCTATTATTTTGACTTCTGGGTAGTAATAACAAACATTGCAGGATTCATTAATCATGCAAGGGTCAAAAAGTGGTCAAATAAAAAGTGTTGCCCAATACCTACTTAAAGATGCCTCAATAACCCTGTATTACAACCACCTCAAAAATTTGCACAACTAATCTAATACATATTGCTCTAAGAACCAATACATTTTCCTCTAATAAATATTTTTACCAATATTTATGCACAATACCCTAGTAGTTTTGTGTTATAGGTAGAAATAAAGTTAGACAACTCCTCCAATCGAAGTCTACACAATTTGACTACCACAGTAGAAGTCACTAGTTATTGGTGCATGTGAAATTTATTGATGGACTTTTAATTATATTTTTTTTAGTTTCTTTAAAAGTTACTAATTGGGAGTTGGGTGAACAATGAGTTATCAATCATTGAACATGGGTGGTAATTGGGCCCCTTCTCCTAACTTCTAGAAGATTAAATATTCTTAAATTTATTATATTTATAAAAAAAAAAATTAAAACTCTTTTATTTGAATATTTAATCATTTTCAACATTAAATTGGTTTGAATGTAATGTGTCTTAAACAACTAGGTGCAATCTACATTCCTTTGGCTTAGTTTTATGTTAAATATTCACATCTAGAAAGAGGTGTTCGATAAATATTATTGATTTTATTTTTTAATGGTTTGGTTGGTTCTCTTCGTAATTTCTTTCTTGCTTAATTTGTTTTTACTTCCTATTCTATTTTTCTATTCTTTTTCATTAAGATGCACTTCTTTCATAAGTTTGTTATTGATCACAGATACCTTTACCCACCCTCTCTCTTGCCACATTGGTTCTTGTACCCTCTCACCCTCTATGTTTTTTCTTGCCTAATATGCTAACAGTCTTTCAATTCTTTTTTTTAGTTTTCTTGCTCTCTTCTTGTTGATACCAGAAGCTATGCACAATAAATATAAATCTATTAAGCATGGAGATTTTCCCTTGCAATAATAGCCATAAATTTTTATAGTTATGAATAATAAATGTATCAATGGAACTTTATGTCTTTTCTCTTTGATCCAAGTCATTATTTTGATAACCATTGTTTGTTTAAGATAGGTTAATGGGTCAATCATAAAGGGAAAAAAAAGTAGAAGATTTATTTCGAGATCGAAGGAGAAAAATATTCAAAGTTTAAATGGATGGACAATATTTAAAGTTTATTTAGATTTTAGATAGATGATAGCTAAGAATGAATGGTTAGGATTTAGTTCATTGATATGGTGGATAATATTTAGAGTCGATTCTTTCAGTTACTAATTGTTATTTATTTTGTTGGTGGCTACAAATGAATGTTTAGGATTGATTTGATAATGTGGGCAGGTAGAATCAAAAGTTAGTTTTATTTACAATGTTTAAAGCATAGAAATAGATAATGTGGAAATTATACAGTTTATAATAAGAGAAATTTTTAACATTTTAAAAATAAAGACTGGGATGTTGTGTTGAACATGCCAAATAATTGAGAGGGGGGGGTGGGGGGGTGAATCAATTATCATAAAATAATTTTCTCAAACTTAATTAATTTGGAGAAAACTTAAACCATTCAAATAATTAAAATAGATATGAACATGAAAGCACATAAACATCATACATAATTAACACTAGAATTTACATAGAAACCCAAGATGGGAAAAACTAAAGAGAAGCTAATTCTCATGAATAGAAACACCAATTAAGGTGGCGTCGATTAAGGTGATTTTTACAAAGGCTCGCTATCTGTTTTGTCAATGATGGTTGGGCTAAATACCTTGAAGTAATAAGACTCATTGTGAAATAGAAAAGGATCACTGCTTGAATGAGAATAATGAAAGGGAATCCACCACTGAAATCGCTTTTAACAACAACAACAAAAACAATGCTAAAAGAATATTTTTTCCTACTATTGGTTAATCCACACAATCACATACTCATCAATACTCATAAGAATATCTGGATTGCTTCCACTTGGGAAACCGGGGCATAAATTTCATCAAAATCAATACCTTCAATCTAAGTATAACCACTGCGAACCAATATTGCATTGTTTCTCATTACCTTTCCATTTTCATCCATCTTGTTTTGGAATGTACCCACTTTGTTCCATTCACATTTTTGTCTTCCAATCTAGGAACAAGTTACTAAGTCTAATTTTTATCTATTTTATTCAGCTCTTCTTCCATTGCCTTCACCTAATTCTAATCATTGCATGCTTCTTCCGTGGTTTTTGGTTTATTCTTTGAGAGTAAACACTATGACACATGTTCTTGAGCTTCTCTACTTCTTGTGATAACTCCTTTATTCTTATCTCCCATAAGCTGATTTTCTAAATGTTTATTGTGTACATACTTTGGGGTTTTAGTTGTAGATGTCGGAGGCTTCTTTGTCTCTTCATCTTCTTTCTTGTATTCTTTTTCTTTTTCCTCAAAGTCACCTAATTCATAACCAATATGTCTATCAGGATTTATTTGGATATCTTCATCAACTTTGACATTTGCACTTTGTAATGACCCCTTTTCTACCACTTGACCTATATTCCATAAATTAGTGCAAGTTAAGAATATTGAATTACAGAACCATTCTTATTAACCAAGTATGTTATCATATTACTCCATATTAACCATCATTATTCATGAATATTAAAGAAATACAAACCAACAACTAATAAACAATTGAACATAGTCTAGATTTAAAATTTTGAGATCTCTTCATATAGATCACAAGAGTCACTTCTCATTTCCATACTAATGTCATCATAAGGTAGAATATTTACTATGCCAATAGCACGTGCAACAAACTATAAGCGGCCCCCCTCAAGGCATAACCTTAGTGTTGGGATAACCGTCATGTACCCAAAATTACTCGGCCTCTCCCTTCCACAAACTCCCTACTCTAGGACACCTTAATAATAGATAAAAGGTAAATTCCTACGATTTATTATTAGAGTATCTAAAACATGTTCTTAATCTTATTTTTAATGTATCTAGTTATTCCATATATATATATATATATATATATATATATATATATATATATATATATATATATATATATATATATATATATATATATATATATATATATATATATATATATATATATATATATATATATATATATATATATATATATATATATATATATATATATATATATATATATATATATATATATATATATATATATATATATATATATATAATTAATTAATTAATTAATTATTTAGATTCATGTTATATTTCTAAGACATTTACATATAAATATATACTTTAATCATATATTTATTTAAATAGAAATATACATGGTACCATGCTATCGATACTTATATCTATTAACTTACAAGCACATACCATATGTCTTTGCCTTATTTCAATGTCGATTCGGAAACTCCACTAACTCGTCTTTTTGTCTTCCCTTTTTTTGGTGGTTATGGAATACCTACAATGCCCACTTATATATCCTTTTCTTCAACTGATGTGACTCCTCAGTTTAACATTGAAGTTAGTTGTCATGGGTTTAGTATTAGTCGATGGTATTAGGTTCTATATAATTTATTTTATGACTTTGTTAATATGATTAATATTTGCTAATAATAATATTATTATTATGAGTTAATTATATTATTATTAATTTATTATTGATTATAATAATATTAATTACTATTATTAATATTAATATTACTACTATTTAATTATTTTTTTATTATTGATATTACTAAAAGTATTGGTTATTTTATTGATTAATAAATTGTTTATAATTACATAATTAGTAATATTGATGTTACATTGATTAACATGTTTAAGATGATATTTAAATTAGTTGAACAAGTATTAATATAATTCAATTATGGTTCATGACACACTTTCAACTATCTCGTTTAGTTTCTTGTTGTAATAGCAGTATACTTTTCTTTTTGTAGAATATTCCAAAAATATGCCTTCATTAGCTCTTCTCTCAAAATTTCCAAGATTGTATTGCTTCTTTCCAGTAAACCTCTGGTAAGCCCACTTCTTTGATCATTGTCCTTGCTTCTTCTTGGATTGTCTAGTTGAGTCTTTCCACTACACCATTTTGTCATGTTATTCTTGTTCATTTTAATATTGAAATGAATAATTACAAAATGGTCAATTATATGACTATACACAAAGACCCAATCATAATAATGATGCAGATCATAATGTATGTATATTAATGATCTAAATGTTGTTTCCTTGTTGTTGATCTAATAAACTGTTACTTGACAAAATCCTTAACATACAATTAACAGGGAATCAATGATGATTTTGCTAAGGTTGTCATTGTTGATTTTGATGATTAACGAGGATGACATCAAATTAAAAAAATGGTTTATGGAAGATCAAGTGGAACCATAATTAGGTCAATAAATTATAAGAAGAGATTGAAGACAAAGAGATATGATGTGATGATGATTGTGATAGAAGCGAACAATTGGAGATACAGTTAAACATGATGTGAAGAGAAATTTAAGGATTAGAGATTGTAAGAATTTTGACATCGCTCTAATACCATGTAAAAATTTGCCTAAGGCAAAGAATAGATGCCAAGATCTAGAAGCTCAAGAGATAGCACAACAAAGAGAGACAAGAGAATATGATCAAATGAAGAATTTAATAATGATCAAATGATAATGAATAATTGATTATAGCCAATTGAATTGATTACAAAGTAGGAGTGCCTAAATATATAGGCAATGCAATAAGAGTACATGATAAGGAGATGATAAGATATCACCCACACTAGGTGGAATCACATGTCCACCAAAGGTGGATCATCCTCCATTGTACATGAAAGTATGTACAACATGTGCAACAATGAGAGGATGATAATGTGATAAGAGCACTAAAGGTGGATCTCACACACAAAGAGGTATGTGATGACAACTATCACACCTAAAGTGGAGATTCTCCTAACCATGTGCTAAAATGAAATGCAAACTCCTAGGTGTCACACTGACAACTAATATGCAAATGCATTATCCTAAGTAAACTTAAGTAAAGTGTAATTAGTAAATACTTAATTATGCCAACAAAGATCATAATAGAGGAAGAGAAAAATGAGATCTAACAAGCTTTTGAAGAAAACAGTCATGGGTCAAATTTCTTGTTGATTTATTCCTAACAATTTAGCAACAAGATTGTGAAATCCCTTAACCAGGTAGTCTCTAACTGGACTTAGAAGTTCTATTTCATAACTTATTGTAAATACTTTAACCGAGTGAATATTTTATAAGTGGGATAAACTCTCTTAACATACTAGTCTTTAACTACAGTTTCAATACTCATAACAGGGTATTAGTCACTCCTAACAGGGTGAAGTCATTCAAAAGATGACATTTATGCAAGCTCTTAATAGAGCATCTTATTATTGCTTTGATAAGTTGTGGGTATCATCCCCACCATATTTTTTCCCTCTAACCAAGGGTTTTATGCGATGCCAAAATATTGTGTTATGTGTTTAAATTTTTTTGAGTTGTATATTTAATTTACATGTTATCAGTTATTGGTTTTAAACATAACTGAAGCTATCAGTAAAAGATAAGATAGTTATTGGTATAAGTAATTTACTGGTTATCAATTTATGCTTAGAAAGTTGAATAAGTGTGAAATCTCTGTGGTACTGACTCATGCCCCCCCCCCCCCAATACCTTACCTAATACTTTCCAACATAAACGTCTTATGTAGATTCAGTAAGTGAGTATCAATGATTAATATTGATTTATAATATTATATTGAGTATCATTGCACTTAATTGATATCAATATCATAATGTCTTAAATGTTAGACAATCACAAATTCCTCCAAGTATATTGCTTTGACTGTGATATGTATATCTAATTTATATTATCTCCTCTGTGATATGTATGCACTACAATTTTAATATTATATATATTCTATGCGATATAATATGTGTATCTTCACCCAACGCTTCTAAATGAGCTTTGTATATTTTTCCTTATTCTTCCAATGATCAACTTGATGAATTATAAGTATCCTTTATTTTCAGCAGGCATGTCTCTTGGATAACTGAAACAATGTGTCTAATAATTTTCCAACCTAATAGTAACTTCCTTTAATTGTATTTAATCTCATAACAATTTTTATAATCTTAATAGTTCTTAATTTGAGATTGATTAATTCTATCACTATTTTGTCTTCATACTTTGTTGAATATAATGTTGGTCTGATCTCAAAGGAAAATGATTAATATAGTTATCCTCTTGATGCTAACTTCAACACTCCCTCTTAGATAGGGAGTCACCCTCTCAAGTATCTGAGTTATAGAGTGATGTTCATAAGGTGGATCCATCATGGCTACTCCCATGAATGGAGATGCAACAAGATCTTTCACCTTAATTTTCTCCATAAAAAAAATAATGTAATATGAGGGCTGACACCTCAAATTTTTGTCTCAGAGAAATGCACTACACACTAGTATATTTTGCACCATTTTTCTACCAAAATTTTTGACCATGAAATAAAAAGGTTTTGGTTGGTCGGATTATAGCAGGAAAACTTTCATTTTTTTTCAATCCATGCCCGTGTTAGTAAAAATTTTGACCACTACTGTGTATGTTGAAATTCTGACGAACACAGGCATAACTTTAAAAAAAACAACTCATTTCTAATTTCATTATCACCACGGTGAATTATTTGAAGGGGCAGCATGTGAAACCTCATCGGCCAGGGCGGATTTGGCACTATGCATAGGGGTTGCAGTAGAATTCATTTCTCATTTGATCATTATCACCATGATGAATTTTTTCAAGGGGCAGCACGCAAAACCTCATCGGCTAAGGTGGATTCGACACTATGTATAGGGTTTGTAGTTTTTATCTAGACTTGGGCCTTTGATCTTCGAGCTTGGTTTTGGAAACTTGGCTTTTCCTCTCCTTATCAAATGGAAGCTCATTGAGGTAGGGATTGTTTCATTATCTCCTCTGCATTTTGATAGAATACATTGCATTTGATTGAATATCATCATGTATTTTGAGGGCACATCTTACTGTGATATTCATTACTCCATGCTCTATTGTATCCATGGCATTGAGTTCATTTCTCTGGATAATTTGATTATGGAATTTTTTGTGTTAGTGAACTAGGGCATCATGTTAATGTGTGTTCATTAGATTCTCTGGTTACCCATGAGTTAGGGCATCTATTTATACAAGCTACGGTATCATTGATTATTTCCTATCAATTATATGGCACTGGTAAGTCTTTCCCAGCCCACACAACGGTTATTAATACCAATATGAATAGACATGGCTGGCATCATTTCATTATCGGTGGATTGGCATCACTTCATTATCTTACATAGTGATAGGAATAACCACTAATTAGTGGTTATCATAACACATTAACAATGTGTTATGATAACCATTAATTATTGGTTATCGTGTGATCAAGCAATCAACTAAGTCAATCTTAACAGTGACTGCATAATATATATAATGTGACTGCATAATATATTGACAGTGACTGGTTAATTACCCTATTCCAAAGCTCCCATTTTGGCACAGGCAGGGAGGATGTTGGCAAAGGTTTTGGAATTTAGCTTTACACCTACCATTTGCATTTTCTTGAAAATTTATAAAGCCTTTTCAAAAAATCCATTTTGTACATAGCCCATAATCATGGCATTCTATGATACCACATATCTTTGATGCCTTTTGTCAAAGGGTTCACGTGCCTTGTCTATAGTTCCACATTTTGCATACATGTCTACCAGGGCAGTTGCAACTACAACATCTGAAAAAATTTCTTTATCTTTTATGCTTTGATAAAAAGGTTTGAGATTTTTGCTCCTCTATGTTACAATGATGTTTATTTATTTGGTTACAGTAAAGGGAGCAAAACTCTTGGCTCCCTCCTCCATCAAGCATGTGGCTTGTCACTCTATGTTATTTCCTTTTAAAGTTTATTACTGTCACTATGTGAAGAGTACAAATATGTATTTGGTAACATTGAAGGATGAGAAAAATGGATTTAAGCAGACTATGGTTGATGAATGCCATATGGATATTAAACCTTATCCCGCTGAAAGCCTAGCACTGCTTGGCCTCAATCTAAAACTAGGAGAGGGTGAATTTTGTCACTAGGTATCTAATGATACACTTCTTTTTATTGAGAACGTATGAATAACAAGTGATAATACTATCCAATTTGAATAAAGTAGCTTAGGAAATCCTTGATATAAGATCACAAGAGCAAGGAAGAACTAGCTTCAACTTATGTGTCTATAATGTATATTATTCTTAAATAAGAGCTTTGAAATCATGTGATATAAGATCATAAGAGAAAGGATGAGATGGCTTCCTCTTATTTCAATAATATCTATTGTTTTCAAATAGGAGCTTGGAAATCCTTCTTATAATCGAAGGATGAGATTGGCTTCAACCTATGTTAATATTATCTATTATTTGCTGCTCATTATTTTCTTCATTGGTATTTCATTTTTGCAATTAAATGAAGATTGACCTATTACTATGCTTAATGCTTAAGAATTGATGATTTTATAAGATTAAATGCATGAAAATACCAGGGACGTATCAATAACCTGATACCTCAATGGAGTTGAATTTTAATGTTAGCCAAATAACATAAAAAACAAATAATCATGTAAATAAGGATGCAGAAGCAAGGTGTCACAACTGAAATCTTCTATAATTTATTTATTCATTTTTAAATAATAAGTTTTAATTAATTAATAATAAGGTTAATCCTAATGCCAAAGTCTCTGTAACACTTGCAACATTAGAGGTAAGAATTCTGCCTATTCTTGAATGTTGTGTTACAGTTGGAAGGACATTGGTTGTCCCATTATTTTAAATTGGTGAATTTTTATGGCATAGATGATTTCTTATCTAGGTTTTTCTATGTTGTGTGATATTCTGAACATGAACCCTTGAGCAAACTGTCAAATGATTACACCTTTATTTCAAATTAAATTTGGGGCAAACTAAAATTTGGAACTGTGCAATAAGGAGGTTGCCCTTATGGATCCAAACTTCAAATACATCTTGCAAACGACGTTATCTTGTTTGAAAGAATAATGTTTTAATCCTTCTCTCCAAAGTAGGCCGTAGGCCATTTGAGTGGACATTTGGAAATCATAATATCCTGATCATGTAGCTGAAATTCATTTATAAATAAAGGAAGAACCCACAAATGTCCAAGATACTTATTCCTACTACATGACTGTAGATGCTTGGTTGTTATCTCTGTATAATTTGAGTTTGGCTTTCAAGTCTTTTAGTCAAGGATTTCAGCCTCCTGATTGATTTTTCTTATGCATTAGCTGGGACCATGTCTGCTTGTATATTGTTGCTACGTTTTCATTCTACATTTGGTGTTGAGTACCAAATCTTACAAATTTTACCACACCCAGACTCTTTGCAGCGTGAAATTTTCTCGCTATGGAAACCAAATTAATTGGGAAATCTTGGGAAACCTTCTATAACTGCATAAGGTTGGAAATGGGAAATTTAAGGCAAATGTATATACCATAAAGGTGATTGAAGTGTTTTCAAATATAGATGAGAAGTAGAGAATTTCTTCGTTGATTGTGGCTTGTGATCTCTGAGACTTAGCCGCAAATGTTATCATTTTCTTATGAGAATGTAATTCATTTTTTAATATAGTAAAGACTATAGTTATTTCATTAGGTTAACAATAACCGTAACTTTCAATAAGATCTCAAACACAATAAAACCTACAAAATTTATTCAGATGGAATATGCTATGTAAGATTATAGAGGTGCCAGTACTACAAGTAGCAATCATTAGTAGCAATCATTAGATATATTACAAGTAGCAAGGACTTTGTTCTGCCTCCAGAGAATTACATGATATATGTCGATTCTTTGAGTGGTAAATTATTGTGCCTTGCAATGATGCCCTCTATGATGGGTTTCCATCTTTGGGAGTTTGTAGCAACAAAACTACCAAATACTTTGTGATCTAGGGGAAAAACTTCTCTCCTCCTCGCCTTCACTTTGCGACACCATTTGGTGTTGCATAGATGCTATCGTTCCAAAGCTCTCATTTTGGCACAAACACCTTTCAAATTTCGTACATTAATTGTGGGGTTAACAAAATAGTTCAGGACATTCAATGACTTAGGTTTCACATACACAAAGACATTAAAAATGCTCCCTTGCACATCTAATAGAAAAGATCATTAAAAGCATATACTCCAATTTCCAACTATTAAGACAAACTTAATGCCTACTAACTATACTTCCTAACCTTCTCACTATAATTATAGGTAGCCTCTAGTTTCTCTGCTACTATAGATTATGTGGATTTTATTGTTAAACAATCAATCTTCTCTACAAATTATACAATGGCATTTTCATTTCATAATTTGTTATAATTCATCTGCCTGAACTTTCTTATTCCTTCACAACATTCAAAGTTAATTTGAAGAATACATACAAAATGTATGAAAATTATTATATTTGAAAAAATAAAATAAAACATAGAATGATTTAAAAAGTATTTAAATAATTTTAAAAAGATAGAAGGCTATCTTAAGATAATATTTAAGAGTTATTTTACTAAGAATTTATTTCATTTTAGCCTATTTTGCTATCATATTAAAATATCTTACAGTGACTGCATAATATAAATATAATGTGATTTCATAATATATTAACAGTGACTGGATAATTACCCTATTCCAAAGCTCCCATTTTGGCATAGGTAGGGAGGATGCTGGCAAAGGTTTTGGAATTTAGCTTTACACCTGCCATTTGCATTTGCTTGAAAATTTCTAAAGCCTTTTCAAAAAATTCATTTTGTACATAGCCCGTAATCATGGCATTCCATGATACCACATGTCTTTGATGCATTTTGTTAAAGAGTTCATGTGCCTTGTCTATAGTTCCACATTTTGCATACATGTCTACCAGGGCAGTTGCAACTACAACATCTGAAAAAATTTCTTTATCTTTTATGCTTTGATAAAAAGGTTTGAGATTTTCGCTCCTCCGTGTTACAATGATGTTTATTTATTTGGTTATAGTAGAGGGAGAAAAACTCTTGGCTCCCTCCTCCATCAAGCATGTGGCTTGTCACTCTATGTTATTTCCTTTCAAAGCTTATTACTGTCACTATGTGAAGAGTACAAATATGTATTCGGTAACATTGAAGGATGAGAAAAATGGATTTAAGCAGGTTGTGGTTGATGAATGCCATATGGATACTAAACCTTATCTTGCTGAAAGCTTGGCGCTACTTGGCCTCAATCTAAAACTAGGAGAGGGTGAATTTTGTCACTAGGTATCTAGTGATACACTTCTTTTATCAAGAAGGTATGAATATCAAGTGATAATACTATCCAATTTGAATAAAGTAGCTTAGGAAATCCTTTATATAAGATCACAAGAGCAAGGAAGAACTAGCTTCAACTTATGTGTCTATAATATCTATTATTCTCAAATAGGAGCTTTGAAATCTTGTGATATAAGATCACAAGAGAAAGGATGATATTGGCTTCCGCTTATTTCAATAATATCTATTGTTTTCAAATAGGAGCTTGGAAATCCTTCTTATAATCGAAGGATGAGATTGGCTTCAACCTATGTTAATATTATCTATTATTTGTTGCTCATTATTTTCTTCATTGGTGTCTCATTTTTGCAATTAAATGAAGATTGACCTTTTATTATGCTTAATGCTTAAGAATTGATGATTTTATAAGATTAAATGCATGAAAATACCAGGGATGTATCAATAACCTGATACCTCAAGTACTTATAATCAGTATGCCCAACAAACAAAGACTTAGTAGTAAAAGCATAAGGTAGATATTTGTTGCTAATTTCATGTTTATCTGTTATGTATGCTATTTACTGCAGAAAAATAGAATCATTCATGAATTTAGAAAGAAAGAAGAAGATTTGCATAAAACAGATTTCTATAACAAGGCTTCAGAATAATATAGACTAATGTAAAATAGATTTCCATAAAAAGACTTTATAATAATAAATTTTATATTAGATGTGGATGTGGATGTGCAACCTGTATAAGTCATCATCATCTTTATTATTTGTTGTAGCAAATACATCCCACGCACTAGCAGAAGCACCATCAAGTCTATCTGGAAATCAAAATTCAGAACCAAAGCCTTGATATTGCTTTAGTGTTTGTGAAAAGGCTTGATACTTTTGAATATCAGCATCACTAACACTTCTTCGAGCATATTTCATCAACTCCCCAAAATGAGTAGCCTTTATTTCAGCTACCTCATCACTATCATCCTCATCCATTGCCTCGAGGTTCTCACTTCATTTTCTTTCATGTTTAATATCATTGTACTTTTGCCTTAAGCATGTGTGATGCAAACCTAGATATAGATGAGCATTAATGCTCAATTGAATGATACATTCCCATAAAAATGTGAACTCCTATTAATCTACAAACTCTCATGTTAAACAACTACAAAATAAAGTCAACATAGTTAGATAATTTAATTTTAACTTTGGTTTTGTTAACAAAACTATGTTTACTTTATTTTGTAGTTGTTTAACATGAGAGTTTGTAGATTAATAGGAGTTCACAGATAGTAGTGTGCCATACTTGCCCATCTATAACTAGTGAGATGCACATAACTCATGTACCTCGTGCTAGTGTGCTTGGATACCTTGTATACACTATTTTTCATTAAACTAGACATTATCCAAATAGTGAGTATTTATATAAAGTGCTATAACACATAGACGACCCTCCTTTTACACCAATTAATAATAGTGACAACCCTCACAGATGGTTGGATAATGTCTAGTCTAATCCAAGCACACTAGAATGAGGTACATGAGTTATGTTCATATCACTAGATATATATGGGCATTAATGCTTAGTTGAATGATACGTTCCCATAAAAATGTGAACTCCTATTAATCTACAAACTCTAATGTTAAACAACTACAAAATAAAGTCAACATAGTTCCTTTAATACAACCAAAGTTAAAATTAAATTATTCGAAAAAGGGTTTGTGTTTTGAGGTAATTCATTTATGTAACTAAATGACAACAACCACTGTAAGGACCCACTGTTAGACCATTCTAGATGACCCTAATCTAAATTGATCAACCATATTAGAGTGTCTCTGTGACAGTCGATAGTGCTGGAGTAGAGTGGTTAAAGTTAGTTAGAAGATTTAGTTTGAAGACTGTGAATTCTATGCAGAACGACCTTGACCCAAATCCAATAACTGATTGAAGGGAGGAACACAGTTTGCAGGCTTAAAACTAGAGAAAGATTGTGATCCTGAAGAGAATCATGAATCAGGAACACAATAGCATGAGGTACATGAGTTATGTTCATCTCACTAGATATAGATGGGCATTAATGCTCAATTGAATGATATGTTCCCATAAAAATGTGAACTCCTATTAATCTACAAACTCTCATGTTAAACAACTAAAAAATAAAGTCAACATAGTTCCTTTAACACAACCAAAGTTAAAATTAAATTATTCAAAAAAGGGTTTGTGTTTTGAGTTAATTGGTTTATGTAAATCTTTTTTGTGTTATACCTGTATGGATCAATGGCAAGGTTTTAGTCTCTATAACCTGTGTGCATAGTTCTTGTTTATATCCCTATTTCATATTCAGTTTTAAAAGTATTGAAGTTGACTAATTCTAGCTCAGGTATAGTTAAATTGTCCTTGCTACCCTAGAATGGCATCTTTGTTCAAACCATTGATTGCAAACATTTTTTAAGTACTTGAATCTACAATAGAACAATAGTGGTGAATGTATGATTATTATAATCATATGATTATATTTTATAATATTTATGTAATAAATGTAGTAACAATGGTGCGATGCATTATTGATATAAGCTCAATGGCTCTTGTCAATGTGCCAAATTGTGAATGTGGTGGTCGGCAGTATGTGTTGAAGACTTCACAGACACAGAGCAACCCTAGATGATAATTTTGGTGTTGCCCAAATAGAAAAAAGGTTGCTAATGTGTATATATTTAATGTTTCTAATGTAAATACTACTCATTATATTATAAGAACTAATGTAGATTGGGCATCATAGGGAAATAATGGTTGTGGATACTTTAGTTGGGTCAATGACAACTCATTTTCATCTATCCACCCATCTCCACTTATCCATGATGAAGGATTTGAGTACAAAATGTGTTAGGCTAGGGAAAATTCCGAAATTATATTTTTACGATAGCTTCTCTGTATTGTAATCGCATATCTTTGTTGCGACCATATGCAGAGATGAACTTAGGAATTAGTTAGTTTAGTATTTTCATATTGTAACTAATATTTTAATATGGATATGACGTAACCTCTCTTTGCCTCAAGTGCACATATATATGGTTTACATCTTTTTTTAGAATAATTCTTCATGTTTATGGCTTAAGTGAGCCCCAATCTGCTATCAATAACATGATTTAACATATAGTGTTTTCTTGGTTATTCCATTTGTTCCTTGACCTTGACTATGGATTGACTATCATTTTTAAGCTTGAGCAAGGCTTCATACCAAGCACCGTCCACAGATTTATATGCAACGCTGATTTAGGAATGTAAATAACGCATTGAACGTAATCTACAAACACTGTGTGGTATGAAATCTTGTTGAAGTTTGAGCGTCCTCCCTTTATTATAGTGAGGGATTGGAATGAGTTCATTTTGGATGCAAAGGAGAAAGGGGATACTCAAAGAGGAATTACACTAGAAAATGAGAGAAGAAGGTATAAACATTTTAATATTTTTTTATTATTAAATAATGAAATTTGCATATACTACTGTTCTAAGCCTCCTCATTACATGATTTATTATTGTAAGCCCCCTCTAACTTACACATCTATAAAATGAAACTAAAACCTATTGGGATTGAGACATACCTTATAGAACAACAGCCGCTAGGAAGGATCGCTTTCCAACATCTGTTGAATACATCCTTCCTAGCTGTCGTTGTTCTATAAGGTCAATAATTAAGGTCTTAGTCCACAGAAAAGTTAAATTAGACTTACTATCCAAAACACATAAAAAACATGCACATAAACATGATAGCTGAGAAACATAAATGTAGATTTCACAATTGCTAAGAAACATAATTGTAGGCATCATAGTCACAATCTTTTGGAGACAATGTAATTGAGTTGTGTACCCAAATGGTGCAGAGAAACTTCTGCACCCCCAATTCCAAATTGAATATTTATGTTGGAGGACCTTATATTCATGAGCAAATAGATGTAGTCAACTTGGAATTGGGGGTGCAGGAGTTGCTCTCCATTGTTTGGGTATACAACTCAATTACATTGTCTCCAAAAAATTGTGACCATGATGCCTACAATTATGTTTCTCAGTTGTTATGTCCTAGGACCCCTTATGACCCTTTACGACCATTTACGATCCCTAAGAATACATCTTAGAGGTCTTAAAATGTCGTAAAGGGTCATAAGAGGCTCCTAGGAGGGGCTAGAAGAGCTTCCACCTTCACGTGGTTGGCCTAGTTAAGTAGAGAATGTTATACTCTTCTCGAAACAAAGAGAAGCTCAATAATTTAAGGTCTCAGTACAAGCACTAGAATTGAGTTTTTTGGCATGGGCTGGGAAAATTTTGTATATCAACATGCGAAAGAGTTTGGACAAAAAAATCTATTGCATGTTGATATACAAAAATTTCCAAGTCATGCCAAAAAACTCAATTCTAGTGCTTCTACTACATTACTGGTGCCAAAACTGAGGAGAGGCTGAAGAGGATAGATGAACTAATGGCATGAGCACATCATTTTGAAGTAAGCAGTAATGAATCTTTAGTTATAACAAAAGTTCAATAAAGGTTTATATTTTATACTCTTTTATGTCATGAACTAAAATATGTATTTGTTCTTATTACAATATTTTTTGCTTGCTCAATTACCTAGTCATGGACATCACAGTGAGGCCTATAGTAGCATCATGCAAAATAGTAATAATTTTTGCATTGACTCTTTTTAGTTTTTTCTTCACCGTATTTATTATATTAGGGATTTTTGGGATATCGTCATCTGTATCTACAACTATTGCCTTTGTTGTTGTAGGTGCTTTTCCCCTATCCTGAACATCAAATTGTGACAAAAATATCAGTAAAACTATCATAATAACTCCATGAATGTTGTTTTAAGTAATTATCTATGAATGTTGTGTATTAATATTGAATTATATGTCATGTTAATGAATATTGTTATGTGTTAATGGGGAATTTAGATTGATGTTAGGGGGAGGGGGGTGAGGCCAGATGAGCTTCCACCTTCACATGGTTGGCCTTGTTAAGTAGAAAATATTAAAGTATTCTCGAAACCAAGTGAAGCTCAAACTAACATACCTTCATTATTTAATCAATTTCATTCATTCTAGGTCTTTTCTCATAAGTACATTTTGAATGTGTCATTGTCAGGCAACTATCAAATAAAAAACTAGAAGGGCTGATAGTCAACTTCTCATTGTCATTGTCTGGCATGATTCGGCTTCATTTTATGTAAGTATTCTTGTATTGAATGCGTCAACATGTCTTGGCCTAATGTGGATTATGTCATTGGTTGTTTTTTTTGAGTATGTCAAGTGTTAAATCAGTTCCTATCTTCTATTCTTAATTCATTCAAACTGCAGGAGGGCCTGATAGATATACTCAACATAGAATTGACTTCTAGTCTAGGCAATTGAACACATTGAGTCTTTGGATTGAGAGAAAGAGTTGGGTAATGTTGTTTTTGGAGACCTGTGCAATTGTCTTGAGTGGCCTCTTTTTTTTTAACTTGTATTTTTATACATATCTAGTGTCCATATTTTTTTTAATACAAATTATTTTTATGTATATGCTAGTGCTATGGAACCTAAATAAACAATTATAAATGTAATAGATAATGTCTTTGATGAAGGAATTGATCTACCACATGTAAACCAAAATCCATGCTTAATGCCATTTTGTGCAAAATGAGTTTGTCTATTAGCATATCAAATTTTGTTACATCCTTCATGATTGTAATGTTTAAGTTAAGTATTGATGCAATTTTCTAAAGTAGCAAGTTCTATTGTCATTGTTTTTTTTCTAGTGGTTCTGAGGAGATCAAGAATTATCAAGGGAAGATATTGAAGTGTAAAGGAAAAGTTTCTGAGAGGTTACAAATATTGAGTCATCGATCAGGTATACTTTTTTTAAAGTAATCGCTATAGAAATGGTTAAATTTTCTTGAATTTTTAAAATAAGTCATAATTATTCAGTATCATATTCTTAGCTACAAGTTGCACGTCTTCATACCATAAATTTTAGAGTTCAAATCTTACATGGACAAAGCTGTAGGTTATATTGAACCATCTTTTATCTTTTTTGACTCTTTAGTTGTAAGAAAGATTAAATTCACATCCTAGTTGTCATTGTGTTTGGGACATAAAGCTTTATTTAACTAAATTAATTCTTTTAATATTGAGATAAAAAATGTAAAAATAAATCCTAGACTAGGGACTACATAGAAAACTATCATATAAAGAACTGCTGAAATGGCGGTATCAAAGTTCCTTACAAGCAATCCACATATCAAAATCTAGTTGTAGGATTGAAAAAAAAAGACAAGATAAAAAAGTTCATAGGCCCATACAAGACAACCACCAAAATATAGACCATCAATTTATCGAACCCTTGCAAGATATCCCAAGGAACGACAGGTAGCGAAAACCAAATAGATAGAAAAAAGAACATAACCATATGCTGCCTCACATGTTTGAGGTAAGCCAAAATCGGTCTGATTCTCTTAATAATGGTACATATCCATCCTGTTAATCTCTATTGAGCATTCAAGGTTGTCATTAGTATCAAAGGATAGTAAATAGGTTGGTTGGTTACTTATATTGAGACAGTCAGTAACTAGAAGCAAGACAGAGTAGTCGGTAAAGCCTTTATACCGAGCATCACATAGTTAACTGAGCACCAGCGACACCGACACTAATGGTCAGTAAACATCGAGCATCACATTATACACTGAGTAGATTATACAATGTTTACCGATGATCACAAAAAATGGCATAGTAATAAAAAATGGCACATTATTCTATGCAGATGGTTACAACAGATCGTAAAATGGTTTATCAAGATCAAGGAGCATTTATTGTAAAAGATATTCATTAAATGCAATGATTATCTTATTTGTATTAGTTGATCTACATTATTTTGCACCGTAGATCTTAGGGTTATGATTATTCTTTGTAACCTAATTTTTACTTAAGCGGCAAAACAAAACACTATATATTGTATATGTTTGCACCATTTTATGGGGTTGTTAAAATTGATTTATATGAATCACAGAGCACTTGAAGAAATTTCCTATCTTCAAGACAATCAATTTACCGAGCAGAACAGAGTACAGAGGATATCAGATTGAGCAAAATCAAAGAAGGCTACCGAGCAAAACATAGCAGAGAACCATCACAGATAAGGTGATATTTTGATGAGCATTTATAGATCTATTTTAGATAATTGAGTTGTCAACTAGCAGATAGTTACCTATTACTTTCTGACAATTGTGATAGAGTTTTTGTATAAATCTCTTAATAGAGTAGACTCAACAATCTTTGTATAAATCTCTTAGCCGAGTACACACTTCAATTAGTGTTGTTAAATCTTATAACTAGGTAGATCTAGCTGATCTAATATGTTACTCCTAATAGGGTAAGATCACTATAAGTGATCAAAACTTGTAGCCTTAACAGGCAAACCTTTTCTATCTGCAGTAGTGAAGAATTTGTGGGTGTCATCCCCACCGCAGTTTTAACCTTCTAACAAGGGTTTCTACGTTACCAAAATACTTGTGTTATGTGATTGTCATATTGATTTCATGTTGTTTACTTTCTGAAGTTAACTAGATGATTGATTTATGCAATTATGTTCAAGTTATTTTGATCGGTTATCACAATATTCAGTTGTAGATCAGAAAGGTTTCTACAAGTAAAGTTTTGTGGGCACTGATTCACCCCTCCCCTCTCAGTACCTATGTCTCCTAATTCTAACAATTGGTATCAGAGCTCAGTTCTCTTGTTGAACAGTCTAACCACTAAAGGGTAAAGATCTAAGTCATGGAGAGATACAAACTTGACAAGACTATTGAGAATTAGAAGATACAAATACAGATGTTTGTGGAATAGTATAAACAAACCAAGGAAGAACTGAAGAAATTATTGGTTGAAAGAAAGAACCTTGCAATTCAGATGAATGAAATTAGTTATCATGAAGAACCTATTGATTAAATAAATGATCATATTGGATCAAGCTCTGGAAGTATCTTTGACAGATTCGAAAGCATAATCTCTAAATTATCTGAAAAGAATCAGCATCTATTTGAGCAAGTGAAAGCACTTCAAATTGGCCATGAATCTCAAATGGTGAGAATGGTGGAAATCATGAACAATGGTAGATAAGTTGAACAAGATCAAAATTTAGCTATTGAAGACCGAAGACTAATGACTGAACAACTTCAAGCAAAAGAAAGCAAAATACAGAGACTCATTGATCGTCGCTTCCAAGTATCAAATCAGATGATGACAGTTAATCAAGAAATGAACTGAGTAAATGGAGAATTATCAAGAAGACTTAAAGATGTTGCAATAATCAAAGAAGATAATGAAAAATTGAGAAATGAAATAAAGACACAAAAACAACACAATGAAATGATGAGGATAGTTGAGGATAGTTCTAAAATGATTGATGATTTCCTGACTAATCAGAGGAGATTCGGAAGCAAAGACGGTATAGGCTACACCGGTGAAGGAGAATCATCACAACAAGATGAAAAAGTCAACAACAATCACACTCAGAAACCTAAAGTGATGACATGTTACCACTATGGAAAACCAGGACATACATCTAATGTGTGCAGAAGCAAAGCACAAGGTAAACCTCTTGTCATTTCTAAATTCAATGGCTATTGTTATTATTGTGGTAAGTTTGGAAACCAGCTTATGAATGCAGAGCTAAGAAGAATGACCTTGCTAACAATACTACTGGGGAGAAAATATGCTATAATTGTAATAAGCATGGACACATTGCAAGGGACTGCAAGGAAAAAATGAAACAAGTTTGGACACCTAAAGAGAAACTACCACGAAAGCCATATCAATCGAAGAGACAAGGAAACTCATATGTTTGGGATTACAATACATGGACTAATTGTACTACATGTGGTCGGTATGGACATATTACAGAAAAATGCTACATAAAGAGTTGGATTGGACAATCAAGAAACTAGAGAAATGTAGGAATGGCATGTATGCACTGTCACAAGGTCGGTCATGTAAGAAAGAACTACAAAGACCGAGCACCAGATGAAAACCATTTATTTGAGAGTGGATACAACATTGTAGAAATTATGAAGTTAAGGAGCACAATGTGGAAGAAGGCATCTAATGAGAATTCTGAGTCAAGTAACACTGTCGGTGAAACCTCGTCCACTGGATTGGGTGACATCGGTACCTCCACTTAAGTTGACAAAGGTATGTATGAAACTAACATTTTAAATGATCACATTTTACATATAGTTCCTTATATATGATGTACAAATACCAAATCTGCATGAATAAAGATGCATTATGGTTTATGTGTTATAAGTTTACAAATGTCACATAGTCGGTAAAAGAAGAAACATGAGTTGGTTACCCATCAGTAATCACTATACAAGGTTAATCGACAACAGTGCAAACCAATGAAGAAACTCTATGTTAATCGAGTGAAAGAAATTAATAGACATTACCGAGCTGACAGCTATTCTGTATCAGAAGTTAGGTCACACATTTAATGCATCAAAGTTTGAGCGGGAATATCAAAAGTTCTATAAATACGCAGAAACAAAGCTCATTGTTACATTGCAATTTTGAAGAAAGGAGATTTTACAGAGAAGAGTTCAAGCCAAAGATTTTTAGAACATATTCAAAGCTACTATAGATCAAACTGATGATAATTCTTTGACGATGATGAGTAAGTTCATCTGCCTACCGAACACTGGTTATTTATTACTTGCTGAAACCCTAGAAATAATTTATGGCATCGACATCGACTGTAAGAAAATTGCAGAACATTGAGGAGGAAGTAGAATTAATTGTTAGGGCACACTTTGTTGAGGAGAAATTCAAATCTCATCCTAAGGTCATAGCACAAATAGATGATATGGGCACATTTTTTAGTATTCCAGATAGGGTTTTGTTAATAGAAGACGTTAGGGCCTACATTCACTGCAAGATCGGTGAAGTATGTGATTTTGAGACCATTGTAGCTTATCAAAAAATTTGTGGACCGGATGGAAAGATTAAACTCAAATACAAGAAGATTGAGGAGTCAGGGTTACTGTGTTTTACATACTTCCCGCAATCATTCCATAATGACTGGATAAGAATTGTGCTAAGCAAATTTCATGATGGAAAATTTTGGCTAGATAAACCTATTGAGGTCATGAAGAAGATTATTAGTAGGGTTACTGGGTACCCTACAACTGACAAAGCCAAAGCCTTTCGAAGTTTGTCTCGTCCTAACGTAGAAAAGAACACTAGAGGTCAATGGGATGGTAGGGTACTGAAGATATCAACTATCAAATATCCAGTGGTGAAATTTGTAGCTCATGTCATCGGGTACAAGATATTCCAATCTAGTAGACCAAATAGTGTACCCTACAGCACCGTGGACATGGCTTACAAAATTGTGAAGAAAGATCACCAAGTTGATCTTGCCAAGCTACTACTACACCAACTACATGATAATATGAAGACAATAAAGGTAAAGAAGTCTAATACATGTAAGTACGGATCACTACTTGTATGTACATTTCTCTATCTACAAAAATATGTACCAGGTATTGGTAAAGTAATCTCACAATTGAACAAACCGATAACTGCTCAAATCGGTGAAATGATGAAAAGTCTAGGAGATAATCTGAAGAAGGAATTTAATGCATATTTCAAGGAATTTCAAACAAAAATGCAACAAAGAAGTAGAATTCCAAGGGAATTAGTGAGAAAATTTTAAGATGACATATGTTTTGTGGTAAGCACATACCACTCAATGATAAAGGTAGTAGAACCGAGAACAAAATGGCTAGCACCAATGGATACGAAATGAATCATGATTTCGCTTTGAAATCTATCAATGCATTGCTGGCATTACTGACAGACATCACTGCTAGTAGGTTTGGTGTATATGAGGAAGCTAAGTCTAGAATCAAAATGGACATTGAGATCGGTAAAATGTCAAGAAGGGAAAAAGAAAATGAAAAAGGATCTCACAGCAAAATATGGAACTACATCTGACTCACCTAAGGAGTCACTAGTTAATGAGGCAACTGAAGGTGAGTTATAGTTGGCTGACAAGCCCTATAATAGCGAGGAGACCGAGTCAGATAAAGAAAAGGATCACACACCAGTTCCTCCCATAATTGATGAACAAGAAGTACAGCTACCAGAACCTGAAGGAATGAGGACACGTTCTTCAACTGCTACACAATCCACCGAGCAAGTAGAAGCAGCAAAAGTAACAAAAAGAAGAGCAGCTACACCAACCAGGAAATCTGTTAAGAGAAAGAACAAGAATGTAGCTGAGACACCAAAGAAAAAGAGGAAATATATAAGAAATAAGGAAGATCTAGAGGATACTAAAAATGAAAATGATCCTGATCAATTCAAGTTAGTTCATAATAGGGAAAGTACTATAGAAGAAATAATTGAAGATATAATTGAGAATGGAAATCTTAATGATCTCGGCATAGACAAATTTAACATGTCAATTGAGGACAAGACAAAGCTAGAACATGCTATCGTCCAAATGATGATTAAATTCAAGAGAGTAGCAATGGAATTTGCATGTCAATTGCCAAAAGAACTTGATGACAAAATAAGTGAGAGATGGGCTATTGCACTAGAAACAGAGAAAAGAAAAAGAGAATGGTCACTAAGCCATGTAGCCACACACTTTAGCTATGTTGTGGTAAGTGAATACATGACAAGGTATCAGGCTAGATTTTCAGTCAAGAATAGAGCTATGTAGATCATGGATGAAAATGTGGATGATGTGGATATCATATGCGATTCTTTGTGGACATCAATTTTGAAAGTAGAAGAGAAAGATGAACAAGAAGCATTCCTGAAACTATCTAAGAAGAGACAGAGTTCAAAAGGAAAAAGTATTTTCATTAATGATAGTAAAGGTAAGAAAATAGAAGACACCGGTATATCAGTTACTGAGGTAATTGATATCATTGAACAAAAGGAAGAAATCAAAGTTTCATAGGATGCACTGGATCAAGTCAAGATCCACTTACAAAAGAAAACCGATGATGATGCACTCATCGAGGACATCACTAATGGTGATCCTGATGATGAGGATGATGAAGATGTGACAATTGCACCTTACAAAGATGAAGCATTAAACACTGATAGTGTGCTCACATCTCTACCGGAAGAACTACCTATACTTGCAGAGGTAGTTGAAATATTTTCACAAGTACAGCCCGATGTGTCTCATCCTGAACCAATGAAAGATACAAATGAGATTCAAGCACCCAAGCAACCTACATATACAAATGAGCCTAACAAACTAGAGGCACAGTCTACAGAAACAAAGGAAGTAGAAGAACCAAAATCTATTGAGGTGAACCCACCTGACACTGCAACCGAGACTCCTACACCATCTACCAAGGAGTAGAAGAAGGATGATACAGTGTCAACTAGGAAAGATACTCCAAGAAGTGAAGAAAAAGCTATTGTCATAAGTGAGAATAAGTCACCTCTTTCCCAGAAGAAGAAGAAGAAGAAAGCCAAAGGGCCGATCACCATTGATGAAGTTATCATTATACCAGAATGTGACCTGAGAACCCTAAGCCCCAAGGAACTAAGTAGATATGGGGAATTATGTTCAAGGAAAGCAGCACAAGAGAAGTTAAGGCAAGAACACAAATGCAAAGAAGTGTTAAATGATGTGAGGGATATTCTGCAAAAAATAGTACCAGAAATAAATATTGATGAGAATACTCCCATCCTAGATCAACTTGCCACACTCGCTGACCAAATCAATGCCCCTGATATAGATGTAGACAAAAAAATAGAAGAAAGGGAAAAATAAAAGATTTAGAACAAATTGGCAGAAAGGATTAGTACAGAAGTGGCACTGAACAAGGTTAAATTATCTGCAGTCATTACCGAGGTAAAATCTATCACCTAGATAATCTGTCAACTTCTAATCAAGCTTTGTACTTCAGACACCTTCACTGTAGAATTCAGTGAAAAGATAAAAGGTTTAGAAGCAGAAATAAAGTTGAGTACACAAGCAGCTATCACTGAGCCAACTGCTTTCTTAAAGCATATTAACCGAGTTCAGGAACTCCGGTGGCTAATAGCAGATTTAAGGAAACAAGAAGCATACATCATCGATCAGGTTTTAGAGTTACAGAAAGAACTCATCCCTTACCTAAATTTTTTTGAAGTACATATTGTCAAAGCTGAGCAACTTGTGGCAACACCAAAGATTTCAGTGTTGGATAATATCTTTGACATGCATGCACAAGTCAGTCTTGAGCATATTACTCTTACAAAATTGAAAGAGGAGTGGGACAACCTCTTGGAATCTATACAAAAAACCCATCCACACATTTTTGATAAGATGTAAGTATACATTACATATTTTTTGGGTATTAGGCATTATTATCAAAAAGGGGGAAAACATGTATATGCCAAATAGTATATTTTTTTTCCTATGTATATTACACACTACCGAGAGCATGCACCAAGGGGGAGTACTTTGTACTTAGAATTTTTTGTTGTGGGTATGTATATGGCAGAGACATAAGGAATATATAGAAACATTTTGTCTATATACATTCAAAATTTTGATACTAATGCCAAAGGGGGAGATTGTTAATCTCTATTGAGCATTCAAGGTTGTCATTAGTATCAAAGGATAGTAAATAGGTCAGTCAGTTACTTATATTGAGACAGTCGGTAACTAGAAACAAGACAAAGCAGTCGGTAAAGCCTTTATATCGAGCACCACATAGTTAACCAAGCACCAGTGACACCAACACTGACAGTCAGTAAACACCGAGCATTGTAGTATACACTGAGTAGATTATACAATGTTTATCGATGATCATAGAAAATGGCATAGTAATTAGAAATGGCACATTATTCTATGTAGATGGTTATAACAGATCGTAAAATGGTTTATCAAGATCGAGGAACATTTATTGTAAAAGATATTCATTAAATGCAATGATTATCTTATTTGTATTAGTTGATCTAAGTTATTTTGCATCATAGATCTTAGGGTTATGATTATTCTTTGTAACCTAATTTTTGCTTAAGTGGCAAAATAGAACACTATATATTGTATATGTTCACACCATTTTATGGGGTTGTTAAAACTGATATATATGAATCATGGAGCACTTGAAGAAATTGCCTATCTTCAAGACAATCAGTTTACTAAGAAGAATAGAGTACAGAGGATATCAGATTGAGCAGAATCAAAGAAGGCTACTAAGCAGAACAGAGCAGAGAACCATAAAAAATAAGGTGATATTTTGATGAGCATTTATAGATCTGTTTTAGACAATTGAGTTGTCAACTAGTAGATAGTTACCTATTACTTTCTGACAATTGTGATAGAGTTTTTGTATAAATCTCTTAATAGAGTAGACTTAACAGTCTTTGTATAAATCTCTTAACCGAGTACACACTTCAATTAGTGTTGTTAAATCCTATAACTAGGTAGATCTAGCTGATCTAATATGTTGCTCCTAATAGGGTAAGATCACTAGAAGTGATCAAAACTTGTAGCCTTAATAGGCAAACCTTTTCTATTTGTAGTAGTGAAGAATTTGTGGGTGTCATCCCCACCGCAGTTTTTACCTTCTAACAAGGGTTTTTGCATTACCAAAATACTTGTGTTATGTGATTGTCATATTGATTTCATGTTGTTTACTTTCTGAAGTTAACTAGACGATTGATTTATGCAATTATGTTCAAGTTATTTTGATCGGTTATCATAGTATTCAATTGTAGATCAGAAAGGTTTCTACAAGTAAAGTTTTGTGGGCACTGATTCACCCCTCCCCTCTCAATACCTATTTCTCCTAATTCCAACATGTCCAATTGAAACAACCTTCAAAGATTTGTAGTGGTAAAGAGAATCCCCATATTTTATCAACCTAACATAGTCTTTGGCCACTTTGGCAATGAGATTGTGAGCAATATTGATCTAGCCAAGGGCCAACTTATAGTTATCTTTATCATATAAAACATTTAGCAGATCTCCATAAAATGGATGCACATCATCTTGGTGGGGAAAATCATCTTAGCAAATACATCCAAAGCAGCAACAGTAGCAAATACATCACTGACACTTTTTGGGCATATTTCATTGACTCCTCAAAATGAGCAGCCTTTATTTTAGCTACCTCATCACTATCATCCTCATCCATTTCCTCGAGGTTCTCACTTATTTTTCTTTCACGTACAATATCCTGTAAAAGTGTAGATGAAAGAGAACATGACAAATTGAAATAATAAGATACAAGTTGTGGAAAATTGAATCAAAAAATGTAAAATTCTAACAAACCAGTTCAAAAAAAACCATTAAGAAATTCATAACCAACTCTAGTTTTCAAAAGCCACCGCAATTGAAACTCACCTTCTCAATATTTTTTCTAATAGCATACTTGCAAGCCCACTGACAAATCTCTATAATATCAGCTCCATTGAATCCTTGGGTATAATAGGCCAATGCCATTAGGTATAATGAAAACTATTTTCTTGGTTGTCATACCATCCATCTCTGTCAACAACTGGTTAAGGACTCTATTCACAGCACCACCAGCATACCCAACATTGCTTCCACGCTACAAACATGCAAACCAATTATGCATCACCAGTCAAAGCCTATCTCTCAAATAGTTTAAACAAAATGAAAAAACCCATGGTTTCACGCAAAGCAGAGCAGATGGATTGCTAGAGCCTGCTGAAAAATCTTTGTAATATCTCATCGATAAATATAATGGATGAGGCATTCTTCTCAGACTCCTCAAAATCCTTCCAAAGATTTCTTTCTCTTTCTCCAACCAACTTTGACATGATCTCAAGTCCATTGATATGGAAAAAGAAGGCGCTGGTTTCATTTGCCACTGCCTTGGCAATTAAAGTTTTCCCAGAATCAGGAGGTCCATAGAGTAGAATACCCTTTGGGGGCTTCACACCAATAGATTTGAAGAGTTGTGGGCATTTAAGAGGAAGCTCTACCAATTCATAGATCACCAGTCAGAATTAGTTGAACTAGACTTTCTTTGTTGTAGAATTGATTTAGAATAGAATATTTTCTAGCATGATTTTTTTTTAAAAAGCAAGGTTTTCGTAGCATTATCTACCACTTGAGAAAAAGTTTCCATAGCTAAATTTCCTTTCCATAGTTAATATTTCTCTAAAGACTTACAAGTTAGTAAGACCTCGACTAAAGGGCTGATAAACTAAATAAATTTTCAAACATATGAACAGATAAAACTCACACAAGCCAAAGCCAAAGCCAAATTGAATACCATTGGCTATTTGTCAGCGGAAGGTCCATGCTAGAATAGACACATTTGTCACTTCATTAAGATGACAATTGTGTACTAAGTTTCCTAAATGTATAATACATTGTCATCTTTATTATCTATTGTAGCAAATACATCTAAAGCACCAACAAAAGCACCAAGAAATTGAAATTCAAAACCAAAGCCTTGAGATTGTTGTAGTGTTTGTGCAAAGGCTTGATACTTCTAAACACCTAGCATCACTGACACTTCTTCGAGCATATTTCATTGACTCCTCAAAATGAGCAGCCTTTATTTTAGCTACCTCATCACTATCATCCTCATCCATTGCCTTGTGGTTCTCACTTCTTTTTCTTTCATGTTCAATATTATCCTATAAAAGTGCAGAGAAAAGAGAACATGACAAATTGAAATAATAAGATACAATTTGAGGAAAATTGAATCAAAAAATGTAAATTCTAATAAACCAATTCAAAAAAAATCATTAAGAAATTCATAACCAAATCTAGTTTGCAAAAGCCGCCACAATTGAAACTCACCTTCTCAATATTTTCTCTAATAGAATACTTGCAAGCCCGCTGAAAAATCTTTGTAATATCTCATCAATAAATAAAATGGATGGGGCATTCTTCTCAACCTCCTCAAAAGCCTTCAGGAGATTGCTTTCACTTTCTCCAGCCAACTTTGACATGATCTTAGCTCTATTGATACAAAAAAAGAAGGCACCAATTTCATTTGCCACTGCCCTAGCAATTAAAGTTTTCCCAGAACCAGGAGGCCCATAGGGAAGAATACCCTTTAGGGGCTTCACATCAATAGATTTGAAGAGTTGTGGGTGTCTAAGAGGAAGCTCTACCAATTCATGAATCACCAGTCAGAGCCTATCTCTCAAATAGTTCAAACAAAATGAAAAAACCCATAGTTTCATGCAGAGCAAATGGATTGATAGAGCCCAAAGTAGTGTGGAAAATAGAATGAGCAGGGACCTCCTGGAAAAAGGTAGTAGAATGAGTGTGGACACCTAATGATAAATATCTAGACTAATCACCAATCAGGATGTTGTTGGTGATTAGTCTGGATATTTATCTTCAATTTTTTTTAAACACTCCACATGTCGTCGAACTTTCGACCCCAATGCATCAAAATACTGGCCTAAATTTGACAATTCTCTATCAAAATGTGGCATCATGGGTTTGGCATCCTGGTCAGAGCCGCTAAATATTTTGACCAAATTTCATCGAAATCTAATTGTCATGAATTTGGCATCCTGGTCTGAGTGACCAAATTTTTTGACCAATATTAATTTATATTGGTCGAAAGATCAACCACTACACAAACACTTGCCAATGTTATTTTTGACCTAGATTGCCCTCATTTTTTACCAATAGTTGAGTTGATCATTTGACGATTTCAATAGTAGGTCGATATTTTGATGCACATAATAGCGACAAACTAGTTGGTCAGCCATTCGACTGAGTTGGGTAGAAACTTCGACCAATAGTGCATTGAAAAATGGTGTAAAATGTGTTAGTGACAAGGGATGACACCTCAAATTTCTCAATCGTAGAGAAATGCAATACGAGGGCTAACACCTCAAATTTATTTGTCTCAGAGAAATGAACTATGAGGGATAAAACCTCAATTTTATTTATCTTAGAGAAAATGCACCATGAGGGTTGACACCTCAATCTTCTCCATCTCATAAAAAATACACTACAAGGGCTAACACCTCAATTTTCTCTATCTTGGAGAAAATGCACTACGAGGGCTAACACCTTAACTTTATCTATCTCAAAATAAAATGCACTATGAGGGCTGACACCTCAATTTTATCTATCTTAAACAAAATGCATAATGAGGATTGATGCCACAATTTTCTCTATCTCAAAGAAAATGCACTATGAGGGCTAACACCTCAAATTTATCCATCTCAAAGAAATGCACTACAAGGGATAACACCTCAATTTTCTCCATCATAGAGAAAATGCACTAAAGTACATTTCAATAAATCACTAATGTTGGAACTCCCAATCAACAAGGGCTTCATGATCTACAATTTGAAGCTTATCTAAAAAATGCACAAACTTTACTTTGGTAAGAGGCTTGGTGATAATATTGGTCATCTATTTTTTAGTGCTAATGTGCTTTAATTGAATAGCATTCCTTTGCACTATTTCTCTAATAAAGTGATATTTGATCTCTACATGTTTTATTCTATCATGCAACATAGGATTGACATAAAGTTTCACACAACTTTGGCTATCACAATGAATTCAACTATAGGATCCAATGATTATCCAAGAAATATTACAAGAAGCTTTCAAAGCTACACAACTTCTTGTGCTACTACACTAGCTGCAACATACTCAACTTCTTCTATACTTTGGACTACGTGATTGTTTCCTATTGCACTAGGAAATCATAGTAGATCCTAAACTAAAACAACAACCATTAGTTCTCTTCCAATTAGTAACACTTCCTACCCAATTTCAAAATCTGTAAAGCCCTGTAATTCTAAGTCCACACTAGAAGAATACTTCAAGCAATATCAAACTGTATCAAATATTGTTAGAAAGTAAAGTCCACCAAGATAATTGAGAGGGGGGGGGACTGAATCATTTATCTGATAAAAATAAATTTTCTTAACCTTATCATATTTGAAACATGTTATCAACATAAAAAATAACCATAGAAAGATAATCATACACAATGGCACAAGATTTGTTAACTAGGGAACCTCTTGTAAACCCTGGTGGAGATGGTACCCACAAAAGATGTACTAGTATGGAAATTCCTCGTGAGAGGATGGAATCTATTAGGAGTCTTATGAAATACATTCACTACATATCAGTCCATGTAAGAAGTCTTTGAATCCCTATGAGAAGATTCTAACCTTTTTAGGAGCTAAGGAAGACAAAAGGACTCATTGTCCAAACAACTTCAAGGGAAAGACCATTGAACACACTGTCCAACTAATCTTTGTATTATCTAAACAAAATAATACCAAGAATTATTGATCTCAACAAATTTTCTTCTCCTCTCTAACTATGCCAAAACTACACCAAATGCTTCACCCACTAGTAAATTTTAGCCTATTTTTCAATGATGATTAATCAAATTTTTGACCCTAATTGGTTGACCAAACGACCAAAAATGTTGTCAAACTTTTTTCGTTTCTTATACGACGGTACAATAGTCGTTGTAATTTCAATATTGAAAATAGTCTAAATATCAACCTAATTGTCGTCGAAGCAATTGCTTCAACCTGGAACACACCTTTTATCTATGTGACCAAATCCCATCGAAATTGCGATGACATGTGGCTGGAAAAAATATTGAATACATAGAGTCCTCGTCAAAATGCCAAAGAGAGTTGGTCAAAATATCGACATACAATTAAATTTTTTTAAAAAATATATATATATATATTTTTTAATTTCACCATTTTTATTATTTATCTAATAATTATTCATCATATATAATTATAGTAATCATAACTTATGTCGATATTAAGTATCAACCAGATATCTTATTTTTGTATATATTTTTCGTACGTTGATTGAGATCTTAAATTATTGAGCTTCTCTTTGTTTCAAGAATAGTTTAACATTCTCTACTTAACAGGACCAACCACGTGAAGGTGGAAGCTCATCTGGCCCCTCCTAGGATCCTCTTATGACCCTTTACGACACTTTAAGACCTCTAAGATGTATTCTTAGGGATCGTAAAGGGTCATAAAGGGTCATAAGGGGTCTTGGGACACAACAGTTGAGAAACATAAATGTATGCATCATGGTCACAATTGTTTGGAGACACAACATTATTGAATGCTATACCTAGACAATGGAACACAACTACTACTCCTACAGTTCTAAGTTGACACTGTGGATCCAAAAACCATATTATGGTTTTTGGATCCATAGTGTCAACTTAGAACTGCAGGAGTAGTAGTTGTGTTGCATTTTATGGGTATAGCATTCAGTTATGTTGTGTCTCCAAATAATTGGGACCATGATGCCTACATTTATGTTTCTTAGTTGTTGTGATACCTACATTTATGTTTTGTAGCTGTCATGTTTATTTGCATGTTCTTTGTGTTTGGCTTCTCTCCCTTGCATTGAAAGTAAGATTTTTCCCATTCTGAATCGAGAATGCACATGCAACATAAGCATAATATGCACGGATAGTAGGTTGAGTTGAAAAAATACAACACATTTACATTTTTTTAATAGGTCAAAATTACAATGTTCGTGATGGTCTATAACTTAAAATACGCAATTAAAGACCTCCATAAAAAATGCAACCTTGTTGTGTTTCTCAACTCCACCTGATATCCTATGTATATGAATTGAGATTTCATATTGAACTAGGCTTCTCCTTCTACATTGCCTGAAACCAAGAGACTGTCATAGTTAACATCTAAATGGCACATCTCATCATCACAACTAATCCATCTTAAACAATTGAATATGTTTTCTTGTATTAAATATTCATTAATCAAAATTTCAATAGAAAATGTATACCTTGAGTACGACAATTCACATTAGAATCGATGCCTCCATCATGCTCGACTGTTGCAGTATCAATATCAGCAGGCTGCATTCCAATGTAAATAATTAGTGTATTTATCAACAATATATACATATAAATACAAGATAAATACTAAGAAATGTTAATCATAGGGGAAAAGAACCTACAACAATAGAGGCAATAGCTATAGATAGAGATGGTGATATCCCAGAAATCCCTAATTCACAGTCTATCATTTGTTAGAAAATACAAATATGTAACTGTAGTCTCAGATTTCAAATTGTCACATTTTGGTTAGCACTATCAAAACAAAGTGATTCTCTGACAGGTCGAAAGAATAGCCATTGTCCTCGGCCCTGTCATGAAATCATGGCCCTATTTTGTATTTTCTCCACTAGTTTTCTAATGCCACTGGATGAAAGTCAAATTAGGGTAATGTATCATAATACACCCAACACTTAGAGTTGTATGGGTTGTCGAGTTGCTTCCTGGACAAAACCCTAGGCTAAATATAAGCCATGTATTTAGCCAGAGAAAGGAAAATATGTCTGCAACAGTATAATATTGGAAGGTTTTGAAATTGAGTCATAGATCAGGTACGTGGATCTTTGAAACACTAAATTAGGGATTTCTGGGATATCCTCATTTGTATCTACAACTATTGCCTCTATTGTTGCATGTGCTTTTCCCATATTTGATATTTATCTTCAGGTGTCCACACTCATTCTGTTGGTTGTTTCCAGTGGGTCACAATCAGTGATTGGGAGAGCCTTGTTTTGGCACCAGTCATGTAGTACAAGCACTAGAATTGAGTTTTTCAGCATGACTAGGAAATTTTTGTATATCAACATGCGATAGATTTTTTTCCCTAACTCTATCGCATGTTGGTATACAAAAATTTCCCAACCCGTGCCAAAAGCCTCAATTCTAGTGCTTGTACTGAGACCTTAAATTATTGAGCTTCTCTTTGTTTTGAGAATAGTTTAACATTCTCTAAGAAACATAATTGTAGGCATCATGGTCACATTTTTTTGGAGATAATGTAATTGAGGGGTATACCCAGATGATGGAGAGCAACTTCTGCACCTCCGGTTCCAAGTTGTTCTCCATCCCACAGTGTCAACTTGGAAACAGAGGTGCAAAAGTTGCACTCCGTTTGGGTATACAACTCAATTATGTTGTCTCCAAAAAAATGTGACCATGATGCCTACAATTATGTTTCAAGAATAGTTTAATTAACATTCTCTACTTAACAGGGCCAACCACGTGAAGGTGGAAGCTCAGCTGGCCCCTCCTAGGAGCCTCTTATGACCCTTTACAACATTTTAAGACCTCTAAGATATATTCTTAGAGGTTGTAAATGGTTGTAAAGGGTCATAAGGGGTCCCAGGACACAACAGATGAGAAACATAATTGTAGGCATCATGGTCACATCTTTTTGGAGACAATGTAATTGAGTTGTATACCCAAGCAATGGAGTGCAACTTCTCCACCTCTGATTCTAAATTGACATTGTGGGATTCAAAGACCATAGACAAGGAATAAATTTAGAGAGCAGAGGAGGGCCATAATGACAAAAATAATATAGGACAAACCTCAAGTTAAATGAGGCAACTGCAAACATGTTAATAGATTTTTATTATTAAATAATGAAATTTGCATATACTAGTGTTCTAAGCCCCCTCATTACATGATTTATTATTGTAAGCCCCCTCTAATTTATGCATCTAGAAAATGAAACTACAACCTACTGGGATTGAGAAAAACCTTATAAAACAACAACAGCTAGGAAGGATCACTTTCCAACATCTGTTGAATACATCTATTGGAGGACCTTGTATTCATGAGCTATAGATGTATTCAACAGATGTTGGAAAGCGATCATTCCTAGTTGTTGTTGCTCTATAAGGTTTGTCTCAATCTCAATAGGTTGTAGTTTCATTTTATAGATGCATAAGTTAGAGGGGGCTTACAATAATAAATCATGTAATGAGGGGGCTTAGAACACTAGTATATGTAAATTTCATTATTTAATAATAAAAATCTATTAAAATGTTTGCAGTTACCTCATTTAACTTGAGGTTCATCCTGTATTATTTTGGTCTTTGTATTCCGTAGTGTCAACTTGGAATCAAAGGTGCAGAAGTTGCACTCCATCACTTGGGTATACAAGTCAATTACGTTGTCTCTAAAAAATTATGACTGTGATGCCTACAATTATGTTTCTCAGCTGTTGTGAAATCTACATTTATGTTTCTCAGCTATTGTGTTTATACCTTCTCTCATTTGTTGGTGTAATTCCTCTTTGAGTATCCCCATTCTCCTTTGCATCCAAAATGAACTCATTCCAATCCCTCACTAGAATAAAGGGAGACTTCATACCATGCTACACTCAAACATCAGTGAGACCTCATACCACGTAGCATCTGTAGATTATGCTCAATGTGTTATTTTTCTTGTATTGGTGGGAAACTCTTGACAACACACAAAAGAGATTGCATTCAACCATGTTGTTTACATGACACGTGTAGTTTCACTCCAGTGCAAATCAACGTTGTGTACAAATAAGTGGACACTGATTGGTATGAAGCCTCGCTCAAGCTTGAAAATGATAGTCAATCCATAGTCAAGGTCAAGGAACAAATGGAATAACCAAGAAAACACTATATGTTAAATCATGTGATTGATAGCAGATTGGGGCTCACCTGAGCCATAAACATGAAGAATTATTCTAAAAAAAGATGTAAACCATATATATGCGCACTTGAGGGAAAGAGAAGTTATGTCATATCAATATTAAAATATTAGTTACAATATGAAAATACTAAACTAACTAATTCTTGAGTTCATCTCTGCATATGGTCACAACAAAGATATGTGATTACAATACAGAGAAGGCATCATAAAAATATAATTTTGGAATTTTCCCTATCTTGACACATTTTGCACTCAAATCCTTCATTGTGGATAAGTGGAGATGGGCGGATAGATGTAGACGAGTTGTCATCGACCCAACTAAAGTATCCACAACCAATATTTCCCTGTGTTCTTATATTATAATGAATAGTGTTTACATTAGAAACTTTAAATATATACACATTAGCAACCTTTTTTCTATTTGGGCAGCACCAAAATTGTCATCCAGGGTTGTTCGGTGTCCATGAAGTCTTCAACACACACTACCCACCACCACATTGATAGTTTGGCACATTGACAAGAGTCATCAAGCCTATATCAATAATGCACTGCACCATCATTACTACATTTATTATTTTTATATGAAATACACCAAGGAGTAGCATTAGAAATATTAATCATTTACAATAATGAAAAGTTAACCTAAATCAAACAGCTCATTTTTTTATCAGCATGTGTAGTCTCTGTGTATATGAAAAATGAAAGAAATATGAAGTTGAAATAAAATATTGAACAAAATAGTATTCTACATAGAGTGAATGAAATATACCATCAAAAGAAGGTGAAAAAATCCTATCATGAAGCACAGACATAGGAAATCAAAAAGGGACAAAAGAAAAGAAATAAGAAAAATCATTATGACTATAGAAAAATCATTTATACTATAATAAAAAAAAGAAACACTCTTTGTCAACAATTTTTTAAAATCATTAGGACTATAGAAAAATAATGAAGACTATACAAAATCAAATTTTAGAAATGGACAATTTTGATGCTTTGCCATTACAACAATTGAGCATTCATCATTTGGTACTTCTTGGTGTATTCCATTGAAGTTTTTTAGTTTTCATGTTTATGTGCATGTTCTTTATGTGTTTGGCTTCTCTCCCTCGCAAGGCATATGTCGATAGGTAATTGATTTGAAAGCATAATGATTTGACAGTCTTTTTTTAGGATAGGTGTAATCATCCTACCAACCTTAATTAGCAACATTGGTGTCATATCATTGCACAAGTACAAGACGGTAAGGGTCTATTCAACCTTACAAGGCAAGAGGAGAGATAGTCCAAATAATTCTATGGTGACTGTCCCAAACAACATACAAATCATGGAATTGCTAACATGTTTTCTTTTCATGTTTCTAACATGTTCGTTGCAAATAGAACTATCATTACAATAGAACCACTCTTTCAAGATATTCTTGGCGAAATAGATCTAGAGAAAGAAAGAAGATTGATCATGGAAGATAAATAATTATGAATGATAATAGAAGATAAATAATAAAATAATGATACATGTTGATGAATATTATTAATGGATCAAATAATAACATATTGATAGATGAAAGAATAATTATTTTAGTGTCTACAAGATCCATTAGCTAAAATCACAACCAAACAATATGGTTGTGGCAGTTGTAATAGGATTATATATTCACCAAACAAGGAATGTACGGGAAGGATCCCTGGTATGTACAGATGAGAACAGGAAATAAAAGATAAAAACCAGTTTGTGTGCAATTTGTGATTTTGGAAAGGTCTTAAGAGCCTTGTTTTAGATTCCATTTTCTTTATGCAATAAGGGCCCATTTGGTGCATGGAATACCAAATGTCAGATATAGTCAATTCTGGAAGATGCTGCAATTCTGGAAGATGCTGCAATTCTGGAAGATACAAATTCTAAAAATGATTTCTAAAATATGAGATGGCTTGTTTGGTTCACTTGGAAGATGACTAAGAAGATGCATAAGGAATTTTAATTATATAATTTAATTTCTTTAAATTCATGTGTATACATTTGTATATATACATACATACATGTGTGTATATATATATGCACACATGTGTATATATATACATACACACGTGTGTATATGTGTATACATGTGTGTATATGCACACATATATACACATATTCACACATGTGTATACATACACACATACACACATGTGTGTACATGTGTCTGTATACACACACATACACACATGCATTTATATATACACACGTGTATATTGTTAGGAATAGTCCCAAGAGATAACTGAGAGGGGGGGGGGGTGAATAAGTTATCTACAAGTTTCAATTCTTTATCCAATTAAGTATACTTAAACATAAATCATAAACACAATGAAAGAACACATGAACAAAAAACCAATATTTTGGTTACAGGGAAACCCAAATAGGTAAAAAGCCCAGTGGGAAATGATACCCAGTAATATTTTGTACTAGTGTTTTGTGATCCTTGTTAGAAGATCCTTTACCCTGTTAGGAGTAGCTTTACAATGCTTTAAGTATAGTAGACCTTATTAAGGGTCAGAACCTGTTAGGAGACTTTTACAATTGTCCATGTTAGGGGAGAGGATGCACTGTCTAAGAGCTCACTGCTCAAAGGGGTGAAGGCTACAACCTTCTGAATAAAAGATACACACTATATTTGGATCTTGGTGAACTGCACTTTGACCTACTATCTAGATCAATTCCAATGAATAGCACACATATTCTACTTGGTCACATTGACCTTCTTCTAATGGCTCAACACTTTGCACACTCTACTAGCTACTCTGCTTAATTGACCATGAACCACACTTCAACAATCACAAATGACTACCTATAAATATCTTTCCTCTAAATGAAATGATTGGGTCAACCTATTAGAACCAAATTGAAATCATAATATAGAAACCATAATAAACACCAACAAACATTTTTCAGCTCTATTATGCACGCAACATAATCTGGGACCTGTCTAAATGAGATAATTGTAGATGCACGCTACACACTGTCAGCTCTACCAAAACAACTGGAACTTTCTCTACAAGATGAATTAGCTCATGCACTCTTAACAAAACATCAAAAACTCATCTCTAAGCTTAACTCCAAGGGCTCATACCATAAAGATAGGCACAACTCACGAGCCAATAAAATCTCTGTCGGCTCTGTTGAACAAACACAGGAAACTACTACTTGCAAATAGCGATTGCATAACTTCACTTGCATTCATCATCAAACCATGTGTCCATGAACTTAACATCATTAACATGTTTGAAACATATATCCTAGGGCACATGCCCATAAGACAATTGTATGGACAACCATACACAGAACACTGCCTATAACTCTGTCAGGAACACTGCTAACACAAGCTGTTGTATAACTATCTGTACTCACATTCAACCTCTGCACCCATGATATCATGTTGATACCATGTCCATGCAACATATATATAAGGATTATTGCATAATACTTCCATGCATACTACTTTCCATATGTTGTCATCAATGACAAACATACAGTCAGTACTGGCCTGCTGGCAAAGCTCCAACAATATCCCCCTTTGGCATTGATGGCAACATGTGGAATGAAAAACCACCATCAACCCAAATGAATGATTCTTTCATAACATTCTCCATTTCCTCTTCAAAACTCCCCCAAAGATGAAACCTCCATCTGCTGCAATATATTCCAACATTCTCCATTTCCTCAACTAAACTACTATCACAACTGGATACTGCTCCCCCTAAGTACATAACTCCTTATGTTTTTCATGACTCTGTATACTACTCCCCCTTTGACATCAATGGAAAAGTGCACCATTCATTTTAAGCACCGGTACTACTCTAGAAGTAGAGTAGTCAACCTTCCATCAGTCCCAGAGGACTGATGCCATTCCTGCTTCCTTCTAAATAGAATCAGGGAAGGGAATTACTCCCAACTTCCCCCTAAGATACTCAAAAGTATCCTTAGGCAAGGGCTTTGTGAATATGTTTTCCAACTGTTCCTTAGTATTCACATAGTCCAACTTAACTTCTTTCTCTACCACTTTCTCTCTTAGGAAGTGATACTTGATCTCAATGTGCTTTGTCTTTGCATGCATCACAGGGTTCTTAGACATATTGATAGTGTTGGTGTTATCACAATGAATAATACTAGGATAATCAATCTGAATTCCAAAATATTTTATCATCTGCTTGATCCACATAATTGTAGAACAATTCAGGGCTGCTGCAACATACTCCGCTTATGCTATTGACTGAAAAATACAATTTTGTTTCTTGCTTGTCCAAGTGACAAGTCTATCACCAAGAAATGTTGCTCCTCCTGATGTACTCTTTTTGTCATCAACACATCCTGCCCAATCCGCATCATTGTATACATGAAGCTCAAGATTTTTTGAATTGGGATACCATAAACCACAGTCTATAGTGCCTTGTAAGTATCTAAATATCCTTTTTACTACCATGAGGTGACTTTGTTTAGGCTCTGCTACAAATCTTCCTACTATGCCAACTACATTTGAAATATCAGGTCTAATCTGTGTAAGATAAATCAATTTACCAATCATTGACTTGTACAATGTTATATCAACTACTGGTGAGTCATCTTCCTTTGTAAGCTTGGATCGAGTAATCATAGGTGTCCCTATTAGCTTGCAATCATCCATCTTGAATTTCTTTAATATTTGTTTCACATACTTGGACTGATTAATGAATATACCTTTCTCTATCTACTGCACATTCAATCCTAAAAAGTACTTGATAGGACCAATCATACTCATCTCAAATTCATTTTGGATCTCCTTAGCAAATTTAGCACTAAGTTGTTCATTACCTGCAAAGATAATGTCATCAACAAATATAGCTACAAGTAAAAAACCTTCAGATGTCTCTCTAATGAATAGATTAAAATCTGTTGCTCCTTTCTTGAATCCAATCTTTGTTAAGTATCCATCTAGTCTCTCATACCATGCTCTAGGGGCTTGCTTAAGTCCATAGAGGTCCTTCAATCTACATACCATATGAGGTCTATCTAATAAGGTGAATCCTTCAGGCTGCTCAATGTATACTTCTTCCTTCAGATCCCCATTCAAGAATGTTGACTTGACATCCATCTGATATACTTTGAAGTTTTTTACTGTAGCATAAGCTAGAAACAACTTAATAGCTTCTAATCTACTCACAGGTGCAAATGTTTCTGAATAATCAATGCCTTCTCTTTGTACATAACCTTTACATACTAATCTTGCTTTGTTCCTTACTACTGTACCATCTTCATTCATCTTATTTCTGAATATCCACTTGTACCAATCACATTCTTATCACTAGGTCTTGGAAACAGTTTCCAAGTATCATTCTTGATAATTTGGTCAAGCTCTTCTTTCATAGCGTCACACCAATCTGAATCTTTACAAGCATCTACAACACTTAAAGGTTCAATCTGAGATAGTAAATATACTGCATCATTGCTAGCTGAGTTCTTTGCTTGTGATCTTGTTAAGACTTTCCCACTCTAATCTCCAATGATGTCTTTCTTGGAATGGTTTCTAGATGTAAACTTTGGAGCTTTAGTTGTTGCTGACTCATCATCCTTAGGAGTTTCTTCCCCACTTGTCTCAAGGTCATTGAATAACACATCAATGCTATCAAACATTTCTTCAATTACCATCTCACTAGTAGAGGGTCTAGGTTCTTCCTCAATCATGGGTGAGTAATCATGATATCTTTCTTGAATCATAAACTTTTCATCAATCTTCACATGAGCACTTTCAATGATCTTTTTCAATCTTAAATTGAAACATCTATAAGCTTTACTTTTAGTAGAGTAACCAAGGAAAATACCTTCATCACTTCTTGCATCAAACTTTCCTATTGCTTCATCCCTCTTGATGTAGCACTTGCTTCCAAAGATTCTAAAGTATTTTAATATGGGAACATTACCAAATCATAGCTCATAAGGTGTTTTGTCAGTGCCTAGCCTTAGCTGAATTCTATTGATTGTGTAGACTGATGTATTGACCACATCTCTCTAATAGGTGTGGGCAACTTTTCTTCTATCATAATGGTGCACGCTATATCAAGAATGATCCTATTCCTTCTCTCTACAATATCATTCTACTAAGGTGTTCTAGGTGCACTTAACTATCTCTTTATGCTATGTTCTTCACAGAACTCATAAAATTTGTCAAAGGTGAATTCTCCTCCTCTATTTGATCTCAAACATTTTATCTTTAATCCAGATTCATTCTCAACTTTAGCTTTGAATATTTTGAACTTATTAAATGCTTCTGACTTATCTTTCAAGAATGCAACCCACATCATCCTAGTATAATCATCAACAAACAAAATGAAATACCTTTCACCATAGTATGATCTTGTTTCAGTTGATCCACATAGGTCTATATGGATCAGATCCAACTTGTTTTCTACTCAATTGTGCTTGCTCCTGAATGAATTCCTCACATGCTTTCCCATCACACATTCCCTGCATATGGTATCAATTGGCTTTGCTATGCTAGGTAGATCTCTTACTTATCTTCACTGTGTTATCAAAGTTGATATGACATAGTCTTTTATGCCACAACCAACTGTCATCAACTTTAGCAACAAAACAACTTACTTCTGATTTGAGTTGAAAAACATTACCTCTTGTCTTTGAGCCTGATGCAATCATAACACCATACTTGTTGTTAATGATACATTTTTCATCTTTGAACTCCAACTAATATCCTTTTCCAAGTAACTGTCCAACACTTAGAAGGTTATGTTTCAAACCATCAACATATAGAACATCATCAATACTGTTCTTTCCATCCAGAGTGATGGCTCCTCTACCAACTATTGGTTTAGGAGTGTTATCTCCAAATCTAAGCATCCCACCATTGTATTTGTCTAGATGAACAAATTTTCCTTTATCACCTATCATGTGATGTGAACAACCACTATCTATAATCCAGTCTATCCTTATGTCTACTTGGGAAATCAATGCTAGTTCTTGATTTACTTTCTCATTTTTATGTTCAGTCTTATTATTCATTTTGTCTACAATAGAAATGAATCCAATTTCTTCTTCACCTAATTCTTCATCTGAGACTCCATCTCTAGCAAAGTAACATTCCTTAGAGTACTTAGGCTTGTAATCCTTCTTGAACTTTCTAGCTCTAGTAGGACACTTAGATGCAAAGTGACCTATTTTATTACATGAAAAACACTTGAATGGAAATTGACCTTCATATTTTCCTTTTCCTTTCTTTTCTCTTTTAGTAACCATAGAAATAAAATCATCTAAAGTTCTTTCTTCATCATCATCATCATCAAAATTACCAGAAGTGTTTGTAGATTTCTTACCATGAACTGTTGCTTTGAAGGCTATCTCACTTTTAGGTTCTATCTTCAATCTTGAAATCTCAAAAGCTGAGATTTTTCTGATCAAGGTCTCTCTCTTGAAATTAGATGTAAGCTACATGGTCTCATCAAGGATATTGATCTTTCTTTCATATTCTAGAGTGAGAGTAGTCATCAACTTGTCCATAATATCTTCTTCTGAGATCTCTCCACCATTGTTCTTGATTCCAGCAACTGCTTCATTGACCCTTTGATTATAAACTCTGATGTTTTCTTTAGGCAGCATCTCTTATGCATTAAATCTTTTCTTCCATGTCTTTCTGTGCGCATCCTTTGCTTGCTTGTCTCCTTCAAATATGTCTGCAAGGTACTTCCATATCTTGTGGGTAGTGTCTACCTTCTTTATCTTTGAAAACTCACTATTAGATAGTGCACTGATAAGGGCTTCTTTAGCTATAGCATTATGGTCAGACAATTCCTTTTGAGTGTCAGTAGCATCATCTTGTTCAAGGTCTTCTAAAGTAGAAATCTTGGCTGCTTTGATAGTTACAATGAAAACTTCATAAGCAATACACTGCAAATGAGTCATCATCTTATTCTTTCAATCAAGATAATTTTCTCCATCAAACTTAGGAATCTCTTTCTTGAAGTATGCCATCTAATCAACCTAAAGCTATTAAACTTCTCTCTGAGGCACTTGGCTCTGATACCAATTGTTAGGAATAGTCCCAAGAGATAACTGAGAGGGGGGGTGAATCAGTTATCTACAAGTTTCAATTCTTTATCCAATTAAGTATACTTAAACATAAAGCATAAACATAATGAAAGAACACATGAACACAAAACCAATATTTTGGTTACGAGGAAACTCAAATAGGTAAAAACCCTGGTGGGACTTGATACCCATGAATATTTTGTACTAGTGTTTTGTGATCCTTGTTAGAAGATCCTTTACTATGTTAGGAGTAGCTTTACAATGATTTAAGTACAGTAGACCTTGTTAAGAGTTGAACCTTGTTAGGAGTCTTTTACAACTATCCTTGTTAGGGGAGATGATGCACTGTCCGAGAGCTCACTACTCAAAGGGGCAAAGGCTACAACCTTTTGAATAACAGATACACAGTATATCTAGATCTTGATGAACTATGCTTTGACCTACTATTTGGATCAGTTCCAATGAATAGAACACATATTCTACTTGGTCACATTGACCTTCTTCTGATGGCTCAACACTTCACACACTCTGCTTAATCAACCATGAACCACGGTTCAACAATCACAAATGACTACCTATAAATATCTTTCCTCTAAATGAAATGATTAGGTTGGCCTATTAGAACCAACTTGAAATCATAATAGAGAAACCATAATAAACTCCAACAAACATTCATCAGCTCTATTATGCACGCAACATAATCTGGGACCTGTCTAAATAACATAATTGTAGACACAAGCTACACATTGTTGGCTCTACCAAAACAACTGAAACTTTCTCTACAAGATGAATTAGCTCATGCACTCTTAACCAAACATCAATAACTCATCTCTAAGCTTAACTCCAAGGGTGCATACCATAAAGATAGGCACAACTCATGAACCAATAAAATATGTGTCGACTTTGCTGAACAAACACAAGAAACTACTACTTGTGAATAGCAACTACATAACTTCACTTACATTCATCATCAGACCATGCATCCATGAACTTAACATCATTAACATGTATGCAACATATATCCTAGGGCGCATGCCCATAAGACAACTATATGGACAACCATACATAGAACACTTCCTATAACTTTGTCAGGAACACTGTTGACACAAGTTGTTGTATAACTGTGTGTACTCACATTCAACCTCTGCACCCATGATATCATGTTGATATCATGTCCACACAACATATAAAAAAGTCTTACTACATAAGACTTCCACACATACTACTTTCCACATGTTGTCATCAATGACAAACATACAGTCAGTACTAGCCTACTGGCAAATCTCCAACATATATATACGAACATGTGCATTTATATAGACATGCATGTTAGAATAACTAAGAGGGGGGTGAATTAGTTATCTAGTGTCCCAAAAAAAAATGTATAATCCAATACAAATACTTCAACTTCTGCTACTCGGTAAACATAAAATACTTTCACTGTCTGAACTTTTACCGATTATCAATATAAAACTTATAATAGTTACCAATCAAATCTAACATGTAATATGCAAAGTATGATAACAAACAAGTATCACAATCAACACATAACATAAGAGATTTAACGTGGAAACCCTGTGAAGGGAAAAAACACTTAGGACCGACAACCCAAAATATTCACTCTTCTGAAGTGAGTTTGGTGAAGACCCTACCCTATTAAAGGTTACAAACACATTGTTAGATGTGACCTTGTTAGAGGATTTTAGACCAACCATTATCATCCAACCAGCATTCACTATGGGGTTGATAGGATAACAATGTTCATTCTATGAATGATACATAATAAGACTTTATAGTCCACTCAGTTAAGAGATTTGACTGTGTACAATGGTTAAATATGTAACAGTAGATGATCTGCCTTAACACAACTTCAATTGTAGATTATAGATCAATATTCCGCTCATACAAATCTTTCTAATCAATATAACACTTCAGATTCAACAATGTATCAACTTATTGTCCATCGATAATTACTCTCTGTCACTCGGTAATTTCTCTTCAACGTGGTTCTTACTAACCAGTATGATCAAAATGCATGAAAACTTGTTCATGCAAAAATTCTGTAGTCTCTCCTTCATCCGGCTCTTTCATTATGAAATCTCCAGTCTCTTATATAGACATGTAAATCATTTTTGTCTTGTCCATCAAATTTTGTCGCTTAATCATCTTCATTGATTTTGTCACTTTAAGCTTTATTAGCTGATGTGTCAATAACATGTTTCAATCTACTCCATTAGATCTTCCTTTAATTATGTTCATCGTTGATCTTCATAACAAACATTATTTGTTACCTTGATTTCATACACTTTCTAGTTCATCAATCTTATTGGCTAAACTGATCATTTAATTCCTTTATGTTCTGCTCGGTTAACAAATAAATGCATCGGTGAACACACACTTACTTATCACTGTGCTCGGTATAAAGTACACTCCATTGGTGTATACTGAAATGCATCATTTACCGACAACACTGGTTTGTGTCTTTCAGCTTTGTTCTTCATCATAGATGAATGTAACATAATAAAGTCCATATCATAAGGTCATAGACTCATCAAAAAGTTACTCAAGGTGTTCCTTCTCCTCATCTGACATATACATCTTCCTCATGTAGATATTTATGTTCTTCATCTCTTTCACCTTTCTTCAGATGTTTCAATATAGTAACTTACAAGATAAGTGTTGTCAAACTAGTTGACATCAATGACAACATAATACTGATTTAATCATATTACATATCTAATCATCAACTCCTCAGTGAGCTTTAATCATAGATTCTTCAATTAGATTCTAAATCAGTTGTAGTTCATCAATCTCTCCCTTTGGCATTGATGGCAACTTCAAGTAATATGAAATGTACCATACACATACCAAACACATACCAAACATGTATTCTAAAACTCTGTGAATGAATGTTGTACAAGCTCTCCCTAGCTTAATATATTTAATCACTATGTTACTAAACAACATTACATAATATAGCTTTACCATTCTATAGATGTGCTTTTTTTAGTTCTCCTATTCCTACTTTTGTTCTTTGTAACTGATCTTCAATACTATGTTCCTTTCAAATTATCTCTCCCTCAGATGGTTCTCATCAATGTATGTGTATCTTTCCTTTTCATATTATTTATCTCTCCCTTTGACAACAATGCCAAAGAAACAAATAAACAAACAACTCTTTAGTAGCTAAGTAACTCTCTTTTATTCAATATAATCTTTGTATCTCTGTATATTGATATTCCAATCTGTTTTAGTTTTCTAAACTTAATCACAACCTTGAACCTGATCCAAAGTGTGAACTATGATGCATCAACATGAATGATCTTCTAATAGGATTAGGCTAATGCAACATCTAGATCACCTTAGTGACTGATAGACAGGGGATGGACCCCAAGTCTTGTCCTCAAGTATTCAAATGTATCCTTCGATAGAGGCTTTGTAAAGATATCTACAAGTTGTTCCTTATATGTAAAAAATTCTAACTTTACTTGCTTCTCTTGCACTTTTTCTCTTAAGCAGTGATACTTAATAGATATATGCTTGGTCTTAGAGTGTATCACTGCATTCTTTGAAGTATTAATGGCACTTGTATTATCAAAGTATATAATCATAGGCTTGATGATTAACTCATTCATTCCTTCCAATACTTGTTTAATGTATGCAATGTTTGAATAATTTGTAGCAATAACAACATACTTTGCTTCATCTATCAACTGAGAAATACAAGCTTTTTTTTTACTTGTCCATATAACAAGTCTTTCACCAAAGAAAAATGCTCCTTCGGTGGTGCTTTTTCTATCATCTACATTTCTAGCCCAATCAACATTGGTGCAAACCTTCAATTTAAACTTGCCTTCCTTAGGATACCATAATCCATAATCCTCTATCTTTTTTAGGTATCTTAAGATTCTTTTAGTAGCAATCATGTGTGATTCTCTAGGATTAGCAAAAAATCTAGCAACAATTCCCACGACATGTGCTATGTCTGGTCTACTATGAACTACATACATTAGCTTACCAATCATGGATCAGTAAAGTGTCTGGTTTACCTCTGTAGTTTCATCTTCTTTTGTCAATTTACATTCAATAGCCATCAGTGTTCCCACAAGTTTAGCATCTTCCATACCAAATGTCTTCAAGACTTCCTTTATGTATTTAGATTGTATGATGAATATCCCATCACTCTGTTGAATCACTTGTAGTCCTAGAAAGAACTTAATCTCTCCAAACATAGACATTTCAACTCTTTCCTCATTTCATCAGCAAAGGCTTTGCATATATGATCTTGTCCTCCAAAAATAATGTCATCCACAAATATTTCAGTAATAATAATAGTATCATCAGTATCACCTTTCATATACAAATTGTTGTTTTCACTTGTTCTAACAAATCTGATACTTCACAAGTATGCAATCTTTCATACCAGGCTCTCGGTGCTTGCTTCAAACCATATAAAGCTTTATGTAATCTACATACCATGTCTTTTTTGTCGGGATCAACAAATCCTTCAGGTTGTTCTATGTAGACCTATTCTTCAAGTATTCCATTTAGAAATGCTGACTTCACATCCATTTGATAGACTTTAAACTTCTTGTGAGCAGCGTATGCAAGTAACATCCTAACACTTTCCAATCTAGCAACAGGTGCAAATGTTTCACCATAGTCAATGCCTTCTTCCTATGCATATCCATTGCATACCAATCTAGCTTTATTTCTTGTAACTTCACCATTTTCATTCAGCTTGTTCCTAAAAATCTATTTAGTACCAATAACATTTTTATCTTTTGGTCGGGGTACTAAGCTCCAAGTTTTGTTCTTTTATATTTTCTCTATCTCCTCTTTCATTGCATTGATCCATTCATCATTTTCTTGTGCAACTTTCACATTTTTAGGCTCATATTCACATACTAGACATGTACCTTGTCTTGCTTTTCTTCTTGTCATCATGCCAGCTTGTTTGTCTCCAATAATTTATGTTTCAGGATGATGTCTTTTGACAAATCTTGCCAATACTTGGTCTCTTCTTCCTTGTTCATCCCATTCAGGTTCATTTTCTTGCTTGGTAGCTTCATCCTGCTCTTCGATTTGTCTTTCCTATTCCTCAGTAGGATTTGTCTGTTGGCAGGTTACCACTGCCTGCTGTGTTGGTGGATACTCAGGTTGTTCAATATAAGTGAATCTACTGTAATCTTTTGGTTCTTTTTTACTTTCCTTTGTGTACTTGTTATCAAACTCATCAACACGGATATTAGTGTTCTCAATCATTTTATTTGTAACTTTATTCAAACACTTATATGCTTTACTTTTAGTATAATATCCTAAGAATATTCCTTCATCACCTTTTGAATCAAATTTTCCATTTCTCTCATCTTTCAAAATAAAGCATTTAATTCCAAAGATTCTGAAGTAACTTACAGTAGGTTTGTGTCCAAATCATAACTCATAGGGTGTCTTATTGGTGTCTTTCTTTAGTTGAACTTGGTTAAGCACATAAACAACTATACTGATAGCTTCCCTCCAGTATGTGTGTGCAACATTCTTTTGCAACATCAGTGTTCTAGCACAATCAACTATTGATATGTTCCTTCTTTCAGCAATGTGATTCTACTGAGGTGTCCTCGATGTTGAGACTTGTCTTTTAATACCATGCTCATTACAGAAATTAGTAAATTCATCAGAGATAAATTCACCTCCTCTATCAGACCTTAAGCATTTAATTTCTTTACCTGTCTCCTTTTCCACTTTTGCCTTATACCACTTAAATATTTTGAATGCTTCAGACTTTTCTTTCAAAAACATGACAGTCATCAGTCTAGTATAGTCATAAAAAAAAAGAATAAAGTATCTATTGGAAATATTCAGGAATTAACTGAGTTACTGAGAGGGGAGGGGTGAATCAGTAACTCCAAATTTTCTTTCAATTACAGATGTATTAACATGTAATTTACTTTAACCTTTGCATATGAAACTTAAGAGCATTCACAATAATGACACATAGATTTGGTTACCCAGAAACCTTCCAAAAAGAAAGTAAAACTGGGGTGGGGATGAAACCCACAAAGCTTTAATACTGCAGAATAAAGTTGGCCGGTTAAGGCTTACAATTTGATCACTTCTAATGATCTGCCCTGTTAGGAGCAATAAGGATTGCTAAATCCACCCTGTTAAAGGATTTACAAACATACAATGAAGTATGCACTCGGTAAAGAGATTTTACAAAAGACTGTTAAGTCTACCCAGTTAAAGGATTTAGTACTGATTCACCTGTTAGGATGAAACAGTAGATCTCTTGCTTTGCAACTGGATTGTTGATTGAGATTCGCTGATGTACTGATCACCTTCTGTGATGAATTTGTCTTTGCTGTTCCTTATACTGCTGAAGCCCTTTGTAATTCGCTTATCTCTTCCTTTCTTTCTTTTTCACATATATGCTTCTTCTTTTTTCTTCTTGACATTTTTACAACATTGTTTATATACAAGTCTTAAACAATTAATTTCAATTACAATTACAAAGTCGGCTTGACAAATAAACATAAGTGCTACTAAGTCAGCCCAAGTATGGTTACACGGTTCCTGCAAACTAACTCGGTGACTTTCTGATACTCGGTGTCCACTGCATTACTCGGCATCGTCATGCACTCGGTAGAAGTGAAGGCACGGTTCATACTGATCACTCAGTAGGTTTTGAACTCAGTAAATACTGGTGACTCGGTAGACATGATGTTACTTGGTTTACACTATCCTGTTTGGTTTGTACTAACTTGCTCGGTTTGCACTGTCTGCTCAGTTTGCACTGTCTGCTCGGTTTGCACTGTCTGCTCGGTTTGCACTGTCTGCTCAGTTTGCACTGTCTACTCGGTTTGCACTGTCTGCTCGGTTTGCACCCAGAATGCAAATAAGTGTTATCACTAGTGGCAATTCTATTTAATGCCAACAATCTCCCCCTTTGGCATTAGTGACAAAAACACTTATTGGCCAAAACTTATATACATGAATCATGCTGAGTTTTATTTTGATTTTTCAAAATTTGTCTTTGTTATAGAGCTTTATACATTGTCTCCCCCTTTCAATGTGCTAACTGTTTCTATACAAATCTTCTTCTATACATATATCTCCCTCTATACATATCTCCCCCTTTTTGACGATAATGCCAAAGGTGTATATACAAGTTATTTACAGAGAGAATCCAAAATTTGATAGAAAATCAGAATGTACCTTCATTATTAGTGCTAGGGTTCTATCCCAACTTTCTTGCAGAATCTTACATGTTTGGATTGCAATTTGGACTTCTGCAGAGAGTTCAATCATGTGATCTGCTATAGAGAACTGATTGTCATGAATCAATGTTTTGGAATGTTCAATGTGCTTATACATTGTATTCATGATGGGAAGGATCATGTGTTGGATGTCTAGTAGTGTGGACCGGATCCTTGTGTCTTCTTTCAGTAGATCAGACTACATGTTTGATAGGTGTGAGATTTTCATGTGATGAGCAGAGCTTGAACTTGGTTCAAGTTGTAGCTTCTGTATGCTAATCTTCATATCCTCATCCATTTTATTCATTTTATCCTTAACATCCTTTGTGAACTCGGCAATATTGCACAATCTGGCCAAAAGAGAGGTAGCATTCGAATAGATAGATTCAATGTTTGACAAAACTGAAGACAATTCTACTTGGTTAATAGCTATGTGCTGAGCAATGTGCTCAAGCACTTTATTGTTGAATCTCTTCTCGGCTCTTTCAACTAACTTTTCTGTCCCAGATGAATCCTCATTGTATTTATTAACTGCTTCTGCTAATTGTAGCAAAACATGTTGGGAGGAGTCTACTTTAATACCTAATGCATCAAACAAAATGTCCTTAGCATCCTTGATGATTTGATATTCCTTGTCTCTCTCCTCGTTAAGCTTCTTTTGTTTTGCTTTCCTTTGGAGGATCTCACCTATATTTTGCATTTGGTCCGCTGATAGATTTGCAAAATCCAATGTTGGAATCTCTATCTCTTCATCTAAGTCTATATCCTCTACTACATTCTTACCCAAAAATTTTATACTCGGTAGAGCCTTAGGCTTATCTGTACTTAATGCCTTGGTAGTAGTGACAGTAGATATAGTAGGGCTAGCTATAGAGACTGGTATACTTTCTACTGGAGAACTTAAAATATTTACACTTGAAGATTCAAAAATTGGAAAACTTACTGCTAGAAAACTTGATGAAATGGGAGACTGCAACTCGGTAGAAGAAATGGTAGTTGCTTCTGTTGTTGCTAAAGATGATTGGACAAATGTTGAAGTTGTCACAACCATGCTTGAAGGTGTCTCCGGGCTGGATGTAGAAACTTTTACTGGAGAGGTAGGAAGGGATGCAATGACTTCTGCTGCTATCCTCACAGTATCATCTACCTCAGTGTCTTCTTCTTGTTCATCACTGTCATCTTCAATATCTTTTATTATTACTGTTTCAATACTCGGTTGGTGAAGGTGGTATATGTTCTTCCATGTGGCATTTGCAGCCTTCACAACCAATTCAATATTGTTGATCAAAATCAAACAAGTATTGAACTTTAATGTCATCTTACTTTCATTTTCTTTTAATGCCTTCTTTACTTCATCATTTTTCAAGCTTGGCATTAACTGTCTCAGGGTTTGATCAAATATGTCTATCACAGTTTGCTTTGCATTGCTCCATCTCATTTTTATTGGATTTAATAAGACAGCTGGAACCTGTGGGGCTATGTCATCAGGAGAGTATTTTCACTGTCCCATCTTTTCAATAACAGCATCTTCTATTTCCTTCTGTTCTGTTTCCGATCTGGTTTCATATTTAAAAGATTTTATGTTACTTACTCCAGATCCTGATCTGTCTCTAAAGAGTTTGATCTTTTCTTGAAAGTTTAGAGGAGGCCTTTTGAATACTATGTCTTTATCTGCCTTGTCTGCCTTGCCTCTTGCATTTCTCCTTGTAAATACAATAGTGGGAAGCTTAGGTGCCTTAGTGATGAATACCTTTCCTTTCTTCTTTGCAGGTTCTGGTTCCTTTGTTTTCTCATCCTTTTCCTCTTCTTCTTCATCTTTTTCTTCTTTGTCCTCGGTTATCATTTGCATTTTGGCTATCCTCTTCTTTCCTTTGTTTACCGCCTGTGGAAGCTTTATGCTTAGTTCAATTCTCACCTTAGCTTCATCATATGTTCCAAAATATGGAGCTTTGGGATTGACAGGCTGATTAAGAAGAGCTTCAATGATATTCTTGGTTTCATCAATATTTACCTCATAAGGAAGAGGTCTTACATATACAGTCATCGGTTTAGCTGCTTGAATATATACATTATCACAATCCACCATAAAACAAATGTCATCCTTGTAATCTTCCACCAGCTTCTGTGGAATCCGGAATCTGTCATTCATTTTCTCTTTGAAAGACTCAAAATAATTATCCATGATGCTTTCAAAATTTTCACCCATTTCTGAGATGTATTCATTTATTTCATAAAGTGCTGGCACACCTTTTCTCCATACAACTTTTCCTTTAGAAGGGAAGAATTTCTGAACATAGAAGAATAAACAGACCAATAAGGATCCAAACTTACATGGATTGTTTTTGGAAGTTTGAATGCTTTCCATGTTTTTGTTAAACTGCTTTAACAATAAGTCTGTTAGGTCAAATGTTAAGTTATTCTTGACCACTTTGTATGCTAGGTTGATAGCTTCACAGGAGACACTATTTTGTCGACTAGAACTGTAAATCTTATGGGCAATAATGTGTGTACCAAACTTCAGTTCAGCATCGGTAATGCTGCTAACTTTCATGCCTCTACCGTCCCACTCGGCTAGGGTTTTCTTCTCTAGTTCCGTCCGACCTAGGGTTTTGGTAGTTTTTGCTTTGTTCAACATGGGAAGACCGGTGATTTGATGAATCATCTTCTTTGTGATCTCTATGGGTTGCTCAAGCAAAATCTTGCCATCATGTACATGGCTGAGAATGTATCTAACCCATTTATCTCAAAAGTTTCGAGGTAGATGTGCAATGTGAACTAAACCTTTATCTTCCAGATGTTTGTGCTCGGGTTTCAGAATACCGTCCACACACAGTTCTTCACGCACAGTATCTAATTCTAGGTTCCCCATTTCATAAATTGAACAGTTGAAATGATTGCGGATATCGTTAATAAGTAGTACCTTAGGAGGAATCTGAGATTGAGCTCCGTTCGGATCTAGGGCTGCTGCAATTGCGGGTACGATCTTGAAATCTGGTGCTTTCCATTCCCCTTGGACTAACATATCAGATCCTTTCTTTGCTGAAGTGTTGGATGATGCCATGGTAGCTCACAGAAAATTCCCTTCGCAAAAGTGTTGAATCGCTGGGTTGCTCTTGAAATTTTTTGCTCTCAAAGTGCTAAAGGTTCGCGGTGAAGAATGAGTTCGATTACTTGCTTTTTGTTTACAACTCTGTCATTAATGCTCAGTACAAATTAGGGTATGAATTCTGACAGACTATCACCCACTAAGAATTAATTTCTCGGTAAAGACTTCGCAACTCGTTGAACTTGAGAATTCATATTGCTCCGACTTTGCTCGGTAAAGACGGGTACCGACCTTGCTCGGTGAAGACTGATACCGACCTCGCTCGGTGAAGACTGATACCGACCTCACTCGATGAAGATTGATACCGACCTCGCTCGGTGAAGACTGATACCAACCTTGCTGTGATCTTACTGCATCTTGTATGCTGATTTACATCTTTCTTTTAATTCGGTTCTGGAACTGCTTGAGATTGGTCTATGAGAATACAGTTCCAGTGCTTTCTTGGAAATTTAGTTTGAGTCGGTAGAGCCATCCATTCCATTACTTGGACTGGATTGCTCGGTAGATTTAGGAATCCATTTTTGTCTCACTTGTTTCCTGACCTTAGTTGCTTCATTCTTCTTTCCATCTTCAATTTCACTAGCATTCATGCAGTTTCTGGCTATGTGACCGAGTTTAGTGCATTTGAAGCATCTTACGGTAGTATCTCTTTTCCTTAGATGATGTTTTATGCAATTCATGCCAATGTGTCCATATTCTCCATAGTAATGACATCTACACCAGGTGTTGTAGTCCCATCCAAACATTGCTTTCATAATTTGTTCTGCTGGATTGAATATTTTGGATCTGCACTCAGATGCCTTGTGACCTTGTTTGTTGCATTTGTGACAATTACCTCTGAATCTTGGTTTTTCCCTGCATTTATTTGCTTTGTGACCAGGTTGATTGCAGCTGTAACATTTTCCATTGAATTCTACTTTTTCATTGTTCCAACATTTATTTGAAGTATGTCCTATTTTACCACAATGATTACAAGTAGGTTTTTGATTTCTTTGAGTACCTTGCTTAGAAGATTCGCCTTCTCCTTTGTATCCAAGTCCTACTTTTCCTTTTTGCCTATGAAGATTTCGCTCATACAGCTGATTCAAGTCTTCTTGACTTTTCAGCATTCCTTCATTGATTTGTTTTTCAACGTTTAGGTCATCCACCAATCTTAGATTGATTTCCTTTTCAGATCTTAGTTCTTCTCTTGTGCTTTCTATTTCTGATCTTAGATTCAGAATTTCCTCATTTGTATGAGAGATCTGATCAATTAGGTTTTCTAGCTGAAGGGTTTTATTTTGGACTTCAATGTTCCTTCCATCTAATTCATCTTTCAACTTGTTTCTTTGTTCCAAGATCTCACAAAATCTTGTAGAGTGTAGCTCTTGTTCTCTTTTTAATTTTCTCACTTCTTCCTGCAGAGACCCATTCTTTTCTAGGAGTTCTTTGACAACATTGTTTGCTTCATCTGAGTTATTTGAGGGAAAAAAATCTTCAATCTTTTCTTCAATGTAATTCTGATCATTCATCTGATTTGCAAGTTCCTTCCTTCTTCTTAGGGATTGGGAAAGATGTTCTTTTGCTTCTTTGAGTTTAGCTATGGCCATTTCCAGATCTAGCTTTTCATTTTCAATTACCTTGTTCAGTTTGAATACCTCCATTGTCCTGGATCTTTGCTCAAGCTAGTTAAGCTTTGTCTTGAGAACCAATGCTGCTCTGATACCAATTGTTGGAAATATTCAGGAATTAACCGAGTTACTGAGAGGGGAGGGGTGAATCAGTAACTCCAAATTTTCTTTCAATTACAGATGTATTAACATGTAATTTACTTTAACCTTTGCATATGAAACTTAAGAGCATTCACAATAATGACACATAGATTTGGTTACCCAGAAACCTTCCAAAAAGAAAGTAAAACTGGGGTGGGGATGAAACCCACAAAGCTTTAATACTGCAGAATAAAGTTGGCCAGTTAAGGCTTACAATTTGATCACTTCTGATGATCTGCCCTGTTAGGAGCAATAAGGATTGCTAAATCCACCCTGTTAAAGGATTTACAAACATACAATGAAGTATGCACTCGGTAAAGAGATTTTACAAAAGACTGTTAAGTCTACTCGGTTAAAGGATTTAGTACTGATTCACCTGTTAGGATGAAACAGTAGATCTCTTTCTTTGCAACTGGATTGCTGATTGAGATTCGCTGATGTACTGATCACCTTCTGTGATGAATTTGTCTTTGCTGTTCCTTATACTGCTGAAGCCCTTTGTAATTCACTTATCTCTGCCTTTCTTTCTTTTTCACATATATGCTTCTTTTTTTTTCTTCTTGATATTTTTACAACATTGTTTATATATAAGTCTTAAACAATTAATTTCAATTACAATTACAAAGTCGGCTTGACAAATAAACATAAGTGCTACTAAGTCGGCCCAAGTATGGTTACACGGTTCCTGCAAACTAACTCGGTGACTTTCTGATACTCGGCGTCTACTGCATTACTTGGCATCGTCATGCACTCGGTAGAAGTGAAGGCACGGTTCATACTGATCACATGGTAGGTTTTGAACTCGGTAAATACTGGTGACTCGGTAGACATGATGTTACTCAGTTTACACTATCCTGTTCGGTTTGTACTAACTTGCTCAGTTTGCACTGTCTACTCGGTTTGCACTGTCTGCTCGGTTTGCACTGTCTGCTCGGTTTGCACCCAGAATGCAAATAAGTGTTGTCACTAGTGGCAATTCTGTTTAATGCCAACAGTATTTATCACCATAATAGCTCTGAGTTCTCATAGAACCACATAGGTCGGTATGAACCAACTCAAGTATCTTCTTTTTTGAGTAGTCTTTGTTTTTGTAACTAGACTTAGTCATCTTACCTTTCTGACATTCATGGCACATAGCATGATCGGGTTTTGACAAGTTAGGCAACCCTCTAACTATTCTCTTTTTTCTAATCTTGATCATGTTATCAAAGTTCACATGGCATAACCTTTTGTGCCACAACCATGCATCTTCATCCTTTATTAACAAACAAGAAGACTGATAAATATCAAGATAAAATAGATTACCTTTGGATTGTATACTAGTTCTGACAAGTCTTCCTCCATCATCATGAATCTTCACCTTTTTGCTCTAAAAATCAAGTCAGTGGCCTAAATTATTTAGTTGTGCCACACTTAACAAATTATAGTTCAGTCCATCTACCCAGTATGCATTCTCACATTTTATCCTATCATTAATCATTAGTGAATCTTTATCTCTTACCATACAAGGTGCATCATTTCCTATTCTCACAGATCCTCTGTTGTATTCATCAAGTTGATCAAATTTCTCTACATCACCGGTCATATGATGTGTATAGCCACTGTCTATGATCCATGTATCATTTCTGCTTACTTTAGAGATCAGTGCTATCTCTTCATGTTTCTCTTCTTCCTTTGAGTCATCTTTCATAGCAACAAATAAAACTTCTACATCATCATCAGAATCAGATTTAGATTCAATATCTTCAGCTATGTAACATACCTTTTTCCCTTTGTCATTACTATCTTGGTTGTCTCTATTGTTGTGTCGATAGCCTCTATTGACTCTTCTCCCATAGCTTCCTTCAGATTGGTCTCTAGATCTATAATCATCTTTCTTATGTGGACATCTAGCAGTGATGTGGCCAACTTCTTTACAATTAAAACATGCCAAAGGTAGCTTACCTCTATACCTTCCTTTACCTTTGGGTAGTCTTCTAGCCATAAGAGCTTCAAGCTCATCAAGTTCATCATCAGTATTGCTATCACTGTCATCCTTATTATTTCGGTTACTAGACTTACCAATCTTCAAAGAAGACATGAAAGTGGATTCAACAGAAGGAACAACACTGTTATCAAAGTTATTCAATTCAAAGGTTGTAAGCTTACCAATCAGTGTGTTAAGAGTAAGGTTGGATGTAGCCCTTGTTTCATGAATTGTAGAGATCCTGATTGCATAAACTGGCAGTAAAGTTCTGAGAATCTTGCTTATCATTATTTCATTATCAATAACTCCATTTGATGCTCTAATAGCATGTACTACCTCTTTCAGTCTATTTGTGTAATGTACAATGTTCTCACCTTCCTTCATCTTCATATCATCAAATCTACCTCTTAGGCTTTCAGCTCTGGCTCTTTTAACATTCACATCACCACTATAAAATTGAGCAAGTTTATCCCACATTTCTTTGGTAGTTGTGCATCCCTTAATGTCTTCAAATTCGGCATCGGTACAAGTAGCAGCAAGTTCCATCATAGTAATATTGTGTTCATGCATGTCTTTTAGTTGATCAAGAGTTAGGGGACCAGTGGTCGGTTGTATGTAGCCATTCTCCATTAGGTCTAGGGAAGAATTCCAAATTCCAGATATGTGAAGCTTCATTCTGCTTTTCCATACTGCAAAGTTTTCTTTGTTTAGTCTTAGCACTTCCCTCTTATACATTTTGAGATCTTTGTGCTGAAGTTCTTAAAACTCTATTCTAAGAAACATTGGCTCTGATACCAATTGATAGAATAACTAAAAGGGGGGTGAATAAGTTATCTAGTGTCCCAAAACAAAATGTATAATCCAATACAAATACTTCAACTTCTACTAATTGGTAAACATAAAATACTTTCACTATCTGAACTTTTATCGATTATCAATATAAAACTTATAATAGTTATCGATCAAATCTAACATGTAATATGAAAAGTATGATAATAAACAAATATCACAATCAACACATAACATAAGAGATTTAACGTGGAAACCCTGTGAAGGGAAAAACCACCTGGGACTGGCAACCCAAAATATTCACTCTTTTCAAGTGAGGTCGGTGAAGACCCAACCCTCTTAAAGGTTACAAAGACACTTTTAGGTCTGACCTTGTTAGATGATTTTAGACCAACCATTATCGTCCAACTAGCATTCACTATGGGGCTGATAGGATAACAATGTTCATTCTATGAATGATACATAATAAGACTTTATAGTCCACTCGGTTAAGAGATTTGACTATGTACAATGGTTAAATATGTAATAGTAGATGATCTACCTTAACACAACTTCAATTGTAGATTATAGATCAATATTTTACTCATACAAATCTTTTTGATCAATATAACACTTTAGATTCAATAATGTATCAACTTACTATCCATCGGTAATTACTCTTTGTCGCTCAGTAATTGCTTTGCAACTCGGTTCTTACTAACCAATATGATCAGAATGCATGAAAACTTGTTCACGTGAAAATTCTGCAGTCTCTCCTTCTTCCGGCTCTTTCATTATGAAATCTCCAGTCTCTTATATAGACATGTAAACCATTTTCTTCTTGTCCATCAAATTTTTCCACTTAATCATCTTTGTTGATTTTACCGCTTTAAGCTTTCTCAGCTGATGTGTCAATAACATGTTTCAATCTACTCCATTAGATCTTCCTTTAACTATGTTAGCCATCAATCTTCATAACAAACATTATCTATCACCTTGATTTCATACACTTTCCAGCTCATCAATCTTCTCAACTAAACTGATCATTTAATTCTTTTTTGTTCTGTTTAGTTAACAAAGAAATGCATCAGTGAACACACGCTTAGTTATCACTATTAGGAATGAATGTTGAATGTTTGGCAGTCATTTTGTAGCAGTTGTTGTTGCATTCATGACTATGATTGTCATTGATGTCAATAGAGTGACCTTCTGGAGACTTGCAGAGAAGCAGATAGTGTTTGGATTAGTGCACGTGGGTTATTGTAGTTGGAGCTATGCGATGTTGAGGATATACTCTTTGATATGTTATATGTTCATGGTTAAGAGCACAAAGAGTAATTCATTTATTCATGGAAGTTATGAGCATTTTGGTTGAAGCAGTATTCAGGTAGTGTTCCCGAGTAGTGGTTTGTGGAAAATAGATGATATCTCCTAATCATGATGGAATCTGGTTTTGTGCAATTAAAGAAAATTTAGAGACACATTGATAGTGATGTGGACGACAATGCAAACTTTGAGGTCACACACATGGAGACTTATTGTATTTGGAAGCTGATAGTTTTGTGTAATTTTGATGTAGCGTGTGCAAACTTTTATTTTATAATTATATGCCAACTCAATTGCAATTACTTGAGTGTGGTATAAAGGAAGGAATGTTTCTCCTTGTTGTATTGATTATTTGGATATATCTGAATGTGAATGTATGCATGAAGTGAAGAAAAGAGCTAATGAAGTTGTGAAAGCGAAATTGTGAAGGAAGACATGCAAAGTACAGAGATCTGAAATTGAGATCTAGTGTAGCAGTGAAGTGCGGTTTGGCATAGTGAGAAAGGAGGTAATATATTTGATATTATTCTATTGAATAATCTTAAGATCAATTGGACAATGTGTTCAGTGATCTTGCCATTGAAGTTGTTTGAGTAGTGGGTCCATCTATCTTCCATAACTCCTAATAGGGTTAGAATCTTTTAACAGGGATTCAAAATCTCCTAATAGGGATTCATATGTACTGAATGTATTTCATAAGACTCCTAATAGAGTCCATCCTTTCACAAGGAATATTCATATTAGTGCATCTTTTGTGGGTATCATTCCCACCGGGGTTTACTCTTTGATCAAGAGGTTCCCTAGTCAACATATCTTGTGTTATTGTGTTATTGTGTATGAATATCTTTCTATGGTTGGTAATTATATTTCTTACATGGTTAAATGTTGTTGAAGTTGATAAAAGTTATAATTATCAAATAACTGATTCAACCCCCCCCCCCCCCCCCCTCTCAGTTATCTTGGTGGACTTTACTTTCTAACAATTGGTATCAGAGCAGCAGGTCATTGAAAGAAAATTTTAACAGCTTAAGGAGATCCATGGCGAATTTCAAGAAAGAAAGCCCTAAGTTTGATGGAGTAAATTTTGATAGCTGGAAGGAAAATATGAAGACACATCTACTATGCTTAGGACCAGGTTATTGGTTGATTACAAAGAATGATAAGACTATCATTGAAGAAGACAATCTTGAAACATGTACTAGTGATGAGAGAGATCTGTTCATGTGTAACATACTTGCAAGAGAAGCACTTTTGACAACACTTCCAGAGAATAAATATAGTCAGGTAAAATGTTTAACAAAATCTCATAAAATTTGGAAAGCTTTACACTCTACTTTTAAAGGTGATGAACATGCAAAGAAAGCTAGATTACATAATTGGATATGTGTATTTGAAGATATAAGAATGATGGAAGATGAATCTATTAGAAGCTATATTGGTAGAATGTTAGAAATTGTTGCAGGGATAAAATCTTGTGGAGGAACAATGACGGAGAATGAAGTGATATAGAAAATTCTGAGGACATTGACTCATGTATTTAAGCAGATAACACAAATGATTGAATAAGTTATACCTTGTACTGCAAACTTTACAAGAGAGACTCTTCTTGGAAGATTGGAAGCAGTAGAAATGAACCTGCGGTTATCAGGAGACTTACCTAGAATGGAGACATACCTAGAATGGAGACAACATTCAGTGCTCTTAGTGTTCACCCTACTTTGTCAAGAAGCATTAGTGTGAGTGGAGATTTTGCTGGCAGCAACAGATCTAGAAATGAAGAAGACAAAAAGATTGAAGAAGGTATTTCCTTGCTTGTGAAAAGAGAACCAAATGGTAAAAAATTCTTTAAATGTTGGACTTGTCAAGAATATGGTCATTTTCCATCTAAATGTCCTGTATGCAAATTAGTTGGATACTATTCTAAATGATGAATTAACTAATAAAAGGTTAATAAATCTATCTAATAAGCAAACTACAATGAAGAATGCAATAACAAATGAAACCAAATTAACAATTTACCTTCACCTAAAAATGTAGCTTGTCTCCATTGTCCTCCTAGCCTTGATTTCTTGAAGATGTTGAGCTCTCAGATTTCCAAATGAAGCTCTTTCCCAAGATGATTCCAAAGTGTGGAGATTGAATGAAATGAGTGCACAACTAAAACTTGATTATGCAAATATGGTGGATGAAATGCAAATGATGGGATGATAATATGGATGCTTGATTGCTTGAATGCTTGGATGCTTGAATGCTTGTTCTCCAAAAATACCTATTAGCTTTCAAATGGAAAATGAGGCTCTTTTTATAGAGTTTTGGAGGATCTAGGTCTAGGTGGTAGAATCCTACGGTTGAGAATGAAAGGTGGAAGATCCTAGGGCTAGAATTGACTTGGTTAAAGGAGTTGAGAGAAAGGGGGATGTAGTTGGAATGTGAGAGAAAGAATAGGGATGATGTTCCTCTCACATTGACATAGAGGAGAAGAAGGTGGAAGGGAAAGACACATGTCAAGTGTCTCACAAAGACCAAAGAGAGAAAGAGGGAGAGATCTTTTCCTCATGAGGACTCTTTGTACAAGTGTCCTATGAGTCACCCTTAACCTTTAGAGGTGGCTTGAGAAGCCCCTTAGGAATAGGGAATGTCTCTTGACTTGGTTGTTGAGAGGACAAGTGGTCATAAGACCAAGTCCTATGAGGCCACATAGCCCTTAAGAATAGGACATGTGTGGGTGAGGATAAATATGAATAAATAATTAATAATAATTATTTATCTTAGCCAAGGTGATGTGTTAGGTGACTAGGTGGATGAAGTGGACTAAGGGAATTAGTCATATTTAGGTGATTGTGTATTTAATTAAATCACTTTAATAGACTATTTAGAAGACTTAGGATATAGAATTAGACTATAGTGAATTTATTAATTAAATTGAATAATTTACTTAATAAATAGAAGAAACAATTATTAATTAAATAATAAAATATTTAATTAATTTGTCAAGTCAATAGTAATTAAATAATAAATATTTAATTAATTAATGAAGCCATTTTTAGGTGTATACATTTTGCCCCTCTTTGAAATAATGTGTTGGTCACATTGTTTCAAAGAAAAATCAAGCATTTTTGCCCCTGCCCCAGACAATGTCTCAGATGACCTATGCATGCCCCCTCAAGAGATTGATTGACAAAAAAGGTTATGTGAATTTTTTAAAAATAATTGGTGTGTTTGTTTTTGTTTTTGTTTATTTTATTTTTTTATGGGGTTGTTCAATCAATGTCACGAACGAACGGTAGAAAAGATGGAGGAAGATGGGGTAGAATGGAAGAAAAATGTCAGGTAGGGTCCACACACCAAGCACATTGGGTCCACAAGCTATAAATATGGCGAAGGGGTCCACAATAGGCTCATTGTGCACACTTGTCATGTGGAGATTAGAGCGCCAGAGAGAGAAGAGTAGAGTTGCCAGGATGTCATTCCCCTTGTCAGATCACCACTTCGAGAGAGTCAGACACTTCCAGCGACCACCTGATTTGGGTGAACCGGTAGGTGACTCGATCCTACTTTGTAATTCCATGATTTGATGCATGTTAGATTAGATTTGGAGCATGTTTAGGGTAGATCAAATGATAGATTAGATTAGAAATTTTAAGTTTTTGAGGCGTAGGATGAATGCGCAATTTCGGTGCATCAATGCATAGCAACTTGTGACGTTTGCACAGAAATTCAAATTTTTTGCACATTCATTAAGGAGAAGTGCGCATTCATACTAGGATAATGGCAGTGTTGTGCAAGCATGTAATAAAAGTGTGCATAGGTACTTGTTGCGCATGTGTTATGAAAAGCTGCGCAAATGGTCAATAAAATAGCGCATATGTGTAAAACTAAGCAAATGCCGATAAATGTTGTGCAAATGTGGAAGAAGACTATGCATCGGTAAAAACCTATGCAAAGGTGAAAGAAAGTTGCGCATACATGTTTCAATGCGGCGCATATGTTTAGGTGGTAGAAGTTGGTCATAATAGATAGTTAATTAGGTCAAACTTGATGTCAATAAGCCAATTTGATCTGTCGGTGGTTGATTGTGATTGATTTGATCAAGATTGGCAACATTGTAGCATGTGCGCTAGTTAGCCAGTCTGAAATAGACAATTGATAGAATCATCTGTTGAAACACGTGATAAACATGTTTGAAATTGATATGATAGGATAGATAGATTGATAGATCAGTTTATCAAAATCTAATAGGTTGATTGTTGTTGACTTGAATAGGAGGATATCACAGATGTTCTGATGTCACAGGAGAGATATCCCATCACACAGAACCTGAGACTAGCATTATCAAAGACAGAGAGACTGGTGATAGGAGTATCGGGACTTTACCATGTGATTTACACGCTGGAGATTCAAGCGAATCTGAGCATGATGATCGCATTAGCTGAGATATGCCACTCAGAGATGAGTACTTTCCATCTTCTGACAGGGGAGATGACAGTGACACTAGAGGATGTATATCGCATCCTCTAGCTTCCCATCACAGGAGAGTTAGTGCAGTATGATCGACATGGCAGAGTCACAGAGTGCAGAGCCGTCTTTGGTGATGATGACATAGAGGATGGGGAGATTAGCTGGGAGGATATGGTCGACATGTATGACCCTCTTCCACTGGTTCTAGCAGGTGTGATTGGGGGATTCGTATGCCCTAATCGGAGGTCACATGGATTTGCAGTTGGGTGGGGCCATACATTACAGCAGGTGATGGAGGGGGACCCAATTTTCTTGGGGGGTGTGTTTATTAGCACACTTATACCATGATTTACATCAGGTGGTGTACCACGGGAGTGCATCTCTATTAGCAGGGGTGACACTGCTCCATGTTTGGGCATGGGAGCATATTGTAGTGACTAGACCATTGGCTATAAGATTTCGGGGTGTAGGACAGCCCTATATTCATTTGTACTCCTTAGTTTTGTCTCAAGCAAAACTGGGACATTTAGAGTTTTGGTGCTACACTTTTGACACACTAGACACAGTGACATGGAGACCCTACTTAGGGTGTGAGCCATGGGATGATGAGTGGCAGCTTGGTTTTTGTTTTGAGGCACGATGGCTAATAGGGCAGATGCCCTTTATTATTGAGAGATAGCTGGTTAGCCGGGTTCTGTGACAATTTGGTAGGATACAGGGTATGCCTCCGGGAGTGACCAAGTTTGCACAGACACATCAGGAGAGACGAGATTGGGGGCCCATGGCATCATTTGATGTTGTGTGGTAGGAGTTTTTGGATGCACCATTCTAGGCATGGTCCATGAGATAGATAGTGGTTGACCCTGGGATGACTATGGATTTAGAGTAGTTTTTGAGAGATCATCCTATGCCACGGATTACAGATCTAGTAGCGAGACCTCCAGAGAGAGATCTAGTAGACATACATCGAGGGAGACGACGAGGTTGAGATAGGAGGGGATGAGGGAGAGGAGGAGATGGAGGAGGAGATGGAGGTGGTGGAGATGGAGGTGGAGATGGAGGTGGTGGAGATGATGGTGGAGATGGAGGTGGTGGAGATGGAGGGAGAGTTGGCCCATGGATGAGGGGAGGTGGAGTGAGGTAGAGGGGACAGGGACAGAGATAGCCTCTAGCATAGCCAGCTCCAAGAGTGCCAGTACAGGTACTAGTCACTTAGGTACAAAGACCAGTTACTACAGTACAGATACCAGTTGCTGCAGTACATGCACATGCATAGGGGCAGGCACAGGATGAGGTAGACATTCTATTGGCCCAAGTTGATGTGGTAAAGGGTGGCAGACAGGATGAGCCAGATGTGGAGATGTCAGATATATAGGCACAGGATGAGCAGGCAGACATGGACATCGGGGGATAGGATCCTTATTTACATAGAGATGATGCAGAGGAGGAGCCTGATATTAACACACTGCTAGTCCGAATAGCAGTTATCCAGGTAGAGGTAGACCAGGTTCCAGGTCTGGAGAGATAGATTGAGAGGATGGGCAGATAGATGGATGTGCTGCGGGCAGAGAGAGATTCAGCTGTTGAGAGACTCAGGGAGTCAGAGATGCTTCTAGATGAGTTACAAAGGACAGAGGACCTAGGTCCCCATGGGGATATCATGAGAGCCATGATACATGCTGGGAAGGAGATATCCTACTGGTGAGAGGCATACACACAGGCAGTCCCAAGAGATTAGTGGATCGGGAGCTATAAAGAGAGCTCAGTTGGCATCAGATCAGTAGCATATGAGCGACAGGAACCAGCTGGCAGTGGAGGGGTATCATCATGTCCTTCCAGAGCACTGATAGGTTCAGGAGGTCAGGGTGGATCCTCAACATCAGGGAGTGCAGCAGCACAGGGCCACATTGCATCCTGTAGACAGCGACAGACAGAGTCTGGAGGCAGTGGTTCATAGATTGTGAGAGATCATTGTATACACTGTTGTATCATTATGATTCATTGTATCATTATATTTTGACTTGACAGACACTGACTATGGACACATTGTTATTGATTTATATCATTGGACATTCAGATATTTTTGTTGTTTTATGGATTGTATGTGATGCAGTTCTATCATGATTTGCTTTGATGATTTATATACATGTGTGTACTGACATATGCAGGATGTGATGATGTACTTTCATATGCATAAAATGTATGTCTTAGAATGAAAAATGATTTATATTGTTAATGCTTAATGGTTAATAATCATATGATGGTGATATAAATGCATGTCTTAAATGAGTTTACTAATACTATGTGATTATCAATGCAATATTTGTGATGAACAATGTGGATAATGAATAATAAATGAATGATATAATGCAAATGATATCTAATGTAATAAATGATAATGTACCTAAGATGATTAAATGTAATAACTAATAACATGATAAAAGAAAATGAAATGAAACGATAGCTATAATAAATGACCAAATGATATATAAATGAACACTCCTAATGAAGATAACATATGTCTCGAAATGATTTAAGTGTTAAATGCAAAAATTCATAATATGTTTGGTTATCCAAATGTCCTCAACTTAAATAACAATGTATCTGACAAAAGAAGAATAGACTAAGAGAATAGATAACCTAATAAGAAAGGTAACCTATAAATCTCTATAAAAGGAGCACTGATATGCAAATCTAGGAGATGGTATAATGCAATGCAAAATGAAATATGAAATGAGTACCTCCACAACTTCATGTAACATCTTAGAACTTCATAATAACTAGAATTTGATTGTCATCATTGAGCTTGTTATGTTGCAAGAAAATGCAAGCATCATGGTATAATTAAACCAGGATGACCTGAGCACTTCTCGCATGGAGTTTAATATTGCAAACTTGACAAGCATCGAGGTATAATTGAACTAAGATGACCTGAGTTTCATTTGCATAACAGACAAGGAATATTCCCCTCCTCCATCTGGGAACAAATATTTGGAGTCGAGGTATGTGATGGTGTATCACCACAAATAGCATTTGTTAGAACAACATGATTTGTATGTTGTCCATACTATGAAATGGATGAAGGCACTTATACACAGACACCCCAATTACTTGTTCCTTCGATTTCATCAAAAAATACCCCACAAATAGCAATCAAAGAAAATAGCATGCCCCATCTCAGCTATTCTAATCAAGGACATATGAGAGTTTCAAACTCATGTCAAAGATATCCCGGAATAGCATAGAAAGCATGATAACAATGAAATCTAGATATGAATGCATAAGTTATAACAAATCATTCTAACATGCCTGCCATGAATATACATTTCTTTTGCCAAAAAGATTGATTTAGGATATGTTGATCAATTCAAGTGATGATGTATAGTCAAGATGTATAGATAAGAAGCCACAATTCGAAAGATAGATCATAGATTTTGATTCAGCATGAAGATACCATTGTGAAAGAACATTTGATTATGTTTGCCTTGCTTGGTGAAAATAACTCCACTATGTCCTCTAAGAGTCACGACTATCATAGATCCACTTCCCAAACTACATCGAGGACATGCCCCCAGTGATGTGATGGACTGACTTATTATGGGTGAAGAAAGACGCAACAAGACTAGGATGAAGACCATGACAAAAGATCAAGCTATGATGGGATTTTATTATGGATAGATACAATGGATGGTGTATGAACTAGCCATTTTATTATGATATATACATGGTGGGGACAAGGATTGAATAACTATTTTATTGTGGATATATACAATGAACGGACACACTAAAAGAATCCTAATAGATAGAGGAGCTAACTTGTAACACATAGCGCCTGTTTCCAAGTTTTCACCATATGCTTTTATTGCAGTTTTTCTTTTGATTTTGTGATTTTTTTATATTTTTTATTATTTTTTATTTACAAAATATATATACATACTATATACATGCCCCTTACATTGAGATTTCAAGGATAAAACTTCTTGAGATGGATACTGTTAAGAGGCTCATCCAAGGGATCCCCTTCAGGTGTAGATAACTGATAAGCTCCAGAACCATAGACTATTGTGATCACAAAATGTCCTAACCAATTAGGTTCGAACTTACCCTTCTTTTCACGGTGCTGTTGATTCTTTGGATTTTCTCGAAGGACTAAGTCACCCAACTGAAAGTCTCTCATCTTTACCTTGCTGTTGTGCTGACGGGACATACGCTATTGATAAACTTTCAAATGATCATAGGCGCACTGACGGCATTCATCTAGGAGTTCCAATTCAGTCAAGCGTGCAACTCTATACTCTTCATCAGGAATTAAATCTTTAAGAGTAACACGAAGTGAAGGAAACTCGACCTCGACGGGCAGGACTACTTCAGATCCATAGACAAGGGAGTATGGAGTTGCTCCAGTAGGAGTACGGATGGAGGTGCAGTAAGCCCATAAGGCAGGATTAAGTTGAAGATGCTAGTCACAGCCAGCATCATTGACAGTCTTTTGTAAGATTTTAACAATTGTTTTGTTTGACACCTCAGCTTGGCCATTTCCTTGGGGATAGTAGATGGTGGAATAGTTTTCGGTGATATGGAATTTGGCACACAGTTCATCCATGTCCTAATTTTGGAATGGTTTCCCATGATCAGTAATGAGATACATAGGTATACCATACCTGTAGATGATATAGTTTAAGATAAACATGGATATTTGTTTCCCTATGGCAGTAATCAATGGAATGGCCTCAATCCATTTAGTGAAGTATTTTGTGGCAGTGAGGATCCATTTGTGACCATTGGAAGATGGAGGATTGATAGCGCCCATGAGGTCGAGTCCCCACTGATTGAATGTCAAAGTAGTTGTAAAAGGATGTAACTCTTGTGCTGGAGCATGAATAAGGTTTCCATGTATCTGACATTTCTTGCATGCCCTAGCAAAATGAAAGGAATTTGCTTCCATGGTAGGCCAATAATAACCCAGACACATGAGTTTCTTAGCCAAAGAGGGACCACTCGAATGTGTCCCACAAATACCTTCATGTACATCCCATAAGGAAAGTTGAGCTTCATCATGTTCGAGACATCGTAGGAGAGTACTGTCAAAACCTCGCTGATAAAGGGTGTCAGATATTAAAATATAGCGGGAGGTTTGGTGGAGAAAAGTTCATTTTTGATTGTGGGATAGGTCGGGAGGTAAAGTGTTATCTTTGAGGTAAGAATAGATCTTTCCATAGGTTGGGGAGTCATGTCCAATCAGATGACATATAATACTCGTATCAGGGTCATCATATGTAGGACAAGTCAGGGATTCCACCAAGAACTCAAAATGGGCCTTGATATCTTCTATATCAAGTAAAGAAGCAATTGTTGCCATGACATCATCAGCCTTTTTTTCATGCCGAGGAATCTGCTCAAAAGTGATGACAGAGAAATACTTTTTAAATTCATCCACCATACGTTTATATGGCAATAACTTATCATCTTTGGTCTGGTAATCATCATTAACCTGGTTAACAATCAGCTGAGAATCTCCATAGACATTTATTTCAGATACATTCCATTGTAAAGCCATTTTTAACCCAATCAACAAAGCCTCATATTCTGCCACATTATTAGTGCAAGGAAATAACAACTTGAAAGATTTCGGAATAGTGTATCCTTGTGGCATGATAAAAAGTATACCAGCTCCTGAACCCTGTTGAGTGTATGAGCCATCAAAGTATAATTTCCATGTTTGTGTAGACAAAGCTAAGATATGAGCATCAGGAAACTCTGTGTGTATAGGATGTTCATCCATTAATGGAGCATCAGCTAGTTGATCTGCGATCACTTGACCTTTGATAGCCTTCCTATCTACATATTCAATATCAAACTCACTAAGTAGCATGACCCACTTAGCCAACCTGCCTGTCAATGTAGTCTTTCTTAACAAATACTTTAAAGGATCAATCTTTGCAATAAGCTGAGTAGAATGTGACAACATGTAATGTCACCACTTCTGTGAAGCAAAGACAACATCCAGACATGCTCTTTCAATAGGGGAATAGTTTAACTCATATCCCACTAGAGTGTGACTGATGTAGTAGATGGCTTTTTCTTTTCCTTCATGATCTTGCTGAGCGAGAAGAGCACCTAGTGAGGCTGTCATGGCTGAAATGTAGAGCAAGAGTGGCTTCCCAGGAATTGGTCACATCAGAGTTGGAGGATTCGCTAGATACTACTTGATTTTTTTGAAAGCTTCCTCACACTTATCATCCCATTGGAATAAGATATTTTTATGCAGCAAATGTTGAAAGGGATGACTGCGATTTGCTAGTTGAGAAACAAATCTTCAGATGGATTGTAGATGCCCCTGTAAAGATCTTAGCTGACTGATGTTAGTGGGGGAAGCCATCTCCAATATTGCTTTAACCTTTTCTGGATCTACTTTGATTCCTTTAGCCGAGACAATGTACCCTAATAGTTTGCCAGATGTGACCCCGAATGCACATTTCTTTGGATTAAGTCGAATCTGATATTTTCCCATTCAGGTGAATATTTTATCTAACACTCTCAAATGACCAGCTCTATCTTTGGATTTTGCTAAAATGTCGTCAACATAATCTTCCATGATGGTATGCATCATATCATGGAAGATCGTGGTCATGGCTCTTTGGTAAGTTGCTCCAACATTTTTGAGGCCAAAAGGCATTACATTCCACCAGTATGTACCCCATGGACAAGTAAAAGTAGTTTTTTCTTGGTCTTCTAGCGCAATCTTGATTTGGTTATAGCCAAAAAATCCATCCATTAATGATAACATCTCATGCCTAGCTATTAGGTCAACAATCATATCAATATTGGGCAAAGGGAAGTCATCTTTTGGACAAGCTTTATTAAGATCTCAAAAGTCAATACAAATCCTAATAGACTTATCTGGTTTTGAAACCGGAACAATATTTGAAATCCACTCAGCATAGTCAATAGCCTGAATGAATCCAACATCTAGGAGCTTCTTCAATTCTGCTTTCACCATTAGAGCAATGTGAGGATGCATTTTGCGGAGCTTTTGCTTAACTGGTTTTACACCTAGTTTGATAGATAAATGATGCATAATGAGATTGGAGTCCAAACAAGGCATATCAGCATAGGACCAAGCAAAGTTGATTTGTCATTCTCTGAAGAATTTTGTAAAAGCTTCTTTCTCTAATTCTATCAAGGATGCTGCTACCTTGAGGATGCCTAGAGACTCCTCTGTTCCAATGTTAAGTGGTACTGTCGGTTCTATAAGAATGGCAGATTGCTCTCGATCTAGATAGTTGGGAAGAGTGTCAATCCTTCCATTGTCAGGTGCCTCAAAGAGGTTTTCACCATCAGATGCATCTTTTCTTTTTACTATTTTTGGATCTAATACTGCCACTGAGTGGTTTTCACCATTAGATCTGCTGATTATTTTTATATTTTTATGACTGAAAGGATTGCACTCTCTCCAAAATAGGCCATGTCATTGAGTTCTATCAAAAATCCTAACTTGTGATCCCCTGGTGGAAAATGATCCCTGATACCAAGATAGTCAATAATCGCGTCATCATTATGGAAGACATCAAGTTCGGGGTGATCGGGAGAATCCCAATCAATAAGGTTAGGACAGACAAGGGGCATTGGATCATTTGGGTTGGTTTCAAAAGCAGAGATGGTATTGATGGAAAAGTTGTCAAGGTTTATGATAGTATCAGCGAGGTCTATTTCCATACTCTCATCTAAATCATCTGTCACAACATAATGCTCACTTCACTCATGATCAACATGAGTAGTATTATGTGGGACCAATCCTAGTGAGTCACTCATTGAACTCTCACCCTCATGGTAATCGTTACTATATTGATGGACAACATCGACTCCTATTTCTTTAGTACCATCAGATAAGGAATCCCATTCATAATCATTAGAATCAAAATCATCATTATCTTCAAGTCGATCAATGATTCTTTGAGCTATCCTTTGTTTCTCTGGATCGACATACATACCATGCTTTCTAAATTGTAAGGCAGGAGCTTTAGATGTCTCATGAAAAGGTGGTATTTTTTCTTTTCCTTTTGTTTCTTGTGGTCCTTCTCCTTTATATCCTAATCCTGTAGTGTCTCTTTGATAATTGAGATTTTGCAAAATTGGTTTTATAACACCTTCTCTTTGTAACCCTAGAGGTCCAGCACCTTGATATCCCATCTTTTGTAGCAAAGTATACCCTTTCCCATAGACATCAGGTGATATATAATCATGTTTAATATCCTCTTCAATCTTCTGTGTCTTAAGCCAATAATTTGCATTACGCTCAGCTGCCTCTTTGGATATTGTGCCCCCACTTATAAATGTGTTATAAACAAGTGTGGAAGGGGGTTTTGATTGTTGTTTAGTGATCAAAGACCTACCATATGATTTAGGAGATAAAGGTAACTCAGTGATACAAAGAGCTTGACCTAAAGTATATTCTCCCATACGTCTTTCTTTGATATCTATCTTGATCCCATCTGATTTAGAAGTTGATGCTATATTACTAGGGTCACTAGGTGTAGTTGCAGAAGATCCAGTACGATTATTGGGAACCAAAGAATCAGAAATCTTCACATTGCTACAATATTGAAAAGGATTGGAATCTCCTTTGATAGTGATCTCCTGACCATTGTGAGGGAATTTTATACATTGATGATAAGTTGATGGCATAGCTTGCATGGAATGAATCCATGGCCTTCCCAAAAGAATATTATAAGCAAGATCCATGTCCAGAACTTGACAAGATACATCTTTGACAATAGGACCAATACTAATTGGAAGAACAATAGACCCCTTGGATGATCGCTCTTCCTCATCATAGGCTTTTATTGTGATTTTCTTTTTTGGATCAATGACATTCTCAGATAATCCCAATGCAAGGACTAGCTTTAATGTGCAGATATTCAAATGAGCTCCCCCATCTATTAATACTCTTTTAATCTTGTGTTTCTGGACAAGGACTTCGATATGTAAAGGAGCATTATGAGGTTGGGTGATGGCTAAATCATCATTTTCAGTAAAGGACAAATAATGTGGGGTTGTTAAATGGCCCACCATAGCTTGAAATTGATCAGGATCTAGAGTTTTTGGAACCTGGGTCTCTAAGAGAGCTTTTTCAAGGATATCTTTGTGAGATGGAGAAAGATGCAAAAGCTCTAAGATGGATATCTAGGCCGGTGTCTTTTTGAGCTGTTCCAAAAGATTGTACTAGTTGGAAGTATTGGGTATGGACTTTGGGACATAAATGGATTTGTTCTGAGTAGTGCTTGGTTTAGACTGGACTCCTTGGAGAGTAACCTTCGCTTGAGCATAAGTAGTAGCATGGATTGGTTGACTCTCTAATTTTCCCTTTATGGTAATAACATTGGCATAATATGAAGAAGGATGATGATCAGAAATGTTACCAACATATCTATAGGGTGTGTTATTATAATTGGCTTGGTTGTCACCCTTATTGTTGGAAGAACCTCCTTTTTCATGCTTAGGAAGTGGATCTTTGAAGGCTGTATGTGATTCATTCGAGACATGTCTGTCAACACTAATTTCACTGCTTTCGATTAAGTCTTGGATCACATTTTTAAGCCTTTGACATTCATTAGTTATATGTCCTTTTCCTCTGTGGAATTCACAATAATCATTTCCATTCCACCAAGAAGGCTTCACTCTGGGTTCATAATCTTTTGGTTCAGGAAGTTTGATGAGTTTCTTGGTGATTAACTTCCGTAATGCTGATTCGAGAGATTCTCCTAAAGGAGTAACGTTTCTTCGAGGTGAGATAAAAGGCAATCTTGGTTTAGGTGAATCCTTGGTGGTATTTTGACTTGCTAACTGATTGTTGTATGTAGCTTGAGTAGCGTTGGTCATACTTGTGAGATTTAGAAGAGGTTTTGTTGATTGGACATTACGATTATCAACAATTCTATCATTGACAATGTTTTTGTTTTTACTCCAATATTTCAATTTGTCATTGTTGGAATTGGAATTATAAGTGTTGGAATTCGAATTTGAGGATCCAGCATTGTCTTTGGAATAAAGTTTTATCTCACCTTTTCGGACCATGGCTTCCTCAATCTTGATACCATTTTCTATGAGCTTATTGAAATTTGGTGGACATTGCAATTGTAACCTATAACTCATTTCTGGTGTAAGGTTATGCACAAAAATATCCATCTTTTCTTGTTCAGGAATCATTCATGGATATTTAGAAAACAATTGATGCCATCTTTGCAAAAATGTAAAGAAAGGTTCTCCATTCTTTTGATGTGCATTGCAAAGATCAAGCATAGTGACCTCATGTTTGATGTTATATGAATAATGAGTCACAAATTTGTCAAGAAGCTCATTGAAAGATTTGATGCCGGGGGGAAGTTTGGAGAACCATTCCATGGCTTGTCCTCCTAAACTTCACGAAAATAGTTGCATAAGATAAGTGTCATTGTGAGCGACTTCAATACAAACAGCACAAAACTCACGAATATGGTCTTGTGGATTCGAATTCCCTTTGTATTTGTCAAATTTTGGTACCTCAAAATGAGGAGGGAATGGAATCATTGCTAAATTCTTATCAAAAGGATAAGGACATATATCATCCAAAGAATACTTCTTAGTTGATGATCCAGTTTGGATATCACGAATTTGTTGTTGAAGCATCTGGATTTGTTGTAGGATGGGATCCAAAGATAATGTGTTTCCTTGCGGGTTTTGGGAAACATTATACTGTTGAGTATGTTGAGAATCATTGGATTGCTGATTATTTTGAAAAACATTTTGTTGTTGATCACTATGGGACGCATTGGATTATTGATTGATTTAAGAAGCATTGGATTGTTGATTGATTTCCTTTGCTCCATGAGGATCTTGAGAACCTTTAAGGATATCTTGATTTTTTGTAGGAGTTGGTTCTCTAAGATTTGTAACATCAAAATCACTTGGTAACTTAGCTCCTTGTTGAGCAAGCATGAGGAAATACATCTCTTTATCCAAGCCTATGAGTCATTCCATGACTTGTAAAAATTTAGGATCTTGTGTAGCATCCCTAAGTTCCTCATCAGTAGGTTCATCATCAAATGTGAGAGGATTAGTTTTCTTAGGAGGCTGTTTGGGCCAAGGATTCTCATCATTGCTGTTATTGTCTTCCATTTTGTCTAGGGATTCTGGATTAATAGGTTGTTTGAGTTTCTGAGATTGAGTTTGAACCATAAAATGGATGAAATTGATTGCGGAAAAGAAAGATTCTTGATAAAAAGATATGGAGAATGATTGGTAGAAAAGATATGATAAGTATTGAAAATTGGGGTCAAGAAACAATAATCTAAGTAAGCGTGATGGTTAAGGATGATATATCCTGATATGATAAGCTCACCAAGATCAAAGTCTGATAGATAAAGTAAATCTTCAACACCACACTGAAAATCTTAAGATTGGAAGAAAGTGACTTGTTGATTCTTGAGAAGAGAATGATGATGGAAAATGATGAAAGTGGTCAAATTAGAAATCAGAGGTCTATGTAACTCAACTATTTTTTTCAGAATCTTACTAACGACGAAAATGGGTATCTGAAAAAGTGATTTTGAAATTCCAAAAGCCTGTGGGAATGCTCTTTATTGTAAATGCGTAGCAATAAATCCGCAGGACAGTGTGATATATGCGCAATAAAATGAAACAAATGCATAGTAAATTTTGACAGATGCACACTGATAAATGTAAATGTGTAGTAACCTGAATCGTATGCACAACAATTTTGGATGTATGCGCAGGTTGTCAAATTTTGGTGATTTTGCTATTTTGATGATGGGGAATTTTTTTTGTTTTTGTTTTTCTAATGTTTTCTGGTTTTTGGCAAAGTAAAAATGCATAAACACACACACGCAAGACAAAGATGATTTTAATATAATTTAATCTAGTATGAATGCACAAACATGCTTACAATCCTAAGGTTGGCAAGGATGATATTTGCTGAATCCCCACTAGGATAATAAAATCTAGCCACGCAAATCCACAGCGGATAGCCTAGGAACTTGGAGGCACGGGGTCCTCCTTACAGTGCACTCACTTCTTAGGCACACCAAGTTCCGAATTCAATGGGTCATTACTTCCCAAAGAACTGCTATCTCTACTATGAACCGTGAGTAATGTGGGGTGTCTTCACAAGCTTGGGTGACTCCTTTAGCCAGCAGATAGAAGGTTTTTGGCCACTAAACAAAATTTTGTAGTAAGGACATCCGTTCAGGTGGTTGTGATCAAGTCATTTTCCCAATTAAGGGGGCTCTCCCAATCCTTTCAAAGAAAGGCTTTCACCTCTACTAAGTAGGACTTTAACGCACCACTAGGGTACTGGAGGAGATTTTGGTTGCCACAATGAATTCACACCTGACTAATGTGAGACTAATCACACTAGCATTTTTTATATACCGGTTTGGAAGGGCTTGGCTTTAGCCTATTACCGGTTGGGTCGTTCCTTGGGGTGAGTACCTCTTTTCCCACCAAAGACCGCCCTCTAAAAATTATAACAATTTCTCTTACACCCAAGGTCCACAAATGGTGAGGGGAGAGGATACATTGTTATAATTTTGGGATTACAATTATGCTATTAAGAAAAACACAACAAACACTTGAATCTAGGCTAAGGAAAACACACAAAGCAAAAACATGTCATATTTTAAGCCCAAATGAGATTATAGTCTATTTTGCAAACCCCTTGGCAATCTACAAATCAAATTGTTAGAAAAATGTTTTTAGCAATGGGGTCTTCAAAAATTTACGTCCTGCAAAATAGCCTAAAAAATACTACCAGAATGAATAGACACTTGTCAAAATGTTAGTTAAAAACAAATCTAACAGAAAATTGAATTTTTCTACAGAAGCTGATAAATGCACAGAACAGTGATATAAATGTGCAGTAAATATGGATGTATGCGCAGGAATGATGTATGCGTGAAACAGTTTAATGAATGCGCAGCCTGGTGGAATGTATGTGTAGTTACTAAGGATGCGCAGTGAAAATGGATAAATGTGTAGGAACAATAGACAAATGCACAACAATTATAACAGAGAGGAAAATAGATAAAAATTTTATGCCAGAGAATGGATGCGTAGCTGAAATGAACAGATGTGCAAGAATCATGGACGAATGCGCAGAAATAACCTGTAGAAAAACTTGCACATGGAAAACTAAAAATTGAAAGTGAAAAGCCCAGTTGGGCCCTCCTTTTAGCACCAAAAATGTATGCAAATTAGTTGGATACTATTCTAAATGATGAACTAACTAATAAAAGGTTAATAAATCTATCTAATAAGCAAACTACAATGAAGAATGCAATAACAAATGAAACCAAATTAACAATTTACCTTCACCTATAAATGCAGCTTGTCTCCATTGTCTTCCTAGCCTTGATTTCTTGAAGATGTTGAGCTCTTAGATTTCCAAATGAAGCTCTTTCCCAAGATGATTCCAAAGTGTGGAGATTGAATGAAATGGGTGCACAACTAAAACTTGATTATGCAAATATGGTGGATGAAATGCAAATGATGGGATGATAATATGGATGCTTGATTGCTTGAATGCTTGGATGCTTGAATGCTTGTTCTCCAAAAATACCTATTAGCTTTCAAATGGAAAATGAGGCTCCTTTTATAGAGTTTTGGAGGATCTAGGTCTAGGTGGTAGAATCCTACGGTTGAGAATGAAAGGTGGAAGATCCTAGGGCTAGAATTGACTTGGTTAAAGGATTTGAGAGAAAGGGGGATGTAGTTGGAATGTGAGAGAAAGAATAGGGATGATGTTCCTCTCACATTGACATAGAGGAGAAGAAGGTGGAAGGGAAAGACACATGTCAAGTGTCTCACAAAGACCAAAGAGAGAAAGAGGGAGAGACATTTTCCTCATGAGGACTCTTTGCACAAGTGTCCTATGAGTCACCCTTGACCCTTAGAGGTGGCTTGAGAAGCCCCTTAGGAATAGGGAATGTCTCTTGACTTGGTTGTTGAGAGGACAAGTGGTCATAAGACCAAGTCCTATGAGGCCACATAGCCCTTAAGAATAGGACATGTGTGGGTGAGGATAAATATGAATAAATAATTAATAATAATTATTTATCTTAGCCAAGGTGATGTGTTAGGTGACTAGGTGGATGAAGTGGACTAAGGGAATTAGTCATATTTAGGTGATTGTGTATTTAATTAAATCACTTTAATAGACTATTTAGAAGACTTAGGATATAAAATTAGACTATAGTGAATTTATTAAATAAATTGAATAATTTACTTAATAAATAGAAGAAATAATTATTAATTAAATAATAAAATATTTAATTAATTTGTCAAGTCAATAGTAATTAAATAATAAATATTTAATTAATTAATGAAGCCATTTTTAGGTGTATACATGTCCTAAGAGAGTTAAAAAGTACAGAAAAAATTTCAAGCCTAGAAGATCTAAGGAATGTTATTATGCTAATGATGAAGACCCTTAAACTAGTATAGAAAGAACTCTAAGTGAAAGTTATACTGAAAATAATGATGACATAGGATTTGTAGCAATTAAAGAAGAGAATCCTGAAACTGATGTTATGGAAGAAAAAACCTTAGTTTCCCAAGTTGAAAAGAAAGTTGATTGGATTATAGATAGTGGTTGTTCACATCATATGACTAGAGACATGAACAAGTTCATAAATTTTAACAATTATGATGGAGGAGTTGTTACAGTTGGAAACAATGCACCTTGTTTGATTAAAGGTATAGGATCTATTATTCTTGATGGAAAGACTAATACTGATGATGTTTACTTTGTGGATGGATTGAAACATAATATTTTGAGTGTTGGATAGTTAGTTGATAAGGGATATCGAGTTTGGTTTACTAAGAAAACTTGTGTGATGAAGGATAAAGATGGAAATCTGATTGGAACTGGATCTAGAACCAAAGGTAATGTATTTTAGTTGAATCCCACTGAGTTGACATGTTTGATTACTAAGATTGATGATAGTTGGTTATGGCATAGAAGGTTTTGTCATATAAACTTTGATAACATTGTGAAAGTAAGTACTACACTTGCAGTAAGGGATTTGCCTCAAATTATGAAGCCTACTAACATGATTTGCAAAGAATGTGTGATGGCTAAGCAGAAGAGAAGTTCATTTCCTAGTAAGAAGTTCACATCTATAGAAAAGTTGGAGATTGTTCATACAGACTTGAGCAGTCCTTGCAAGACTAGAGGATTCTATGGAGAAAGGTATTTTATGATTCTTGTTGATGACTTTACAAGAATGATGTGGATTGCATTTCTTAAAGAAAATTCTAAAGCATTTGATAAGTTTAAGATCATTAAGAATAAAGTTGAGAATGAATCTGGAATGAAGATTAAATGTTTGAGATCTAATAGAGGTGGAGAATTTACTTCTAGAGATTTTAACAACTTTTGTGAAGTAAATGGTATTAAGATACAATTTTCAGCTCCTAGAACACCTGAACAAAATGGTATTGCAGAAAGAAGAAATAGATCTTTTCTTTAGGGAAATTGTCAGATTGTATGGATTACCAAGGAGTATTATCTCTGACCGAGATAGTAAGTTTGTTGGATACTTTTGGAAGACACTTTGGAGAAATTTGGGCATTGAGTTGAAATATAGTTCTACATTACACCCTGTTAGTAAATAGATTTGTCCTTCAAAAATAAATAAATAACTTAACTCCAAATGCCCAGAAAGAAGAACAAATAGCAGTAACAGTTGGATAGATTATCATTGAATTGATAATCTTCCTCTGAATTGAGAGGTACAGCTCCCTCTTATGATTTACAATGAATTAAACAGCTGGATATGTCTTTAACCAGAAGACACGAAGGCAGCCTAACATTTACCCATCAACATGGGAAAATGTGATTAATAGATTTAAAAGCTTAAAAAGAAATGAATGAATGACCAACATATCGCTTATCTAATCTCCCTAAAACAAAGAAGTAAAGGAGAATTTAACATCTTGTAATACATTTATAATTCTGAAAATGAGAGGCAAAACAACATCTAAGAATGACTGGAATCACCCACAAATTTATTTCAATCAAGAAAATCATACACCAAAACCTACAGATTTTGATATACAAAATCTATTTTATTCTTAGATGCTTAATATAATGACCAACTGATCATCATATCTTTGCACAAAAAGACCAGCTCTGCAAAAATAAAATGTCAACTCTCCTTCAATCCTCTGCTGTAAATACAGAATTCAAAAAATGTTCTCCCTCTCTCTATTGCCAACTGACTCCTGGAAAAGAAGAACCCCTGCTTCATCAAAATCTTCCTCTAAATAATCTTCATCCCAGCAACTGTTTCAATAACTGATTCTTGAATACTTTCACCCTGTTCTTTCACTTCCCGTAACTTTTCAATTTTATTCCATAACTGATTCCTGGAAATATTTGTCATTCATTCCCAAAGTTTTTCTCTTTTAAAAACATGATATCCTTATAAAATATGGATTTTAAAGTTTATAAAGATATAGCTTAACATATTAAATGATAATTTTACAACTGGCATTTGAATATGTCAAACCAAAAATAAAAACATTTTAATGCTAGGTGGATGAAAATATCTCTGATAGAAAAAATGGGTCTCCATGTGGGGGGAATAACTTTTTATTCCACCGTTGGATTGAGCTCATTTTCAGATATGTTTCCACAATCCTAGTTTTATTCAACTTCACTGGAGCGATTTGGGAAATTTTATTCTAGGTGAAAGTTACGCATTTCTAAGTGAAGGTATATACGACTGTCATAAAATCCACCTTGCAAAAATAGAGTTTGCAGTCACTTTCACATCTTTGGTAACAATACCAATCTACCTAAGAACACATCCATTTTTACTGAATTTTTTCCAATGGATTTCTAGACCATTGAGAAATTCTATAAATTTATCCCGTAAAAGTGCTTTTCTACACATAGAATTCTCCTTATTTTTCTTCTTTTATTAGCCAACAATGCACAAGTCACATATTGATTTTGTGATAGGAGAGAAAGATGGTCACTTGCATATTTGGAAAGTTCATTTGATCCACTTCTAATCCATAGGCTCAGGTGTGATTTATGGGAAAGACCATTAACTGATGCCTGCAATAAATCGGGGTGTGACATTTTGACATTTTGTCAAACTGTTTGAGACCATTCTTCACATATGTGCAACTCATCTTCAAATGTGGGCAAAATGATGTTTACGGGATCAATTTGAAAATGTGAATCCTGTTACCCATGCCCCTGTTAACATTCAGAGCATTGCATTTAAATTCCCTCATAAACCAGTAGTGATACTTTCATTGTTATATTAGGGCAACCATATTAATGAATCTCATTCATTCTATTGGGATATCATTGTCACCAATAGTTCTAGAATTGAAGTTGATGAAGCCTGAGACCATGCTATTGAACCATCAAAATGTTCTTTAGAAACTTAACTCTAGACTGGTGAACTTGCATTTCAAAATCTGCATTTTGAACTTGAAATCTAACTCTGCACATTGAACTCTAAAATTTGAACTTTAAAATCCCACACCATGCTTTCAGACTTTGAACTTTGAATTGAGTAAACACAAATCATCGCATTGTTGAACTTTGAACTTTGAACTGAGTAAACACAAATCATCGTGCCGTTGAACTTTGAACTTTGAACTTTGAACTAAGAAGGTTCAATATGTCAATATCATTTGCATGTTGCCTTTGAAATGAAAACTTGAACTCAATCTGAATGCTTGAAAATGAAGCACTGCCCCTTAGTGCATTTACAAAGAAATGAAGCATCATAAAAGACATGAACTGGCTACCACCCAAGGCTTGTTACAATTTGCACCCGACGATTGAACCTTGAACTTTGAACTAAAATAGTTCAAGATTTGTAGCTCAACGGGATGACTGACTTTACAAAACATGTCTCTTACTTCACATAACTCCACAAAATATTTAAAAATTATGCAACACTTGCATTTAATAGAGTGGGGGTTTGATTTGAAAGTTTAAAATAGGGGTGCTAAAAGCATACCAACACACCCAGAAACCGATGGACAGACAGAAGTTGTGAACAAAAGTTTGGGTAATCTTTTGAGATGTTTAGTTGGAGACACACCAAGTAATTGGGATTCTGTGTTGGCACAAGCAGAGTTTGCATACAATAATTCAGTGAATAGGAGTACTGGAAAAATATTATTTGAGATTGTGAATGGCATACAACTAAGAGGTATATCAGATCTGAGAGACATTGATGATGAGAAGTGCTTAAGGAGTGAAGTTTGCTGACTACATGAAGACATTGCATGAAGATGTGAAGCTAAAACTAGAAGAGAGTAATCAGAAATATAAAGACAGAGCTGATAGATCAAGGAGACACAAGACTTTTGATGTTGGTGATGAAGTGATGGTTCATTTGAAGAAAGGTCGATTTCCTATTGGAACATATGGGAAATTGAAGATGAAGAAGTTTGGACCTTGCAAGATTTTGAGAAAATTTGACAGTGGAAATGCATATGAGATTGGGTTACCTCATGACATGGACATATCACCTATTTTCAATATTACCGATTTGTATGAGTATCATGAACTTGATGAAGACATGGTAGTACTGACAGTGTATCCTAAGAAGCAGAATGAAGAAGTTGAGCAGATTTTGGAGCAAAGAATTGACAAAAGCACAAGAGGAAAACAATACATGGAATATCTGGTAAAGTGGAAGAATAGACTGTTGGCATGTGATGTTTTTGAGTATTTGAAATCATCTAAGGGTTTTCATTCATGGCAACACTTATGATAGTGTGATCACATGTTGTGGAGATTGCCACTGGATTTACAGTCATGAAAATGACTAAGTCCAGAATTAGGAAAACAGGGCACAATGCCACAATTTTGGATAGCGATGAAGACATACAAGGTATTATGGCTTGTGAAGTTAATTGGAGGTATTTTGGGATATGTGCATGCTTCAGTTAAGATCGCATGAGTTTTGGATAGCTGGTGTGTAAGATACAGTGTTCAAAAGGTATGCAAAGATAGTAAAACAATATATTAGGGTACATGAACAGTTGCAAAGATGAAGGAGAGCATAATGGATATGGTAACGTGCTAAGCCAAGTAAATAAAGTATAGTGCTGACTCTTTGGTAATATAAGAGTGCCGACTCCATGTATATCATTTGCACAAGTTTCTATTGTGTTTTGTATAACAATTGTGAAGCTGACTAGAAGGCTAATTTTGTATAAATATAGATTGTTTTTTGTGAAAGCAGAGGTATGCATGAATATAGAAAATAAGTTTGCAAACATAAAAGCAGAAATCAGATGCGAGATCAGTAAGAGGCCGAGCTACAACTAGAACAATCTAAGCAAGATAAGTGCTTGTGTTGTTCCCCTTTTGAGAACTATTTTGGGACAGTATTGATTGTAAGAGTAGTGTGCTCACCACCTTTACCCAGGTGTTTTGTATGCCCCTAACAAGGTTTTTGTATTCCTCTAACAAGGAAATGTACTATGTAATAATTAGCTCCTAATAGGGCTAGGACTCCTAACATGGACATTATATTTTAGTGCATATTTGTGGGTACCATCCCCACCGGGGTTTTCCCTTTAACCAGTGTTTCCTTGAGAACAAATCATGGTGTCATGAGTAATGTGTTATTCTTATTTGTTCTTTTCATTTCTGCATTACTTTGGATTGTTTATAATTGTTTTAAGTTAAAATCAAAGTTTTGTAATGCTGATTCACCCCCTCTCTCAGTATTACCTAGTCGGCCTAACATAGACCGATTGAAGACAGTTCATGGACTTCACAGTCTGAGTTGGATGCAGCTCAGACCATACCTGTTTCATGATTCGGAGAATCATTTCAAATAACCCCACGTGTCTGATGCAGGACCATCTCGGGTCCTTGGCAATCCTGTGTCACTAAAAAGATTTTGAAGTTTGTCTGTGTTGCTCGGTTCCTTCTTTGACTAAGTTGGCTTGGTAGTTGGTCGATTCCCCTTGGTTACCAAGTTTGGCCGGTTATCTCCTGGGCAGTCAGTCGTTTCTCTAATGCTCGGTGATGCTTGTCTGATGCTCAGTCATCCTTGCTTACCGAGTGGTTTATTTTGAGCAATATTGTGGCCAACTTGTGCATTTATTTTGGGTCATGGATTTAATGTTGGTATCCATCATTGGGAAGCGTGTGGTCCTAGATCTGACCATTCCTTCTATTGATTATGGATCTGAAGGCCGACTTAGTTCTGTAGTCTTTTGTATAAATGTAGTTGTTTGGTTAGAGTTTAGGGAGTCAGTTTTGATAGAAGATAAAAATTAGAAGATTGGAGATTATTTGCAAATCCTCACATGTTTGAGGATTTTTGTAATTCATTGTAATATCTAGCCGTAACCGGGAAGGCCTTACAGCCCAGCATGTATGAATCTATTTGGAGTTAATATATAAAATCATATGCATTCTCTCTCTCACTCTTGTGTGTTTGTGCTTCTGCATGTTGTTAAGCAAGGTGGATCAGGTTAGGGTGTGCCATCCTTTGGCCCCTATGTTTCCCTTGCATCATATTTTGTGCTAGTTGATGGAAAGATGTTTCTCCAACTCTTGGTAAGGGTTAGAGATGTGTACATATATTCTTTTCTTCTCCCGATTATGAGCTCGAAGATGGTTCCTACCACAGTTTCTAGGATTGAGTTTCCTCGCCCCTTATAGCTAGGTTATGATGGATTTTGTTGTCACCATTGAGTTTCCTTTTGTGTTTTTATTTAGATTGTCCATTTTAGTTGGTATGGACAACAATTTTGTTTCTTTTGGTCGCGAGTTGATTGCTAATAATTTTCAATAACTTGATCTCATCTTTGGTTGTTTTTGGTTGAAGTTTGTAACTAACTTTGGGGCTATGTTGATCCTTGTAAAAGTTAGATGTTGTCCATTGGTTATAGTGATGATTCGACACACACACAATTTGTTTCTTCCTCTTTCATGGTTCCTATATAGGTGGGATAGTCTCCTATGGAGGTGGGGACTTGTTTCATGAAGGGAGAGGTTAGTAACTCTATGTGGTCTCCTTTCTATGGTTGCTTGGGAGTAGCATGGATTTGTGGTTGGGTCAAGCCAATCTGTTAATCTCTTCCTTTTCTACTCTTATTGAGGTGGGCTCCTTGTTTGTTGTTGTGGAAAGGAATTTTGTTGATGAAGGGTGGTTCTTCGGTTGGAGGGCTGATGTCTGTTGCTGCAGGATGACTTATGATACCATTTTGTTACTCATTGTGAAGGGTTAGGGAGCCTTTCAAAATCCCTCTGTTATTTTTCCCCGCCTATCTAGGTGCTAGTTCTTTGTTATTGATGACCTCTCTTGGCCTTTGTACTGTAAGTGGCAAGTCACAACCCTTTGTTCTTTAAGAGGCATTTTTAAAGAAGGCGGGTAAATCTTCTAATAATGTGTCATTTGTGGACTTGACTTGTAATAGCCAACACCCTTTTTTATGTGTTGTTGATCATTTGACAACCCTTGAACTGAGGTTTCATAAGGATCTACCCCTTATTTTGATTGTTGATAAAATATTTTTTTAAAAAACTATTATATATTAAAATGGTGTAATAGTTTTTATTAAATAACATATTTTTAATTTTTATATTATAATAATAATGAAAATTATGTTAAAGTGATTAAGTTTGAATATTTTTAAATGAATTCTTTTTGTCTCCAATTTGATCAACACAATCAATTAACTTTTTAAAATTAAATAATGTATTAATAAATTAATTAAATATATTGATAAAAGGAATCTAAGAGACTACTAAAAAGACATAGAACATCAACCTAAACCAACATCAAGACACTAATTCAACTAGATAACTCCACCAATTAACTTTGCAAAATATGATTAAAAAAATCTTTCTTTATATTTACATTGATTATAAAATTATTAACTCTACAATTTTAAATCGTGACAAATGTTTTCCCCTCATAACTAAGATTGACCAGCTAGTAGATCTGAAAGGTAGTTAGGACGTATACTTTCTCTCACCCAATATTCTTTATGCCCACACCAGCCACTCGAAGTAGTCAAAGCTTCGAGTGTAGTGCTTAATCCCAATATTCTTTATCTGTCTCTTGACTCAGGCAGGGCCCACCAGAAAGTTAGGTGAGTCCAAAGAATAAATGAATTTCACATAAAATTCTAATCCTCATAAAGTCGGATCACTCCAAAGTTAGGTTATTCCTATTTTTATGGGTGAAGAGGAAGGATTTGACGTATATATTTTTTTTAACATATATGAAGTTTTTAACATATATGAAGCTTTAAAGGATATCAATTAAAGCTATCACTTTTTATATAAATATATAATTTCAGATTAGTTTTTATCTTTTTGAAAGGAAATAAAATGGTTTTGGGGGGTTTATTTCTAATTATATAATTTTAATTTAAAAACTTAGAGATAGTAATAACATATAAATTTGATTTTAAATTAATAAAGAAAGTAGTATTATTTCTAATTGATTAAAATTAAAATTTATATAAAGGAGTGAAGTTATAAAGGGTTATTTAAAATTATAAAATTAGTAATATGGTGTACATAAGGTAATATATTGGTACACGTTCAATAAGAAAGTGTACTTTATATTGTATACTTAATTATATAATGTAAATCTATATATGTTTAGACTCTATAGGATATAGGATCAAGTATATGATCACTTGATGGTATATTACAAATTCGTCATAAAGTGTACCTCCTTTTCATTTTCTACAATAGAATTTTATATAAAAATATGATTATTTTATAATAATTAAAATATTAATAAAATAATTTATAATTAAATTAATTCTAATATTTTTAATTATTATTTATAATTTTATAAAATTATATAAATAATAAAATAAATGTTTAAATTTAATAGAAGAAGGATAATAATTATTAGAATAAAACTAATTCATTTTAATTTTTAAATATTTTTTCACATTTGTCAGATTTAATTATAAGTTTCGTTGTAAATTAACTTAAATCTATTTAATTATATTTATTATAAATAGTATATATAATTGAATTAATAGTTATTTTATGAGGTGTGCTATGTTTTATAACTAATTAAAATATATTTAATAATTATAATACATTTATTAATATTAGAATTATATTTAGATATAAATTAAAATTAATGATAAAACTAAAGACTACTAGTATATTATTTTTTTAAAAATTTAATTATTATCATTCATATAAAGATTCTTATCAATTACACATAAAATTAAAATTAATTTTATTACTCTTCTAACTAAACTAGACTTCATATATTTATTTATTACATGTTCATATATATAATATTTAATTCTTATTTTGTAAAATATGATATATTACCATCAAATTCAATAATATTTATTAATTTATATAATATAAAAAAATTCTAACAAGTGGAAGAGAGTGGTTCAAATTCATAATATTTATTAATTTATATAATATAAAAAAATTCTAACAAGTGGAAGAGAGTGGTTCAAATTCCTCCCTAACATTATTCATGATGAAAGAAAATAACAAAACTTTATTCCTTCACATTCCTTTCTTGTTTTTTTTTTACCCGGGGCATTCCTACCCGATTTTGTGGGCCATCCATTTTCCTGTTTTCATAAAATATTATATTCACAATGCGAGAAAATCCATGTATAAGAGTTCAAATGCATTGTCCAATGAGATGACAAAAAAATAATTTCTAGATATTATAAAGTTAAAAAAATTGCATCTATATATTAGAAATGAAAAAACTTATAATGAAATATAAAATATAATTTATTTTGATTGGTGTAGAAGAGTTCATTTAATCACTAGTTAATATAAAAAAAAACTCAAAAAATGATACAATAGTACTAATAAGATAATGTTAAAAGATATTATTACCAAAAGAATATATTAATAAAATATAGAATTTTTCTTTTATGTGCATTTTTTTTCACATATATATAATAACAATGCAAAATCATTACAATCTTATTTGTTAGTATTAAAAGGAGATTTTCTAGCAGGAGAAAGTTGATTTGAAAATAGTTTAATGAGAGACTAAAGTGGTTTAGAATCACTAGACATGTTTAGTGGCATATTGTGGAAAGTGAAGTCCACAATATAAAGCCTATTAGCTAAATATTTTCTAGTTGATGTCAACTAATCTAATTTAATGTTTGGAGATCAATTTTAAGATAATTATGCTATAATTATAACTATCAAAAGATCTATTCTCTATTTTGTTTTGATTTCATTGCAATAAAAATAATGTTAGCATGTGTAGTTTCAACTTAAATCTATGGTTTTGACCTTCTATATGGAATTGGCTTGTGCTCCTATAACTTGTTGAAACCTATTTTCTCTTGATATATGGACTTGATGGTGCTTGAATACATTATTTATGTTTTTTTATTAGGATTTTCACCTCAAAAAAATCCTTAGAGTAGGAAAGGAAAGGATCTTTTATAGTCCATGATACTAGCCATATCTTTTTTGGTCTACATATGGTGATTATAATATGGGACTACTATGTACTCCTTGCAAGAGGCACCTAACTATACTACAAACAAGGTGTAGATACCATACCCCCTTGTGGAATGTGAATGTGTGACATCTCTTTCAATAAGACAAGTTATCCAATAAGACCATTATTAGGAGTTTCAATTGATTTAATAATTTAAACAACATCAAAGACAATAGAAGTAGTCATACACCATGTCTAATCTATTATTGGGTATATGCAAAAAGATGGGGGACCAAAAAGGTGCCAAATTCTTTTTTGGTCCCCTAAAAGACATAGTGTGCATGCGCTATGGCTTGGATTGCCCAAGCCTTAGGCTTGGGAAATTCAAAACATAGCTTATGTGTGCTATAGTGTGCATGTGGTATAGTGCATACACACTATGTAAAGTTCCTAAAAGATTTTGGTGCAACATCAAAATACAATGGCTTACATAGCGTGTATGCGCTATAGTACGTATGTCCTATGTGGCAATAAAGAAAGACAAAAAACCCTTCTAAATAGGGTGTACTCATGCCAACTTTAGGAACATGGCTATACATAAAATGTAACATTTAAGTATATGTTACATAAGCTACATTTTATGTATATACTTTCAGGATGTTTGAGAGTGGTTTCAACTTCATAGGAGTTAAGATAAAGATTCTAGATTTTAAAGATTTTTATGAAATTTTAGACTTAGCCAAATTTCAGGAATCAAAACATTATCTTTAGCATGATTCCTTGTGAACTATTGATTGTAACCTTAATCCCTTGACTTGTGCATGATCATTTGAGGACTCTCTCTCTCTCTATATATATGTGTGTGTGTGTGTGTGTTCCAAGAACTAGTTATCCTCTTTCTCTATCTACCTTATCTCTCTCCCCCTCCCCCTCCCCCTCCCCCTTCTCTCTATCTACCTCATCTCTTCCCCTCCCCCTTCTCACCATTTCTTCCCCCTTATTACCATCTATCTCCACCTCATGTCTCTCACTCTTTCCTCCTTTTCTCACTCTCACTCTCATATTTATCTCCCCTTAAATACCCTCTTTCATTCTCTTCCCTCTCTCTTCTCATCATATTGCCCCCTAATTTAACCTCTATCTCTACCTCATGTCTCTCACCCTCTCCCATTCTCTCACTCTCGCTCTCACATTTATCTCCCCTTAAATACCCTCTGTCTCTCTCTCCCCTCCCTCTTCTCACCATATTTTACCCTAATTTAACCTCTTCCCTAATGGGTACTAAGGGGTGTTATGACCCATTAAAACCCATTAGGACACATTAGAACCATATAGTATGTGGTAAGGGGTCGTAATATGTTCTAAGTTTTCCTAGGACCCCTTAGGACATACTTTATAGTTATAATTTGTCATAATGGGTTATAATGTGTCCTTAGTGCCCTTAGGACCGATTATGACACATTAGGACATACTAGAACCATAACATGTGTCCTAAGGGGTCCTATGACCCCTTAGAACACATTACAACCCCTTATAAAATACTTTATGGTTCTAATGTGTCCTACTAGGTTTTAATGGATCATGAGGATCTTAATGGGTTAGAAGGGGTGTTAAGAACCATTACGAATTATTATGACCTATTAGAACCAAGTGTGTTGTAAGGGGTTGTAATGTGTTATAAGTGGTCCTAGGACCCCTTAGGAAATACTTTATGGTTCTAATGTGTCCAAATGTGTTGTGATGGGTTATAATGGGTAATAGAATTCATTAGGACCCCTTATGACACATTAGAACTATAAAATATGTCATAAGGGGTCGTAATTGGTCATAAGGGGTCTTGGGACCCATCACAACCTATTATAACACATTAGGACACATTAGAACCATAAAGTGTGTCTTGAGGGGTCGTAATGTGTTATAAGGGGTCCTAAGACCCCATATAAGACATTATAACCCATTATGACACAATTTATGGTTCTAATATGTCCTAATGGGATGTAAAGGGTCATAAGGGATCCTAGTGGGTTGTAAGGGGTGTCAGGACCTATTAAAAACCATACCAACACATTAGGAGACATTAGAATGATAAGTTGTGTGGTAAGGGGTCGTAAGGGATACTATGACATATTAATGTGTCTGAGAACCCCTACTAACCCCTTAGGAACCCTTACCATACATCATATGGGCCCAAAAGGGTCCAAAGGGGTCATAAGGGATCCTAGGACCCCTTACCATACACTAATGTATGGTAAGGGGTACTAGAACACATTAGTGTATCTTGCAACCCCTTACAACCCCTTAAGAATGCTTACCATACATTAGTGTATGGTAAGGGGTCTTAAGTGGTCTTAGGACACATCAATTTGGCAAGGGACCCCTTAAGACCCTTTAGCACCCCATACCATACACTAATGTATGGTAGGAGGTCTTAATGGGTTGTAACACATTAATATACTCTAGGACCCCTTAATACTCCTTACAACCCCTTATCAGATATGGTAAGGGGTCCTAAGGGGACTTAGGACACATTAATGTGTCTTGGGACCCTTTAAGATCCCTTACAACCCCTTACCATGTACTAATGTATGGTAAGGGGTCCTAAGGTGTATTAAGGGGTCCTAGGACACATTAATATGTCCTAATACCACTTATGACCCCTTAGGACTCATTAGTACCACTCTCTATATATCTTAGTGGTCCTACTGGTTATTAAAGTGTCCTAGGACTCCTTACCAAATACTAATGTATGGGGTAAGGGGTCCTAAGGGGTCTTACCATTAATATGTCCTAGGACCCCTTATGACCCCTTACCATACACCAATGCATGGTGAGGGGTCATAAGGGATCTTAAGGGGTTAGAGGACACATTAATGCATTATAGGACTACTTAAAACCCCGTACAATCCCTTACCATAAATTAGTGTATGGTAAGGGTTCCTGAGAGGTCTTATGACATATTAATATGTCCTAAGGTGTCTTAAGGGGTCCTAGGACACATAAATGTGTCCTAGAACCCCTTATGACCCCCTAAAACATGTTAGTAACACTCTCTATATCTCAGGGGTCATAGGACACATTAATTTTTCCTTAGACCCCTCGTGAACCCTCAGTACCCCTTACTATACAATAGTGTATTCTCCTAATTTTGTAAACTGTATTAGGTTGACGACGCCTAAACGAAGGATTTGAATGCAAAAGATGGATATGGAATATGAATGCAATTAACCTATTTTTTTTTATTTTCTATGCAATGATATGATGAAAACTTGATATGAATCTATGCTAATATGGAAATTGATATGCTATGAATTGATCTAAGATGAATTCTAATATGATATGAAAAACTATGCAATATTGATCTCACAAAAGCTTGGATTCGAAAAGATGATTCTTCATTCTCCAATTCAGTAGCGTGATTATGCAATTCTTATGGATGATTTGTGAAGAGCTAAAGCCTTAATTTATAGAAATCCAGGGCTTTGAGGATGCATGAAAGAAAGCCATAAATCACTCAAATGACTCAGCTTGATTTTTGAGTTATTTGAAAATAAAGATAATTTAATTCACAAAAACATGCAAATCATGCAAAAACAACTTTTTAACTCAAATTAGAAGTTTAGATCAACTTTAAAACTCAAAAATGATGTTGAGTTCCAAAAAGTCAATAACTTGCATTGATTTTCTGATTTGGAGTTTAACTGCTCTTTGATTGTGCACATGGATAATTATGAATTAATAAATAAATAAAGTGATTTATTCTCAACTTAACTAATTTTTGAAATAAAATAATTGATTTATGGGTTAATCAATCATTTAATCAAACTTTTATTCAAAAATAATATTATTAAAAATTGACAACTTGCTTTAATTAATTAAATAAGAATTTAATCAATTATTCATAGAATTTTGGATTTATTGTCAAAATGAAATAATAAAATTTAGGAATAAATAGAATTAACTTCAATTAAACAATTAAATGGAAAAATTAAATATTGAGAATATTCAATTAACCAAACTTTAGGATAAATAGGATTTATCACCAAATAATCATTAAATCAAAGATAATTAAGATAATTAGGAATATGACTAGGAATATTCCTCGATGCAGAATTTGAGATAATCAATTAGGATTTGATGATGTTCAGATGTGCCTTTGGTTAGGACTTTGATGTCGATTTCATTCGATATGTCGATATAGGAGTTAATGAACATATAGCCCATTTTTGGGGTATTACAATAAGGGGTGTATGATAAGGGGTAATAAGGGGTTATAAGGGGTCCTATGACACATTGAATGTGTCATAGGATCTATTGTGACCATTTAGGACTATTTAGGGCCCCTAATATGTATGATAAGGTGTCCTAAGGGTTCATAAGAGTTCCTAGGAAATATTATTGTGTCCTAGGACCCCTTACAACCCCTTACCATACACTAAGACACATTAATCTTTCCTAAGAACCCTTAGGACCCCTAAGATGTATGATAAAATGTCCTAAGATGTCCTAAGGGATCATAATGGGTCCTAGGATCCCTTCTAGCTCCTTAGGACCCTTCTCTCTACATCTTAGGGGTTGTAAGGGTTGTAAAGGGGTCCTAGGAAATATTAATGCATCCTAGGACCCCTTAGGACCCTAGAGAGAGAGAGAGCCTATAAATAAGACAATGAGAAACAATCCTCAAATGATTGCACACAAGTCATGGAATTAAGGTTACAATCAATAGTCCACTAGAAATCATGTTGAAGACAATGTGTTGAATCCTAAAATTAGGATAAGTCTAAAATGTCCTAAAAGCCCTTAAAATATAGAATCTTTATCTCATTTCCTATGAAGATGAAACCAATCTCAAACATCCTAAAACTATATACATAAAATGTAACTTATAATTAAATGTTACATTTTATGTATAGTCCTAGTCCTAAAGTTGGAATGAGTGTGCCCTATTTAGAAGGGTTTTTTTTGTCTTTCTTTATTTCCACATAGGTTGTACGCACTGTAGCATGTATGCACTATGTAAGCCATTTCATTTTGATGTTGCACTTAATGCAATGTTGGGGAAATATTTAAATTTGAATAGTATGCATGCACTATAGCGCGTATGCTCTATTGTGCATACATGCTTTAAATGCATTAGAATCCACAAATCCTAAGGCTTTTATTTTTTAGAGTAAAGAATTAATTTAATTACATTGATTAGATTAACTTTACTACCTCTTAAGATTCTACTTTTATGCACTTGCATTAGTCATTTAACAATTAAATCTAATTATTAAATGCCTATTTACCTATTAGGGTTTACTATTAGGTTTTACAATCTCCTTCTATAAGGATTGATCTATTGTATATTTTTATTAATTCTTTTGGCTGATAATAAACTTTCATATTGTCAGAGAAAAACCTTTTTTTTGTTTCCTACAGATTTCTTCCTTGTGAGAGGTTTTTGCATGCAGGTTTCTAGAGCTTAATAGATTTATTTTTCATCAAATCTTACATGGTATTAGAGTAGGACCTGTTGTAGCTTGTTTATGTTTGAAGAAAAAAAAGGAGCAAGGGTTTGACAAAATAAATTTGGGATTTTTTAGCTAATTTGAGAGGTTTTGGTTAAAGTTTTCAGATCTAGTATTCATTGCAAAACATTTTTTTTGGTGTGCATGCATGTGAAAGGGAATTTTTTTTGGTTGTCCTTCTTGGTGCCATTTACATTGGTGTCCTTTTTGATGATGTTTACCAGAATTGCACCTTATTCCTTTGACCATCATACATGAGCTGACATCTCCATTGGTAGATATGAAAAGGCAAAACTTCAAACCCCCGCAGGCACTGTACTTTGACTTGCAAGATTCTTTACTTGCGATTTCTATCTAGATCTATGGTTATTTTCATAAGAAAAATTTAAAGGTACACATGATACTCATTTGAATCTTGTTTTTCTCTCTCATTGTAAGAAATCTTTTCCAACTTGTAGGGTTTGGTTTATTAAATTATGGGCGGTGTTTTATTTCCTATTTTCTATAATTTACTTCAGTAAACTTAAAATTATATCAAAACAAAAACCCTTCTAAAAATATGGCTAAGACCTCTTCTTGTCTAGAACTTTTGACCCCTCATAACTATCACACATGGAAATCCTTGATGACACTGCTTCTCTGGTCAAAAGGGTTGTGGTCTTGATTAGACATAGTGCAACTATCTTTACAGAGGCCTTTCAAGGTCATGTATCACAGGAACAAGATGGATGAGGAAATGGGGTTGATTTCTTTACATGTATCAGATAGTCTATAGTTTCATCTTGATGGGTGCCATACCCCTCTAGCTATGTGGACCAAGCTTAACAACTTGTTTGGTGCAATGAATGAGTTTAGGGCACTTCAAATTGAGACAAAGCTTACCTCTCTTGTACCAGATCATTTTCCATCCATTGAGGACTTATTGATGAATTTTAAGTAGTAGAGGTCTTTATTATAGGGATGTGGAAAGACTAAGATTGACATAGAGTGTATCTACTTGATTTTTTTAAAGCTTCAGGGAAAATTTTAGATTTTATCTTCTACCTTCCACTCTACCATGGATGCATTGGGATAGAGATACTAGATGCCCACTTTTGAGGTGTTCTATGACCAGTTGACTAGAGAGCAGGCCAAGCTCACATAGTTGGATTCTTTATCTGGAACTAAGAACCAAGATTTAGTTTCTCAAATTTATAAGGGGACAAAGAATCAAAAGCAGAAGCCCAAAATAAATTCAATTGGTTGTGAGCATTCCTCCAAGCCACCTCATAAAAAAGAGTCTAAGAAATTGACTCCTAAGGGTAAATCTTCTAAGTCTGGTGAGTCTTCCTCCAAGACTAAGAATTTCATAGGTGAACCTTGCAGTTTTTGTGGTAAGGAAGGGAATCTAGTTTCCAGGTATTGGAAACATCTTGAGGCTCTAGAGGAAGCCTTGTAGTAGCATATTATTTATTCTCCACAACCTTCATCTACTCCCATAGAGAAATGCCATGCTCTTTCTGCATGAGAATTATCTTCCATTGCTACATGAATCATTGATTCAGGTGCTTCACACCATATGACACATACACCTAGTTTGGTTACCTCAATTTCTCATAGTGCTACTACACAAATTGCAGTTGGTGACTCAGCAAAAATTTTAGTTACAAGTTTTGGTACTATAACATTGGATGGTGGCTCTCTACATGATGTTCTTTTGGTTCCTTCCATTTCTACGAACCTCCTGTCTGTCTATCAAATTTTCCATTTTGGTTCTAGTAAGATAGTTGAGTTTTCACCATATGATGTAGTTATTCAAGACCTCCATGATCATGATTTGGTTTTTTCTACTCAGATTATTGATTCAGATTCTCACTTATACAAGTTTGATGGCTTTGAGAGCTCTAATTATATAGGTGTTTCTCTTGTTTCTCATGTAGACATAGTGAGAAAGCTTTCACACAAGCATTTTGGCCATGTCAACTATAGATATCTACAATAGATGTGTACACATGAGTTAGTGATTGGGGTTCCTCGTATCTCTTACATTGATGGTGTTTGTCAAGGTTGTGCACTTGGAAAACATCATAGAGATCCTTTTTCTGATAGGTAGATCCTCACGTGCTAAAGCACCATTGGAGTTGATACATAGTGATCTCATGTCATTTTTCACTCCTTATTTTTCTAGTTCTTGTTATGTGATCACCTTTATTGATGACTTCTCCAGATGCACATGGGTGTACTTATTGAAGTACAAGTCTAATGTCTTTGATTTATTTTGAGTCTTTAAGATATTTTTGGAGAAAAAGTCTGGTCTTTGTGTCAGGAAGATACACACTGACAATGAGAGGGAATATGTGAATCAGTCTTTTCATGATTTTTTCATTGAGAAGGGTATATTACATCAGTTGACAGTTCCCCATACTCCTCAACAAAATGGAGTTTCTGAGAGAAATAACAAATAATTGCAGGAGATGGCCAATTGTATGATACAATCTCGAGATATGCAGCCTTCTTTTTGGGAAGAGGTAGCGAATTATACCAACTACATTTAGAATCGAATGCCTCATAAGGTATTACAACATTTGACTCCTGAGGAGGCTTGGTCCCATATCAAGCCTGATGTTTCTACATTTTGAGTGTTTGGTAGTGAGGCTTGGGCATTTATTCCAGATGCTTAGAGGAAATCCATACAGAGGAAGAGCCAACCAATCATATTTGTTGGCTATTGTGAGGCTATGAAGGCTTGTAGGTTATTTGATCTTGATTCTAGAGAGGTCTTATTTTGGATAGATGTCCAATTTGATGAGCACTATCCTCTGATGGAGTCTCCATCACCAAATTATCCCTCATTACCTAGTACTTCCTCTTCTCCTCTCCAGGATTATATATCCTCTGAGGATGATTTAGATGATGATCCACCTTCCCCTCCTCCACCATATATTCCACAAGTTCCCAAGTGGGCTCATGATACTATCAGTGCTACTGGTTCTTTGGTAGGAGATCCTTCAGATACCCATAATACTCATGCTCAATGATATGGTACTAGTCTTTTGAGTCATGTTATTTCAGATGATCCTCATAATTTTTTAGAGGTGACATGACATCCTGAGTGGGATAGGGCTATGGATGAGGAATACTCTTCTTTGATGAAGAATCACACTTAGGAACTTTGCACTCTTTCAAAAGGAAGAAAGTTGGTTTGGTACAAGTGGGTGTATCATACCAAGTATGTTGTAGATGGTTTTATTGATTGGTATAATGCACGTCTTTTTGTGAATGGATTTTCATAGGTGGAGGGTATTGAGTACTCTGAGACCTTTTCTACTATCACCAAGATGCATTCTATTTGCCTAGTACATTCTCTTGTAGCTTCATAGGGTTGGACGGTGTATTAGATGGATGTGAAGAGTGCATTCTTGCACGAGGATCTACATGAGGAGATCTATATGGAGCATCATTGGGGTTTTGTATAGGACTTTTCTCTTGTGTGTATACTTCTAAGGTCATTAAAAGGTCTCAAACAAACCGCTCGAGCTTGTATGAGAAGATGGACTCTTTCTTGCTAGCCTCACACTTCACCCACTGTCATTTTGATCCTATAGTGTACATTCAGTTTCATTGGGTGCGCTGATATTTTGATACTTTTTTTGTATGTTGATGATCTCATCATCACAAGTAGCTCATCTTCTATAATTCAGAGTGTCCAGAGAGCATTGATGGAGTAGTTTGAGATGACAGATCTTGGACTTCTGCACTACTTTTTGGGTCTATAGGTTATTTAGCCTTCGGATGGGATTTCCATACACCAAAAGAAGTATGCTCTTGACATGCAACAAAGATTCAACATTCTTGATTGCAAGCCTACTCCCACACCTTTTCAATCAAGTGTTCTTTTGCCTACCACTTTCTCTACTCCTTTAGTGGACTCCACCTTATATAGGCATCTTGTAGGTAGTTTTTTGTACCTAACACACACTCATCCTAACATTTCCTTTGCGGCTGGCATTGTCTCTTAATTCTCCCATGACCCTCATGAGACTCATTGGAAAGCTGCCAAACATATTTTGAGTTACAATTGGGGCACTACTTCATATGGCATTCACTATACATCAAGATCTCCTCACATTGTTGGTTTCATAGATGCCAATTGGGATGGTGATACAGATGGTTAGAAGTCTACTTATGGATTTTTTTAATGTCTTGGTTCTAGTTCCATCATATGGTCTTGCAAGAAGTAGACTTTTGTTGCATTATCATCTACAAAGGTAGAGAATCGAGAAGTTGTACTAGCTAGTGGTGTAGGAGAACCCAAGGGTTGGCTCAACCAATATATCTTTTCTTTTTCTCATAGCCATCTTTGGAAAATGTTTGTTTTTCCTAAGGTCATGTTGACCAAGGTGTGAGATCCAATAGGGATTAGGGGTTCAATATGGTCCTATATCTTAGGTCTTGAGACTAACATGTTAGAGTCTCTTTCTTGGTTAAGTATGATTAGGTGATGTCACCATGATATCATAGGTCTATGGTTTGCAAGATTTTGAAAAGTTGTAAAAATATTGTAAAAGTTGCATAGCAATTTTTGCACCTTTTAAAAGTTGCTCGGACCAAAGTTGTCCAAATGCCTTAAATTGGCCTAGGAGTTCCCTAAAGCCAACCTAAGACTAGTATCAAACTATTTAAGGTTTTTTGGTCCAAATCATGAGGTTGGACATTTTGGTGTATGAAGATTTCATTTTGAAAGTGTGAAGAGTGTGTGGGAGTTTTCTATAGCTTTGCAATCAGTGAATACAAGAACTATTTTTTGAGTTGCAAGATGGACTGTGATTAATGGAGTATGTAGTGTAGTATCTTCCCTTGTAGTGTGTGTCTTTATATTTGGTATTTTCTTTAATTTCTTTGTTATATGTTAATATTTTGGTTTATCCCTATTCATTAGTTCAAACCAGGAGGGTGTAATAAATGGGGATCTAACACACTATCCAACCATTCATTCTATATGTCCTTTTGGGGATAGTTAGTAGAATCCATGTATGTAATATGTACAAGAGCATGGGCCCTAGAAATCTTTCCAAGAATTTATGCAGTCTTTCCCTAGGTGAGCCTATGGTGAGCCCGACTAGGAGGGACTGAGCCAAAAACATTGTAACTTACAGAGGTGTATATTAAACTATCAAATAGTGATTAGAGGAAAAAGGAAAGGTATTTTCCTAGAACTACACAAAAGGAGAAGGTTCCACCAATCCATTTGGTCACCAAACTCTTGAAGATAAGTCATGCAATTAGTAAAAGCCTAAAACCCTCCCAAAAGAACTCATTTTTGTTTAGGGGGTTGTAGAGCCAAGTGAAACCCTAAAACCTCCAAAATATTTGAGAGGTTAGGTGTTGAACCAAGAATCCATTATCACATTGTAGGGTTCTTTGGAATTGATTAGGAGAAAAGCCCCATTTTCTTGGAATACGAGGCCTAATTGGGGATCTTCCTTGTAGCCCTAATCTAGGAAGGATATATGAGATCAGTAAGACTTATTATGGAAGTAAGACCTCCAAGACTTTAATTTGAACTAAATAAGAAACCATCAAGCACCTCCTCACCTTTGAAAGAGCCTATGTCAATTCAGAGGTGGTGAACCCATACGAGAGCATTAGGGGTCAGTGTGAGCATGAAGGAAGGATCGAGAATCTTGTTTTGTCCTGGTAGATGTCACTTGGTAGCTATTTTGGATAAGTAGATCAGGGGATTGAACCTCTAGAGGGATCTTAAAGGTTAATTGGTGTCAGTTGAGAACTCCTAAAGGTGACTAGGTGGACCTAGGCAAGAGCTAGTGATTAGCTCTACCAACCTCCCTATCAGATTGGTATTAGAGCCCCAGAAGATTTGGGAAGTAAGTGCATGTAAGAGTGTGAGTCCAGTGGATCTTACAGGATGGTGACCAGTGTAGAGTTTTCCAAGAAGGTAGAAGACCAAGAGGAAGAAGACAAACTACTAAGAGAAAGAATAGAACTACTAGCCAAGAAGTTGGAAGTAGTAGAAGATAGAACAAAAGAGGTGAATGAGAAGATATATGAGAAGGAAGGGAAAGATAAATTGTTGGAAGATGAAGTTCTTGAACCAAATCCAGTGGTGAAGAAAGAACCCTTCCTCAAATCCTTGAAGGCCTTAAGTGGAAAAGCACTATAAGGTGTACCAATCTTTAGTTGCAAAATAGAGCATGATTGAGTCATCGATTGGATTAAGGGCATGGAGAATCACTTTGAATGTGATGAAATTAGTGAAGCTCAAAAGGTGATAGTAGCCAAGTCAAGAATTCGAGGCTCTTCTCTCACATGGTGGAAGTTCATTCAAACATAGAGGGAGAAAGAAGGCCAAAAACCCATAGCTACATGGAAAGGAATGGTAGCCAAAGTTAAATAATCTTACATGCCAGAGGATTATGAAATCCAATTGTAAAAAAGAAGTCAAAGTCTAAGACAAAAAGATAATGATGTCAACACCTATATTGAAGAATTCCAAAAACTATGTCTAAGGTATAAGGTGGTAGAAGAGGAGAGCATCAAAGTTTCCAAGTATCTCAATGGATTGAAATGGTCTATCCAAGAGGAGATGAGTCTCTTAACTCCCAAGATAATACATCAGTTCTATCAATTGGCACTCAAGATAGAAGAGAAAGGTAAGAGGAGACAAGACTCTAGTTCAAGAAATGGAGGTAGAGGGAGATATCAAAGGGGTCATAGAGGTGGTTACCAAGATAGAGGGACTGATTAAAGAAGTTAAGGAGAGTCCAAGCTTGTAGAGTAAAGTAGTGAAACTAGTTCTAGAGGGAAATATGATAGAGGTAGAGGAAATCAAGGAAGTTCTAGTAAAGGAAGAGGTGCAGGAAGGAGAAATTTCTATTTATCTAGCATGAAGTGTTACAGTTATGGGCATATGGGACATCCAACCTATAGGTGTCCAAAAAAGGTATCTTCCTCCAATGTAGAGAAGAGAGTGGCTTACACTCAAGAAGACACTTCAATTTTTAAGCCACCAAAAGTCAGTCACATAGAGTTAGAGATGGGAGAGAACCTCATGTTCATCAGGGTCCTCATTAGGAAACTGGTGAAAGATGAGACAACAAAAGGAGAGATCTCTTTAGGGTGAGATGTAAAATAATGGCTAAATTATGCAAAGTTATTATTGATTCTAATATTATTGCAAAAGAAGCAGCCAAGAAGCTCAACCTCACCAAGGTGCCTCATAGAAATCCCTACAAAGAGATATGGTTGAACAAAGGGAAAAGTGTCCTAGTAAATGAACAAACATGGGTTGAATTTTCTATTGGAGGGTATAAGGACAAGTTTCTATGTGATGTGATATCCATGGATGAATTCCATCTTCTATTGGAAAGACCATAGAAATATGACAGAGAAGCCATGTATGATGGGAGAGGGAACACTATTACCTTCAAGAAAGATGTAAGAACCTTCAAGATCCAGTCTTTGATGGATGATGATGAGGTGCAGACCAAGACCCTTAGTGTGTTTTTGAGAAGTGGAAAATAATTTCTGCATGCACTCCAAGAAGGAGATAGTGAAGGATATGCTATATTTGTGAAGCCTAAGGAAGGGGAGAAGCCTAGTCAAGAACCTATACCAACAAAGATTCAATAATTTCTTGAAAAGTATAAAGATATAGTGAGGGATGGAACACCAAAAACCTTACCTCCTAAGAGGTCCATAAGTCACCAGATAGAATTTATACTGAGGGCCTCATTTCCAAATAAGGCACCCTAAAAGCTCACACAAGAGTAGAACCAAGAAGTAGCAGGGCCAGTGAAAGAGTTGCCAGATCAAGGGCTCATAAAGAAGAGCATTAGTCCATGTACAATGCCGGTCATCCTAGCATCCAAGAAGGGTGGTAAGTGGAGATTTTGCACTGATTCAAGATAAATAAATAGGATCACTATCAGATATCGACTCCCTATACCTAGGATAGAGGATCTAATGGATTTTGTAGGAGGAGCCCAATACTTCACCAAGTCAGATCTCAAAAGTGGATACCATCAAATTAGGATAAAGGATGGGGATGAGTGGAAGACAACCTTCAAAAATACTGAAGGATTGTATGAGTGGCTTGTGATGCCATTTGGGCTTACTAATTCCCTTAGCACATTCATGAGATTCATGAAAAAAGTACTAAAGGAATATACATGCATATTTGGGGTGGTATATCTTGATGATATATTCATCTTTAGAAAAAAGGAGGAACACCTAACACATTTGGAGGTTGTGCTCAAGAGACTCCATGAAGAACAATTATCCATTAACTTGGAGAAATATGAGTTCCTCTAACAAGAAATAATATACTTGGGTTTTGTAGTATCCAAGGGTCAATTGAAGATGGATCCAAGTAAGGTAGAAGCCATTCTAAACTGGCCTACACCAACTAGAGGGACAAAAGTTAGAATTTTCCATTGCCTTGCTTGGTTCTATAGGTAATTCATAAGGAATTTTAGTGGAATATGTGCACTAGTTCTAGATACCATTAAAGGTGGAGTGAGGACCAAATTCAAATGGACACAAGATGCCATCAAGGCATTTGAAAAGTTGAAACAAGTGGAAACCCAACCTATCCTCCTACTACCAATCTTTGATAAGTTGTTGACCTTGGAATGTGATGTAAGTGGGATAGTAGTTGGAGGGGTGTTAAATCAAGAAGGTAGGCCTATAGCCTTCTTTAGTGAGAAGCTCAATGAAGCTAAGAAGAAATACTCAGCCTATGACTTGGAATTATATGCTTTAGTACAATCACTTAGGAAGTGGAGGCATTACCCCCCTTCCTTAAAGAGTTTTTTGGTGTTCACAAATAATCAGGCCTTAAGATACATCAACACACATGAGAAGCTAAGCAATAGAAATCTCAAATGGATTGAGTATCTATGGGCTTTCACCTTCACCATGAAGCATAAGAAGGGAAAAATGAACAAGGTGGTAGATGCATTGGACAAGAGATTGCTAAAAATCAAGGAAGTTCAACTCCAAAGTATTAGGATAGATATATTCAAGGAATGTTATAAGGATGATGAAGACTTCTCAGAGGCTTATAAGGTATGCTCTAATTTTCAAAATCATTTCTATAGTCAGTTTCCTAAATACACTTTGCAGAGTGGGCTATTGTTTAAAGGGAATCAATTGTGTGTTCCCAAAGGATCAATGAGAGAGAATCTCAATCAAGGAAAGTATAATGGGAGTCTTAGTGACCATTTTGGCATCAAAAAGACAATGAAGTTAGTCCAAAGGTTCTACTATTTGGCCTAAACTACATAGGGATACCAGACCTTAACAATTCCAAATAGGCCATGGGAATGCATCAACATGGACTTCATAGTGGAGCTTCCTAAGACCAAGATAGTGTTGGATAGTATTTATGTGGTGGTAGATAGGCTTAGCAAGATGAGCCATTATATCCCTTGCAAGAAAACTCATGATGATAGCCACATAGATCATCTCTTTTTCAATGAGGTTGTGTGATTAAATGGACTTCCTCTTAGCATTGCGTCAGATAGAGATGCAAAGTCATGGGTCATTTTTGGAGGACCCCGTGGAGAAGATTGGGTACAATTTGTCTTTTGGTTTAGCTTACCATTCCCCAAATAAGATGATCAAACTGAAGTGATCAACAT